>JAWNON010000145.1:52500-117500 GCA_035045945.1 Drosophila anceps
CTTATGTTCTACTGGAAGAAAACCAAGGCAATGTTTAGCATATGATCTATATATTCTATTGAATATTTGTCGTGTCCGTCCTCAGAACCTATAAGAGCTGGAGACTGAAGCCGTTATCGAAATGCAATTATTAAATCATATCTCGTACATCTTTGGACCTAGTCTCTAAATTTTGTGTTAGTTTCATGTATCTTATACAAATATCATTTTTCTTATATTTTGGATATCACGCCCCCTTCACCACAAATTGAGTTGTACTTTGTCAAATATATGATAAAGTGATATAATCACGCACTGAAAGTTTGATTAAGAAAGTCAATCTACAAAAAAAAAAAATTTATCAAAATCAAAGTTTCTCTGATAAAGCGCATTCGCTGCTTTAACTGAGCAGTTAGTGCTTGGGTATGTGTGCGTGCATGTGTGTGTTCAATGGTAGCTTGTATATATATATTTGTATATGCGAAATAAGCCTAACATTTTTGGAACATCGGCTTTTAGCAGGGTTCAGGAGACCTCCTAGTCGAGCAATCTCGACTAGAGCAGTCTTACTCCGCGAACTATTTTTATACCCTGAACCCATTGAAAATGTGAAATTAGGGTATGATGTTTTTGTTAAAATGTATGTAACAGGCAGAAGGAGACTTGGTAGACCCCATAAATTAAAAATATTCTTAATTAGGAAGACGAACTGAGTCGATTAGGCCATGTCCATCTGTCTGAAGCTATAAGTGCTAGAGTGCTTGTTTCAGTAAATCGGTAACTTTTACCATAGAATTGTTATCGAAATTCAGTATAAAATCTCATACATCTTGGAAGCTAAGGCTGTCAAAGTTTGCATTTAGTTTCAAGTGTATTTTATGCAATGTCGAATTTTGTTACAATTAGGATACCCGCCCCAAAATTCAGAAAATTAAAGTAAATTTGAGAATATAGCCAATATGTGAATGAGTTTGTATTTCTTATATAATGGGAAATATTCAATAGAATATATAGATCATATGCTGAAAATTTCAAATCCATTAAGTAGAACAGAAGTTATTAAATAAAACGTTTGGCCAAAGCAAATACCACGTGGCTAGCAGTGCAGCGAACATTTTTATATATTCTTAGAATTTTTAACTGCTAGTTTAGTTAAGATTATCTTGATGGCGCTATAGCCCATCGCTGTTGATAGAAGCCATACATGTCAAGTCAAAGTTCGAGGTTCAAAACTCGGCAATTCTTCAATGCTTGTTCTTTTTTTCTTTTTTTTTTTTTATAAAAAGTTGATTGTGAGGGTCCGAGCTCAGTTTTAAGTCAAAAATGTTTATAACCTTACACTTTTTTCTGTGTTTATAAATACATAACAGCGCATATTTATAAAACGAAGATCCTTCGGGGCTCAGGGTATGTCCTAGTCGGCCACCCCGACTACAGTTTTCTTACTTTTGTTTTATTCTTTTTTATTATCGTTTTCAGAAGGATATTAATAGTCAAATCGAAAATATTATATCTGATATTGATATCAATATTAAAGCTCAAGAAAAAATAACTCAGCTTAAGAAACAGGAGCTAGAACTTATACAAAAACAAAAGGAATTGGCCAATCAGATTCAACAGCAACAGTTGTTAGCCCAAAAGTTGATTGCGGAAAATGAATTGAAGGAACAGGAGCTACAACACCAGAAATATTTGCAACAACAACAGCAGCAGCAGAAGCAGCAACAACAAAGTCACCGTCAATATAACGAGGAAATAGTACCAACATTTAAGCAGGATCAATGTAATACGTCTTTATTTCAATGCCATGAAGATTCAAATAAAATGCAGGTAGGTGACACTATGACAATAAGAATCATTTAGAACGTTGCAAGTAGGCGATAATGATTGCCATATACTTGTTCAAGGTCTAAAAACATTCAATAGTCCAAAAACAGGATATTTTCTGTCGGAACTATAGTTCTGACCTTTAATAGAAATATTTGGGTTTTTGCTTCATGAAGATCATGCCCACAAGGGCGTAGCTAGACAATAATCTTTTTACTTATATTTATATATATATATATATATATATATATATATATATATATATATATATATATATATATATATATATATACTAATATATATATATATATATATATATATATATATATATATATATATATATATATATATATATATATATATATATATATATATATATATATATATATATATATATATATATATATATATATATATATATATATATATATATATATATGATAACTGATCAAACAGACAAACAAATGACATATTCAATGGGGTATCACAACATGCTTTTTTCTGGCCATTTGCCCAATATTCTCGCAAATAAAAAGAGCACGAAACATATTCGTATAGTATACTGAAATGAATTATGTATAGTATTTTATGTAGATACGATTATATATTATATATATATATATATATATATATATATATATATATATATATATATATATATATATATATATATATATATATATATATATATATATATATATATATATATATATATATATATATATATATATATATATATATATATATATATATATATATATATATATATATATATATATATATATATATATATATATATATATATATATATATATATATATATATATATATATATATATATACATATATATATATTATAAAATTAGATAGATACGTTTGTGCATCGCACTGTTCAGTCTCTATAATTAGAGAGCTATTCACATATATGTATGTACATATGTACAACTATTTATTATATACAAAAGAATATATGTATGTATGTCAGTCTGTCTGAGTGTGAATGGAATGATTCGTTTAGGAAAAAGAAATGTTATTTGTATCAAAGGCGTTTTACGAGTTGAAATTGTTTCCGTTTTTTTTGTGGAAAAAATGCAAGAAGATTTTCCGAAAGCCAATATTAAGGGCCTAGGTCAAATATGTTGCTCAACTGATTTTGATAGATCGAGAAATTGTATAATCGAAAGGAAACGTGGCTTTCGACCAAGTGATCGTTACGATGAAAACAAAAAACAAATTTTGCTCGAACTGAGCCGCAAACTTTGGGAAAGGAAAAATGTACGTAGACTCATTACGATGCATAGAGGACAGGGTATCTACACTTCATATCTAGATATTAGCTAGATACAAATCATGTTCAGATACATCTATATCAAATGTGTGAAATTGTCAACTTGAGCTTAGATATGTATGTAATCAAAATATAGGAACCATCCAACATATCGAAGACAGTTGATTTGCGTAAAATATTTACTCCAGCGACAGATGCTCCTCAGATATTGCCCAAGAACCGTAAGTAATAACAAAAATTATAAAAAAATTAGTGAAAAAGGTGATACGTAAAATAAAATATATATATATTTAAGAGTATATATCCAATTGTCCAATTGAAAAGCCTTTCACATTCCGATGCTATTTTCATTGCTGCAGCAAATCAATAGGATTTACTAACCATAAATCCAGAATATATTTTTCCGAATGAGCTTGATCAGAAAAGCCTTTGACATTTGAGCTCCTCTGAAGTCAAATGAGTTTTCGCCTCCTTTTGTAAATGATTGAATCCTACCCATTTATTGAATTTATTTGTCCGCCTTTCTGTCTGTCTGCATCCTCTCTTTTCATGAAATCTCTTTCACGGGCCATGATGTCATAGAACTTTTCTGTTAGGTCTGTTAATAGATTACAATTCGGGCTCTGTCTAATTCTTGTTTACTTCATATTATGAAATATCGTTCACCTGTTATTATTAATCCGATCCCCATTAAATTTATATATTTGCAATTAATTAAAGTGCGCTTAACATTAGAGATTTGTATACATAGTGTGAATTACGTATCGCCTTATCATAAATACATCCTATGTATATGTTTGTATGTTGGTCAATCTATTTGAATTTGACTTCAATTTGTTCAAAATAGGAAAGCTATATGCCTCATCAGCATTTTATTCACCAACACTGCATCCCACTGTGGAGGACCAAGTTGAGCTTGCTCGCCGAATCTCGCATTCATTGAGCGACATAAGCAATCAAACTTCTAAGGGTCAAACAATGTATGTGAATCGAAAGAAACGCTCAGTTAAATGGGTTCACGAAGGTTGTGGTCAAGGTAAAAAAAAGATTATAGATATTTGTTGGATGCATGCATATCAAAAACAGAAGATCCCAAATATATATATATATATATATATATATATATATATATATATATATATATATATATATATATATATATATATATATATATATATATATATATATATATATATATATATATATATATATATATATATATATATATATATATATATATATATATATATATATATATATATATATATATATATATATATATATATATATATATATATATATATATATATATATATATATATAGTAGGTATGTTACTTAAATATGAAATCGGATTTTTTTCAACAAAACTTAAAACAGCATAAGACGTTTTTGGGCATATTTGAACCGCTTTTGACAGTTTTGCTACTTCCATTCAAACTCTATTTCAGTTCAAGAATATTATATATTTTTTTGTTCAAGTCCATGATTTTTGAGCTGAGATAATGCATCTAAAATTAGCGCATTTCTTTAAACATTCCCAAAAGTAAATTTAAATTTGTATAGGCTTCTTAAATATGTCGTTACCAAGAAAATACATACAAACATACGACGTTTGCTCAAAATTTTTTTTTTTTTTGTTTGAAAATTATTCTTAATTTTTTTTATTTATGTCAATGTTTCTTCCAATCGTCGAAGCTCTTCAAAAAGTAGTTTTTTTGTGATCTTGTTCACTTCTTCTTCTTCGATGTTGTCTTTATTTCATAGCAGCGTAACTTCGTCCTTATATGGGCCTTTTCAGTTTCGAGAACAAGAAGTCACTGGAGGCTAGATCTAGAAAAAAAGGTGGCTGCGGCTTGTTCCTCCACAAATCTGGGAGTTTCTGAAAGATTTCTTTTCGCTAATAACTTGCAGATGGTACTTCCTATTGACAGTTGTATCATTTGGCCCTTAGGCGGGCTTTTCTCGGTCTTGGATCATGCGCCAGCTTCCATTGGGATGATTGAGCTTTAGTTTCCCCGTTATAACCATAAACCTATGATTCGTCATCGGTTGTGACTCTATGAAGCAAATTTGGATCATCGCGCTAATATACTGCTGTTTTTCGTTGAAATTGAGTAATTTTGGGAGATATTTTCTTACGACCTCTCACATGCCCAAAGCAACTTCTCTACCGGTGATTCGACTATTAGACAATACTATTTTCTTCACTTCATCAATGTTTTCGATTGTTCTTGACGACACGCTGTTCGTCATTCATATCTTCTCGGCCCTCTAAGCACGATTTGTACCACCGATAAAAATTGATTCGGTCCGAGGTAGCTTCTCCATTAGTCACCGTCAAAATTTGGAATAAAGTGTGATACAGATTCTTTGATCCATTTTTTTCGAATAGGAACAAATCGAAGACGATCCGCGACACGTGAAGCAAATTCAGCTTTAACATTTAATTGAACATTCATAGTGGCCGAACTTGCTGGCATACAAAACATACCATAGCATAGAGACATGTGTACAAACATAACGCCACAAAAATATAAAAAATCGAATATACGTAACTCGCGGAAAATAAAATATATATGAAAATATATATGTTTATACATATATATATATGTATATATATATATATATATATATATATATATATATATATATATATATATATATATATATATATATATATATATATATATATATATATATATATATATATATATATATATATATATATATATATATATATATACATATTTATATATATATATATATACATATTTATATATATATATATATATATGTGTGTGTGTGTATGTGTATGTGTATTTTGGTGACCGAATGATGTTGACAAATAGCTATAAAAAATAGACCTCAAAGTTACGAGCTAGATGAAACATTGTTTAGTAAATTATACAATATATTTATTGAATATATAATTTTGTACACTTACTAGGCTGGACGAGTTCTAGATGCTTGAGAATTCAAAATCAAATTCATACTAGAAATTAATACATTCCTAAAGTTGTATGTAATTAATTCAGATATGTATTATAAATTAATAGTTTAGATAAAAGCGACATATATTACATTTTTTATTAGATACTTAATATATATTTATTAATGTCAAAAATTTTTTCATAAATATATAAATATATATAGAAATTACATGTGGATAAAAAAGTAATATATACAAAGTAAATATACAAGCTGCACATGCACACGCACGTACGCAAAGGCAAGCGCTCTGCTAACTGCACAGTTTACGCAGCGACTGAGCTTAAACTGTCATATGCCTATATATATATATATATATATATATATATATATATATATATATATATATATATATATATATATATATATATATATATATATATATATATATATTTAAATTAAAATAATTTAGGAAATGTTTAAATATATTGACTATAATATATATTTGACTATAATATATTAAATTTCAATATAATAGACAATACTTAACTAACAACTATATACATACATATTAACTATTTGTTATTACTCGCAAAGCCTTAAACATTAGTATTTTTTTTTTTAATTTTTCTCCAGCTTCGATAAATAACAATATTAATTTTTATTATAATATTACTAACACGATCTTCTTCCTCTAATCGAATTTCTAATCGATATATTATATATATATATATATATATATATATATATATATATATATATATATATATATATATATATATATATATATATATATATATATATATATATATATATATATATATATATTATAAATAGGAGATGAGGATATTATTGAAACTCGCTCTTTAAGCAAAGAAAATGCGGAGGATAATTTGCTGCAGCCGGAACTAATCAAGCTGGACAAAATGCCACTAAAGCTAGTTATGAATCCACGTGGACAAATGCGTGACTATAATTCATTAAAAGAATCAATAAATATTGAATCGGGTCTTTTATCTCCCGACAATTGTGCTGAGCTAATAACTGCGTTGCAACTGCATAAAGGTCGAGGTAAATAACTATACACATACTCGTTTAAATATACTAATATACAGTTATATTTATTAAAAAATCAATATACACAGAGATGTGAAGGTTGTCAGTAGGTTTCAAACTAAAAAAACTGTGCAATTTCATTTTAAAAAATGAAATTTTTATATGGGGCTATTGTTTTCGAAAAATATTAAAATTTCTCAGTAACCACAATCCTACTTGGCTTATTCACTTGGCAGATTGTTGGAGCCTAAGCAGTATTTTATATCGGTCAGATAAAATGAATTGGAATTTTGTTGCAAATCGTTCAGATTCCACCTCGAAAATGAATTAGTACGTATTTATATGTTTTTGGGGATTTCGAGAAATAGAAAAAGATTATCAGATACATGAATATATTCGAAATTTCTGCCATCAATATTTCATTATCAATTATAGATCATTAAAAGTTATCTAGCCTATTTTTGACTTAGTGATCGAGTATACAAATAATAGTACACAGTATACAAAAAGCTTTATAACATTAAAAAAATATATAATTTTTTTGTTGAAATAATTTACTTTTCTCTATTTAATTTAATGCTTTTGCAACCTGCAAAACGCCTCGGCCTGCTTGCTGCTAAAATATAATAATTATATATTAAAAAAAATTGAAATCATCGTGATTTGGCAAATCATTAAGGAGCTGAGCTCTTTGCGAAACGTCGAAGAAAGGCTGACAATTGGGTAGTCGATGAGACAAATGCCGGCATTCACAGTCCATCTGGTATTCCAGATTATCAACAATATCAGGCTAATAGACCTGTTGCCATCTCTCCAAGTATCGTGCCAGCCTATTCGGATGCTGGCAAGCATCGTGTCCAATTGAATCTTCATCAGAATCAATTAATTGAGAAATACTCAAAGCCTGGTGTTCAGGTGGTAAAATCCCCGTGGGAAGCAGCTCTACAAACCGGTTCGGCGAGCACAGCATTTCTCGACCAATCACAATATAGAAGTCAAACACCGATTGTCATGCAGCCATCACCTGTGCACTTCAGTCAAGATTTTATCGATTCACCTTCTCTGCCTGCCTCATATATCAACTCATCGAATTATGCGGAGGATTCGTATAAAAGTGTAAGTATCTAAAAATATAAATTATTATATATATATATATATATATATATATATATATATATATATATATATATATATATATATATATATATATATATATACAGGCGCCTTGATTGTGCAGTCTTAATTTTCCTCTCTCAAACTTAAATTTTCTGTTAGCGTTCTTTTTACATAGTATGTTCATATTAACTAATTAACATTTTATAATTATCGTTCGTATTCATTTATATATCTTATGGTTTTTAAATTTTAAATTTGTATTTAAAGCTTTTTAATTTAATTTTTTTATATTACAAAAAATATTAAAATTTTTTCATAGTAAATTTGAATTTAAAGCAAATATATGAACCCATGAAATTGGGATATTAGGGTATAATGATTTTGTTAAAATGTATGCAACAGGCAGAAAAAGGCGTTGCAGACCCCATATATATTCTTGATCAGCTGAATTGATATAGCCATGTCCGTCTGTCCGTATGTGTGAACGATCTCAAAACATATAAGAACTAGAGACTTATTTTCTTTGTAGGTTTGTGTACATCACGCGCAGATCGAGTTTTTTTTTCAGAAAATCGATAACTATTACCGTTCAATTGTTATCGATTAAAGCCCGTATCGAGATTCAATAATAAAATTATATATCGTACATTTTTGGAGTTAAAGTCGCCAAATTTTGCAATTATTTTCATTTGCATTTTATGCAATTTCGGTTTCCTTTCTCCTCCTTCCGCCCCAATTTGTAAAAAACGTATTTCAAGTACTAAAGATTTGTGCTTTGTCAAATATATACATGTGTTGTTAGAATCGGTCACGCCGGCCAGAAATCTCAGGTTCGGAACTAGGCAATGGTTTTCTTTTTTTTCAGACGTAATGTGCGAATGTTCGATGGATCTCCTAGTCGGGCACCCCCGACTAGAGCTTTTTTAGTTGTTTTTAATTCGTTTTTCATTTATTTTTATAATTTATATTTTTATTTCTTTATATAATTTCGATTTCTACACTTTTTACACTTAATTTTTTTTTTTTATTTACAAACCAATGTATAAATATTCTAATCTTTCTCTTTTCATATTTTAGTCGTTTGATACTCGCGCCAAAAGTCAACTGACTCATCCGAATCCACAGAGGGAACTGGCATATAAGCCAAGTGTGGCTCAAGGATGGGGAGGTCGCAATGTTGAACTACCAAGAGGTAAATAGAAATAAAAAGTAAAAACTTAATATATAAATATATTTCATAAGAATAAAAAATTTTTTTTTGGAAATCGAAATGCTTACGCTTCGAGCATAAAAATAATATTATTTACATAAAAGAAAAAAAATAGTTTATTGAAGTTAATGCCAAATTTAAATATTTCAGAGTATTATTGTCAAATCGAACAAGAAAAAGAATATGAAAAACATAATATGCATGATCTCAGTACATATTATTATGATGGCAATGAACAGATACTCGTAGAACCAGAGGCTTTTGGAATTAATACGCAATTCCATCAAACTGATTTTAATTTGAATCACGAAATTCACCAGAGGCTACGGCAGTTAGAACAATTTCAACAATGTTTTATGCAACAGAAAATAAAAGAACTAAAACTGAAATCAAATGAAACATTTCCTATGGATAAATGTACTAGACTTATGGGCTCTACGAATACAAAACCAACCAAGAGTTCAGAAATTGAAGAAGTTGCAGCCGAGCGAGAGAGTAATACTGAGGAAGCTAGTGAAGCAGTTAATGTACGTGAATTGATACTCACATTTGAGCAACAATCTCTAAGAGAACCCGAACTAATTCAAAGAAATCAACGCGATATTTCAACTATTAGAAAGCGATCACAGTCTCATAGTTTGAATACATCGAAAACTTCAATTAATCTAATGAATGATGAGGCGACAACCAAAGGCATGGACTTTAAATGTTCCCCAATTTTTGTAGTGTTGTTGAGATCGTATATACATAAACACTGTTATAATCTATATATGTATGTATAGGTTTTTTCTAATTTTTTTTTTTTTTTTGATAGCATCGATTAAAACATTTTACTTGGAATGTGTCTGTCTATGTAGCTTCTTCATATTTATCGTTATTATTATTATTATTATTATTATTATTATTATTATTATTATTATTATTAATAAATAAACAAGCAAGAAGGTTCTAGTCGGTAGTGTCCCGTGGTAGATACCTCATAAGTATGTATTGCAATTCTTTCGCAGAACAACAATTTCAATTTGGAGCACATGGAATTGAGCTTACGCCTCCTCTCTATTTTGTATGCTCACAATGCGGGAAAAAAACTCAATTTGAAAAAAAATTTACTTCGCTAGGAATTGAACCTAGTTCGTATCAGTTCTTCGTTATGTTCTAGTTTGTTCTAGTTTATTTGAAACATGAAAAAGTAAACTGATTCTTTGAATACACGTATTTTGTATATATGTACCCCACTAAAAATATATATTACATATTTATGTATACAAATATCATATATATATATATATATATATATATATATATATATATATATATATATATATATATATATATATATATATATATATATATATATATATATATATATATATATATATATATATATATATATATTATATATATATAATATATATAAAAATATACATATATATCATTTAATACTTTTGTTTTTATTTTTGTTTTGCGCAACTCTTATAGGCTTGTATGTGCCTAAGGAAATATCTTTGGCTAGTTACGCACCTCCGCCTGTACAGTCTACACAAAATTTCCAAAGTTTACCAAAGACCATGGACTACGCTACTAAGGGATATGAAGCACCACCATATACTGGTTTCCCTGTAGCGAATCCAAAGTCTGGTCTATATAATTCAGTGCCACCCAAACAGCAGCTATATAATCCAACGAGTTATCAGAAGGTACCATCCAGCTCGGTGCAGGCGACACCACAGGTCAACTTTAGTCCGTCCCCATTGTCGTTCGATAAGCTATCGAAGTTTCAGGAATCATCGGATTTGAGAAATCAACGATATCTTAATGTTAACAAACAACCATCCTATAGGGCTATGCAGAATGTGTCCCCAACTCCTTTCATGCCTGGCGGTGGTGCTGGTGGTCATGATGATCGACTACCGATCTCATCGCCTACATGTGGATCGAATACATCGTATAATGCTGGATCTCAACAAGTGGTGCGTAGTGGCAATCAAAGTTTCAATAACTGCGCTCGTGGTTGGAACAAAGGAACAAACAATATCAAACAAAATGTCTATTATCCAAAGACAGTGCCAATTACCGCGACAGAGAGATTGCCATATTCAGACTTCTGAAATGATTGATTGATAATAACTTATCATTTTTTATTTCCGATTACGATTTACGACATGCTTAACTGAAAGTCAACATATGCATACATATGTACGTATTTTACATATGTATGTACATATATCAAACATAAACCATATCCAAAAAAACATATTCAACATATTCAAATATTCAAATACCTACGAGATCCGTTCAAAAAGTATCGACTGTTATATTATATATATATATATATATATATATATATATATATATATATATATATATATATATATATATATATATATATATATATATATTATAGATATATATAAATATATATTCATATTTATATACCCACACACATATTCATAAATCATATGCAGATATGTATGTACATATATATGTATATGTATATGTATATGTATATGGTTGATTCAATATTTACGAGAAAATATTGCTGTTTATTGATTGATTGATTACGTTTGTTTATTTGCGTCATTAAACGATAATTTATAATTGTGAAAAATGTGAAACTTTTCAAATAAACATTAAACTACTTCTTTTTATTCACCTTTGATTTGGTTATTGTAATTCAATTGTATATGCTATAGAAAAAGGGAAAAATATATCGCAGCTCCTGAAAGCAATAGAGAGGAAGTTAACTTAGTTTGTAAGGTTAGTTTTTCCAGCTGGTGCAGGTCTCAATCTGACCAGGGCCCTTACAAGAAATTTGTGAAGTGCTGGGACGTGGGCTTAAGGAATAGGAAAAGGGGTTGGTTGGGCTCGCTGCTCTACAAACTCGTACACGGGCATGCGGGGCCGAGATGTGTGCGAAGCGTGAGCACCGACACTTCCGTCTACGAATGTTAACTGTTAAGATTTTTGGTGGAGTTTATACGGAGGTAGTACATCTGGCGACGAACGTGCAAAGCGTTGCCGCCGACGTTCGCTCCGAGCCACGTGGGTTTTCCGGCCGGAGTTTCTCCACAGGGAGAGCGGGCTCGTGGTTCACGCCGGCGGGACTTGTCGCGTCGATCCACCATCATTAGTTCTTGGAGGGTCTGGTAGGTTATTTTGGAGTAAAAATATTTTTTATTCCAGTTTAGCGATTGCTTATTAGATTCTGATTACTTCCTACGTTATTATTCTACGCGACACTGCCGCACCAGTTCTTCGGAGCCGTAGAGCTCCTAACATTACTCACGGCTATTCTTCCTTATCGTTCTACCTTGCTGCGCTCTGTCTGCTCGCCGTTATTGAACTCCTACGCCCGGCCTGCCGTTTTCGAACTTCTCGCTATCCTCGGTTTGAGTCGCCCGCACACCTCGGCAATGCAACTTCACCACGGCTTTCGCTCTCACCACGCTAGGCAGGGTTGCATTGCCGATCGTCATTTTTGCGCGCGCTCAAGCCGCTATTTTCAAATAACATCAAAAAAACCCTAATTTATCTTATATTCTATTACAAATTCAACTACGCCTCTTGCGCTTAACTAACTTATATTCTATACAACTTATATCCTATTATGAATTTAAGGGCGCTTCTGGCGCCTAACTGACTTATATTCTACTATAACATAACCTATGCTTCTTACGCTTACATGTAAGTAGTGATGGCACGATTAATCATATGATGTCCATTAATTGATTATTTTGATTATGACGGGTGTTGGAATTGGAATAACACTTCATGGCTTATTTGAAAAGAACCAAATCTGTGCAACGATTGGAGTTTTTAAACTAATAGAAGCCCATACTGCTGTGCACATCTCTGAAGTCTTATTAATGACGCTGGAAAAGTTTTCCATTTCTAAGGAGTAGGTTACTGCAGTCGTGACGGATAATGGCGCAAACATCGTAAAAGCAGTACACCAAAGCTTCGGAAATTGCAGCATATTCTATGCTTCGCGCACACTCTAAACTTAGTGTGCAGTAATGCCTTCGAAATTAAGGAAGTATCAGAGTTAGTTGCCAAATGCGCCAGTATAGTAGTTCGGCTTAAATGCAGTGGGAAATCCAAAGAGAATTTGCAACATCTGCAGGTTTCTGCTGGCGCCTCGGAGGGTAACGTCTTGAAAGGAATTTTAGGTGTGAAAACCAGGTGGAAGTCAACATTCTATATGCGTACATCGGTCAAGTGGTTTTAAATTCTCGGATGTCCCACAAATGATATCTACTAAAGATAAAGATGACATAATTGAAATTATTGCTGTGCAGAAGCCATTGGAAGCAATGACAACTCAAATAAGTGGTGAAAAATATGCCACTTGAAACCTTATTATACCTGTCGCGCATTGTGGACGCCAGCAAATAATGAAGGTAATTTGTAAGTCACCTACGGGAAATAAGCTCAAAGTAACTATGTTGGGACAGTTCGATCGCAGATTTGGAACAATGGAGCAGTCGTTTTTTGGCTGTGTCTACTTTGCTGAATCCGCGCTTTAAAAAAATCATTTTCAGGACCCGATAGCTTTGGCTTCAGTTATGAAGCAGATACAAATGGAAGTGGCAGAGCTTTTAGACAAAAATGAAAGTCAAGAAGGTATTAGTGACGGTTCATCTACTGGAGAAATTAAATTTGACTTATAGGCGCACATCAAGTTGCTGGTACACAAACGCCGTAAAAAAGACAACGACCCTTATCAAATTCAGGACGAACTTAGTTTCTTCTTAAATGCTGCAGTTTTGGAGCTTAAACGCAATGTAGTCATTGCCTGGGAGGAGATAAGTACCAACAATATATCATAGCTTGTCGCTTTCTGATTTTCACTTCTGTACCTGCAGAGCGTCTTTTTTCTAAGGCAGGTGCTATACTAACGGAACAGAGGAACAGGTTAATCACTGAGCACCTGTACGAGCTACTGTCGCTGAATTGAATACTGAATAACTAATAATAATTACTATATTTGTCACTTTTTGTTTGGCGTTATAAAATACTAAATAAATAATAAACATAATTTCAAATTTTTTATACAAATAAAAAATTATTTGATTAATCGATTATCCACTTTTGTTCGATTAATTTCCATCCCAGCTAGATTAATCATTCCAGCTAAATGTAATCATATGATTCAATAATCGATTAATGAATATTTTTTTGCCATCACTACATTTAAGGCGGTTCGTCCAGAGGCCTCCTTACACCCCCCTTACATTAGCTGTGACACTATCACCCCTCCGGTGGTCGCCACCGTCACGTTGTACAAAATGCCTTCCGCCGCCACGCGGAAACGTGTGCGCCTGGGTAGCCGATGGCAGACGCCGATCTCTCTCTGTATTAGCTCCACGACCGCCTGGGTGAGGATGGTCCCTCACGGCTCTCGTCGTCGCCCTGGTGAAATCGCTTAAGCTGCGATATGTTAGCTACTCTCCTCTTGCGTTCGCCCTGAGAGTGTACAGAGTGTACAGATACAATCCACTGTAAATTTAGTCTTAAGCTGATAACCGAATAAACCACAACGAAACCGATTTCGCCCACGTGTTTTTATTTCAATTTTTTCAGCGTTATCGTTAGCCGAAGGCGCGATATTTGTTCCAGTCAATGATAGTGAGCTATCTCACTGGAGCAGCCGGTAGGATAACGCGAAGTGCAAAGGTTGATAGGTTACAAATATCAGTACACTTTATTTACTCCGTTATCCGTTAAACAATCACGATAAGGCAACCCACACGGCGACAATCATGGCGTCAAGTATGTTTTTGAGCCTCGACAGTGGTGTGTGAGTTGCGAAACGCAATATTGCCTAAAAGATTCACATAATGAGGTTGAATTCGTAGAGGGTATAAGTCCCAAATCGGGTCCCTCAAAAACTTACGAAAGTGCTACTAGTGAAATCAATAAAAATATACCAAATATGAATGAAATCCTAGGAAAACTCGGTAGATGCAACTATTTCACAACCATAGATCTTGATAAAGGATTCCACCAAATTAAAATGGATCCTGACCCAATTCCCAAAACAGCTTTTTCTACAAAACTTTGGCATTATGAATACTTGAGAATGCCGTTTGGTCTTAAAAACGCACCCGCAACGTTTCAACGTTGCATAAATAACATTCTATGTCCGCTTCTAAATAAACATTGTTTAGTCTACCTTGATGATATAATTGTATTTTCTAAATCTCTGGATGAACATTTACACTTACTTCAGTTAGTCTTTGAAAAGTTACCCGAATCTAATCTTAAACTTCAACTCGATAAATGCGATTTTTTACTGTAATAACACCAGAGGGAATCAAACCCAATCCAGCAATACAAAAATACCCAATTCCAACCACAGCAAAACAAATCAAATCATTTTTGGGTTTAACAGGTTATTATCGTAAATTCATCCCAAATTGTGCGGACATAGGAACTAAAGAAAGACTCAAAAATAAACTCTCAAGACCCAGAATAGATTACTGCATTCAATAAACTAAAACAATTAATTTCAGAAGATCTTATTTTAAAAATACCAGACTTTAATCGTAAATTCACCTTGGCTACTGATGCTAGTAAAGTAGCCCTTGTGGCTGTACTCTCACAAGACGGACATGCAATAAATTACATAAGCCGAACATTAAACGACCACGAAATTAATTATAGCGCAATATAGTTAGAACTATTAGCTATCGTTTGCGCAATGAAAACTTTTGGACATTACTTACTTGGACGACATTTTGAAATAGTCAGCGACCACCAACATCTTTGTTGGTTGTATAAAATGAAAGATCCTAACTCTAAATTAACCCGATGGAGAGTAAAATTATCAGAAACCGATTTTGATATTAAATATATAAAAGAAAAAAAAACCATGTGGCTGATGCCCTCTTTCGTATTGAAAAAAAAATTGAACCAGCATATTTCGCTGAACAAACACAACATAGGGTTCGCGAAGACAATAGTAACTTAATTTTTATCACAAAAAACCGACAAATGTTTTTAAATGGCAAGTAATCTTCTTTAAAGGTTCAATAAACATTAAAAATGAAAGCTGTTATAATAAGAAAATTACTTACATATTATATGGCAAAATTACATGAGACCGTGCCGAACAATACCTCATAAAACATTTTTGTGCTAAGACCAGCGATTTGTACATAGACAGCGACGGAGATTCCGAACTGATTTAAAATGCCCACGAAGACATTTTAAATACCTATCATACTACAATTTTTCGAAGTCTCATTTTATTAAAAATATTCCAACATACGCAGCTTTTAAAGAAATGCCCTTTTATTTTAAATGCCCATGAAAAACTATTACATCTTAGCATACAAAAGACAGTAAAACCTTTTAATGAATCATATTATTTCCCTAAGAGCCAATTCCTTATTCAAAATATAATCAATGAATTTCAATAACTGAACACCGTAATACAAAAACGCCCATGAAAATAACACCGAACCCCGATCATTGCCGCGAAAAGTTTGTAATAGACATCTACTCATCTGAAGGTAAACATTACGTTAGCTGTATAGACATTTATTCAAAGTTCGCTACCCTTGAAGAAATAAAAAGCAAAGATTGGATAGAATGTAAAAATGCACCTATGCGCATTTTCAACCAGCTAGGGAATCCCGCACTACTGAAAGCCGATCGAGACGGCGCATTTTCAAATTCAGCATTAAAGCGATGGCTTGAAAGCGAAGTCGTCGAGTTACAACTTAATACAAAAAAGACAGGCGTAGCAGACATAGAATGTTTGCATAAAATAATAAACGAAAAGATTCGCGTTATTCAAAATTCTGATAACAACGAAAACATATTAAGTAAAATTGAAACAATACTTATATACATATAATCACAAAACCAAACATGATACAACTGGACAAACCCCTGCACATATATTTTTGTACGCTGGACAACCCAAAATAAACTCACAGGAAAACAAAGAAAAAGTAATAAATAAAATCAATAGCGAACGGCAAGAGTATGAAATTCATACAAGATATGTATAGAAAAGGACCATTGCAGAAAGAAAAACTAGAGAATCCTTTTAAAGAAAATAAAAATATTGAACAAGTAGACCCTGATCAATACAAAATTACAAACAGAAATAGGGAAACATATTACTATAAAACATAATTTAAAAAACGAAAGAAAATGAATCAAATTCAAACTTTACAGGTGCCTGGTGCACAATAATAATTTTTCTCACTTTAATCACCACATGTCACACCCAGCAAATCCAAGTAAACAACTTGGAAACTAATCACGGATACTTACTATTCTCAGATAAATCATTGAAAATCGGATTGATTTTTAAAAAAAATAGCGTTGCACAAAACTCAATTCAACTACAAGAAATTAATGACATAATTGATTAAGTAAACGAAAGGATGGGAAAACTTAAAGAGTATGAAAACAATCGCAATATGCAAGATACCTTTGCTTTTGAACTTCTACAATTCTTAGAGTATATAGAAGACATCGAAATGGGAATACAGCTATTCAGACTTGGTCTTTTTAATCCAATATTACTAAAGTGTGATAAACTGACCAGCATCAATAATCGTAATATAATCGTAAATAAAAAACCCTCCACCTGGGCCAATTATCATAAAAATATCATTCTTATTATATCACATATCTTATCCCTTACCTTATCCCGACCCGAATATATATATATATATATATATATATATATATATGTATGCGTGCGTATGTATGAATATGTGTGTTCTTGTTCTACTACTATGCTACTTTTGGTACTGCAACTATTTCTATTATTAATTTTTAAACTTCTCTACTTTTACTACTAATTCACCTACTACTTCCACTACTAATTCTACTACTACATCTTATTCTATTACTAATACTATTCAATGATTCTATTACTAATACTACTACTACAAAAACTAATTGTATTCATATTTTTCCTGCAGCAACTAGTTCTACTACTCTGTATTTTCTTATAATTTCTATCCACTTATACTACTGCTGCTACTATAATTTGCACTATTACTACTATTACTACTACTACTGTTTCTTTTTTTTTACGAATACTATTAAATGTAGTAGTAGTAAATGCATCAACTAAATCTATTGGTATTTCGACTGCTACAATTAGTTATATTATAATTTCTATGTACCATTTATTACCATTTCCAATCCTTCCCCTACAAATCTTCTATTATTTTCAAAATTCAATTGAAACATTTCAACTATTACACGGACTGCACTGACTTCTGCGTCGTGGCATCTGGCAACATTCAGGGCTGCCATATCGCTCAAGCTTTACGGAGAGGGTTGCCCTTGTGAAAGTATTCGCTGTCCACCTCTATTTCGGTGGTTGAATGAAGCAAAGCTGCGCAGTACATGCAAAAAGAAATTGTGAATACAAATCGCAAGATTAAATATATTGAACACATTTTTAGCAATAAAAATTTTAGATCAACTCTTTTGTTGCTCGTTTAAAGTTAAAGTTCTCGGTGTTTTATTTAACATCCAACTATTGTGCTCTTATGTATAATTTAAAAGGAAAGATAAAAAGGTAAAAATTCGATATATTGTGGGAAAAAAATTATAAATACAAGCTTCAATGGATTATACAGAAGGTGCAAGCTTGCCGAATTAGTAAGTATTTGAGATGATCAAGAATATCTATCAAAGACTAATCCTGCACACTGCATTTGGCGCGTAAATAACTAAAGAAAAAAGAACTTTAAGAATTGATTAAAACAATGATATGTGTATGTTGTTGATGTGCTATAATGTAATGTTTATATATATATATATATATATATATATATATATATATATATATATATATATATATATATATATATATATATATATATATATATATATATATATATATATATATATATATATATATATATATATATATATATATATATATATATATATATATATATATATATATATATATATATATATATATATCTACATGCAACGTAATTTACAAATGATGAAATGAAGGATGTTTCCAACTGAATTAATTTG
The DNA here is from genome assembly GCA_035045945.1 of Drosophila anceps. Taxonomy (NCBI): domain Eukaryota; kingdom Metazoa; phylum Arthropoda; class Insecta; order Diptera; family Drosophilidae; genus Drosophila; species Drosophila anceps. Next base: position 71,935 of record JAWNON010000145.1, read on the forward strand.
TTTATAATATTTATTTCTTTATATAGTCAATCTGTTTGTATTTATTTCATATACAGAACATATTTATTAATTTGTAATTTATTGTTTAGCTGTTGATAATTTTTCTGGGATCCTGTTGACTCGAAGTCAAACTCAATAGCTTCAAATAAATATTAAAAAAAGAAACAACATAATACAAACATAGAAACAATAATAATTCAAACAAAAAAAAAAAACAAACAAATGAAAATATATAAATATAAGTATTGATATGAGAACAGTGATCTATGCTGAACTATTTATCGCTCCGAGTAGCTACGCCTTTTATTGAAATAACTTGTACATATAGCAATGGTTTTCCGCGGCGTGTAATTTAAGCATAGTGAATAGGTGTTTTTCGTATGTCCTTAAATTTGTCAATGCTCTCCTTCTCCTCCTGCTCTCTTAGGAGGTGGTGAACAAGAGAAGGCCCAGTAGTCACTCTGATCGGTAACTGCATTTGCTTTCGACAGACAAAAATACGTCTTATACCTTTCGCAGTAGAAACAAGTAAGTAAACTCTAGTTGGGGCTCCCGATTATGGAATACCTTCAACCCCGAATGTCTGGGTTTTTAAATATACGCTGCTATGCTTTAATAATCTTAGAAAAAAGTGTTTACCTTTACAAATTTTCGGCTTAAAAAAACATATTTCCGCGTGATACGAATCCACAATCAAATATTTATCAAAAAAAAAAAAAGAAAAGAAATACCCTCAAACTCCGCCGAAATTCAATCTTGCAACATTAATTTGACGTACATCGCTTCTATAAAAAAATCTCAACTAAAGTAGAAAAATATACCAGAATTCACGCTGCTCTCCACGTGGTTTTGCCAATTGGCTAAACGTTTTGTTTAATACCTTCTGTTCTACTTAAAGGATTTCAATAATATTTTCTATATCTTCTATTAAATATTCTATTAATATTCTATTAAATATTTGTCATTATATAAGAAATTCACTCTTTCATATTTTGGCAAAATTTGCAAATTAACTTCAACAAAAATATAATCGAAATATAAAATGTGAATAAAACTAAATCCAAAATTTGGCTGCTCTAGCTCCAAAGACGTACGAGATATAATTTTATAACTGAATTTCGATGGGGTTTTTAATCGGCAACAATTAAACGGAAATTGATATCGATTATTTAAAACAAATTTTATCTGCGTGTGCTATACAGGGACTTGTGTGCTATACAGGGGCTCCTTCTGTCTGTTACTTGAATTTTAACAAACCCATTATATTCCGATTTCCTATTTTCAATGGGTTCAGGGTATAAAAGGATTTAAGGAAAAAATATTGTAAGATTAGTTTTTCATGAGGGCCGAGATACGTGCAAAGCGTGAACGCCGACGTTCTTTAGGGCGCCCGAGAATGTTAAGTGTTAAGGCTTTCTGCTCACCTGACCGGGATGGCGCCTCGGCCAGATTGCCGTTTAGTTTTAATAGGTTTCTACAGAGGCAGAATTACTGGCGAGGAAAATACAATGCGTTGCCGCCGGCGTTCCCTCCGAGCCACATGGTCTGGCTGGGGCATATCCACGCGGCGAGCGGGTTCGTTGCCACGTTACCAGTACCAGTTAGGAGATATTTTTGGGCTCTCGACGGGACTCGCCACGTCGATCCAACAGAATTAATTTCCTTAAGGTTAGGGTTAAGTTTTTTTTTCGAATAAAGAAACTTGATCTTTGATCTATTGGTTATTTATTCAATTGTGTTATAATTCTCTACTCTTATTACTCTACGCGGCCCTGCCGCAGCGGTTTTCTGGAGCCTTAGCGCTTCCAACGTTATTCACGGCTTGCTCGTTTTTTGCTCTTTCCCATACTCTTTCGAGGACCGCGGCGCCTGCTCGCCACTTACTCCCGCACATTGGCGCTCGTGACCTTTCGCGTCACTCGCTCTAGACTCCTCTTCTCACTTGTGGAAAACTCACTAAAGTATCTCTTCTCCTTGAGCCGCTCGCCCGCCTCGGCAACGCAACTTCACAATTTCATAGCACTCGCTCTTCACCTCTGAGCTTTCATCACGCTGGGCAAGGTGGCATTGCCAATCGTCGATGATAGACGCGTTCAAGGCGCTATTTTAAACCTCATTAAACTGCGATCCTTGCATTTTCCCTTAAAAATATCTTTTATACATATAATTAACAAAATTTCATACCTTAATTAATATGCTGCGCTCCTTGCGCTTCTAAAAACTGTCTTAAGATATGATGTAACGTGCCTCATCTAGGGGCCGCCATACAATATTTATATTTCTTTTCTTTGATTTCTTAGCTTCTCAAAGGTCAAAATTACAGAGCTGCGAAATTTCGATTAGACGTTTTAAGGATTATGGCGACTTCATTTGGAAACCAAAAGCGTTTGAATGACTTAAATAAATTTAAGCCGATTCTCTTTTTCATCTTGCATTTAAATATTAGTATTCAACGAATTAGCGCATCATCGTTTTTAGTTATTAATGGTAATGGTATAGTTCTTCGATCTCTTTATTGATGAAATAATCATACATCTTTTTACTGCTTAGATTTGGCTAATGTGAATCGACCCTATTTTGACGACATAAGCCCAAGGAATATTTCAGCCGTTGTCGATGAAACAGCAATCTTAAGATGCCGAGTCAAAAATAAAGGAAATCGAACTGTACGTAGTTATATACTTATACGTTTCAAATGTAAATAATCCTTAAATCTTACTTTAAAAGAAACCATTCTTATCATATAATATTCAATACTTTTCACATTTTGTATTTTGTATATATCAATATTGAATTTATTATACCCTGAACCCATTAAAATGGGAAATAAGGGTATAATGGTTTTGTTAAATTGTATGTTACAGTCAGAAGTAAGAGTGGTCAGGGTGACGAGTCGATTTAGCCGTCCGTCCATCCGTATGTGTGAACGCGTCGATTAAAGAACCTATAAAAACTGGATTTTCGACTTTTGTAGGTCCCTGTATAGCACGCCCTGATTGATTTTTTTCAAAAAATCATTTGCTATTCCCGTTTTAAAGTTAATAAATTTTCGATAGAATATATAAATCATATGCTGAAAATTTCATTGATATCCATGTAGTTGAACAGAAATTATTAAACAAAACAAAAGCCGCGTTGCCATAACATATATATCATATATTGTTAGGATTTTCAACTGCTAGCAGTGGAGTGGTGCTGTTGATAGAAGCGATAAACGTCAAGTTAAAGTTGCTGCAAGTTTGAATCTCGGCAAGGTTTTTTTTTGTTTGACAAATATTTAGTTGTGAATGTGCGAGTTCGAATCCCGCTGAAAAAGTTTTATTTTAGTCGAAATTTCTTTATTATTTTACATTTTTTTCAGTGTTTACAAGCGTATATTTAAATCCTTCGGGGTTCAGGGTATTGCCTTGTCTGGCACTCAGACTAGAGGTCTGTTCTCTTCTCTTTTATTTTTTTTCTTTGGTAACAAATATATAATTTGATTGAGAAAGTGAAAGTTTTGAAAATTAAATTTTCTATAAGTTTAGAGCTTTCTTATTTATTTAATAATTGTTTAGGGATCAAAATGGGAAATCAGAGTGTAATGGTTTTGTTAAAATGTATGTAACAGACAGAATGAGGCGTGGCAGACCCCATAAAGTTTATATATATTCTTTGTCAGGGTCAGAATCAGAATTTTTTTTCGTAGGTCCGTGTATAGCACGCGCGGATCGAGTTTGTTTCAAAATTTCGATAGTAATTCCCGTTTTTATCTTTTCAATCAAAAACTTTATCGAAATGCACTTTTTACATCTTTGATGCTAGAGTAACCAAATTTTGGATTTAGTTTCATTTATTATTTTATACAATTTCGATTTTTGTTATATTCCGCCAAAATTTGAAAAAAAACGTATTTCAAGTTCAAAAGTCTTGTGTTTTGGCAAATACTTATAAATGGATGTCATGATCATGCTATAAAAATTTAATAACGAAAGTATATCTATAAACTTATTCAACGAATAAGTTTCCATAATATAGCCCCAACTGCAGCCTAAGCGTAGTCGCTGCGTTAACAGCGCAGTTAGCAGAGCGCGTGTCTATGTATGCGTGCGTGCGTATGTGTGTGTTCATGTGTTGCTTGGCATCTCTTGTCGAGCAATCTTGACTATATCACTTTTACTTGTTTTTTTTTTATAATATTTAAGTAAATTCAATCTCTATCAGCATTTTAACAGCTGATATCAAAGCTTGTACTTCTATCGATATATAAGTATGTAGAAGAAGAGTAGTATTAAGTAAGCAAACGATCTGTTGGAAAAGTGTTGTGTGTTCAAACAGCAACAGTTATTTGCCATAAACACGTGATACCTACAGTGGCCCAAAAAGTATTGGCACACCAAAAATTATAAAGTTTAAGCACCTATATCTTTTGTTCCATTGGGGTTGCAAAAAAAAAAATAAAGTGATTATGTTCGTAAATATATTAATATTCAATTATGAAAAGAAAACTTAACATTTTAACTATTTTCTACTAGATATACTATATTTTCTAAAAAAGGCACAAAATAACGCCAAAAAAAGTATTGGCACACTTCCTTGTGTTGCCTGATGCTTTGGTTTATTGTAACGGTAGTCCCGTTTTTTTTCGTTTTGTTTTTTTCTATGCTTCTCTTATACACATACGCGCAGAAAAATATGTTATTCTCGAGTGTTCGAAATGTTATCAAACATTATGTGTTCAGCGGAAAAGTGGAACCAAGCAGCCGAGCTGGGCGTCCCAAAAAATTTAACCCACGCCAGGAAAGGCCTATTGTGGCTACTGTGAGCGAGAAGCCGATTTAGTTAAACTGTGCAGTTAAACTGCAGTTAAACTGCAGTTAAACTGTGCCAGGAGCTGCAAGATTCTTTTGAAGACAAGTTTTGCCCACAAACCTACACTGAATAGGGCTGGGTATCATGACAGGGTTCCACGGCGTAGGCATTTTATTTCTAAACAAAATAAGGCGAAGAGCCTGAATTGTGCCAAAAAATACGTTGGCCAGTTGGACTCATTCTGGAACGATGTAATTTTCAGTGATGAGTCCAAGTTCAACCTTTTTGGGTCTGATGGCAGCCAAAAAGAGTGGCGCAAAGCCAAGAAAGAGCTTGAGGAGAAGAATCTCCGCAAAACTATAAAACACGGCGGTGGAAACGTGATGGTGTGGGGATGTTGTACGGCATCTGGAGTTGCCAACTCGCTTTTATCGATGGAAACTTGGATAAATATGGTTTCCTCGATATTTTTAAGAATAATTTGGCCAACAGTGTGCACCAGTTGCGCCTTAATGGAACACAGTGGCTGTTCCAACGAGATAACGATCCCAAACACTCATCGCATTTGGTGCAGGAATGGCTGATTTACCATTGTAAGCAACTCCTCCGCAATCATCGGATGTTAATCCCATTGGGCACGTATGGGTCATATTAGATAAAAAAAAATAAGGACCCATCAACTAACCTCTAAGAATTCCCTAAATACGTCACTTAGTACCGAATGGGATAAAATATCATCGCAGGAGACAGCCAAATTGGTTGGATGCACGAGGAGACGCCTCCAAGCCGTTATTGAGGCCAAAGGTGTCCCACAAAATATTAATACTAATTTCAAGTTATTATATATCTAGTAAAAAATAGTTAGTTTTTTAATAATTGATTATTAATATATATACAAGCATAATCACATTATCTTTTTTTTGTAACCCCAATGGAACAAAAGACATAGGTGCTTTAACTTTATAATTTTTGGTGTGCCAATCCTTTTTGGGCCCACTGTACATATATTGGAATGAAGCTTGGATTAGATGCTAGTAACGCAGCAAGTTAGAATGGAGCATTTATGTAGTTTAATAGCGATCAGAGGTAGATTGAAGGCAACAATTACCCGCACTTCGGGATATGCTGAGCATCCCCTGAAGGTTGCACCATTTTCGACATTAAAACAAAATTTACACTTTGGTTAAAATTTGGAAGAAGTTTGTCAAATTTGGCGATTAATCCTACAATTATAAAGAGATACAGGAGTATTTGAATCAAATTGAAAACAAGTAAGAAAGCACTAGTCGACTGCGCAACTAGGAGATCCTCTGAATTTACCACTTTATATTTAAAAGAAGAAAAAAAAAAACAACAAATAAAAAGAATGTGCTGTCATTTCCCGTTTCGGAACCTGGTCTTTCTAGCCGACGTGCACCGATTCTAACAACGCCACCACTTCATTGCATGAACAAGAGATAACAAATCCAAAAATACAGTAACAGCTGATAATTTAATTACAATTCAATCAATTCAAGCAGTTTCGACATTTGGAATATGTGAGAATGCACGCATTTTATGTACTTATGTATATGTGTAAAATAAATTGCTTCCGCTGCTGACTCCGTACTTTTGGCAATTAGCAAACGTTTTGTTTAATAACTTCTATAATCCTTCATGGATTTCAATGAAATCTTCAGCATATGATCTACATATTCTATTGCTTATTTAACAAATACGAATATATATGTGTATACACACATAAGCACGCGCTGTGCTAACTGCGCAGCTTACCTGCACTTGGGCTTATTAAACTTATTTGTTGAGTAAGTGTTGTAAGATAGACTTTAATCAAATTTAGAGAGTGATTATGACATTCATATGCATATTTTTGCTAAATCACAAGTCGTTAGTACTTGAAATACTTTTTTTTTGCGAATTGTGGCGGAAGGGGCGTAGTATTCAAAATATAATAAAAATCGAAATTGTATAAAAATGTATATAAATGTAAAATTTGGCTTTTCAAGCTCTTAAGATGTACGAGATATAATTTTATTACTAGATTCCGATAACATTTAATCGATAACGATTAAAATGTAAAAGTTATCGAAAGTTATTGTGAAAAACTCGATCTGCTCGTGCTATACACGGACCTAAAAAAAATTTCTCTAGCTCTTATATGCTCTGAGATTCACGCGTTCACACATACGGACAGATGGACAGGCAGATAGGACTAAATCAACTTTGCTCGTCTTCAAAATCAAGAATATATATCCTTTTTATATATTCTCCCACACCTCCTTCTGCCTGTTACATACATTTTAACAAAACAATTGTACACTGATTTATCATTTTCAATGGGTTCGGGGTATAAAAACGGCACATATTAAGAAAAATATGAAAATTAGGGCGCTCCATGCCCTTGATGATTCCCTACAAGTTAGTTGTACCACCTCAAATGTGGTTAATGGACTGACCATCCAAGGCATTTTACAACAAGTGCAGCAACAATGTCAGATGAAAATGAAGATTATGGAACATGTGATTCAAAGACTGTTACACTGTTACACGTGCATACCCTCAGGCTCACAGCCAGCCGCAGGGCGACCAACAAATGATTCATATTCAACCATTTGAAGGAGATTTAAAGGAATGGCATGCGTTTAAAGGCCTCTTTGACAGTGCCGTTCATAGCAATTCAGCTATAACAAATATTCAAAAGTTCCATCACCTGAAATGCTGTCTAAAGGAAGAAGCTGCAACTCTCATCCAGCAGCTACCCTTGGCCGATGACAATTATGAAAAAGCTTGGAATTCATTGGTTGATCGTTACGAGAAGCCACGCTATTTGGTAAACGTGGCTGCTGGATTGCCCAAGATGGCTGATCACAACCCAAAATCGTTGCGTTTGTTGACGAGCGGAGCAAGTACTGTGATTCGGGCACTAAACGCTGCTGGACAAGCTGATCGGGATTGTTGGCTGATCTACTCTACACATGTTGTGTCAAGATGTGGCAAATCCTGCTGTACCTGAGTTGCTCAAATTCCTGGATGCACGTTGTGATCAACTTGAGCTAAGCCAAACGGCAAAACAGACAGCCAGCAGAGCCAGACAGGATAACAAGAACGCATATGCGCTACTTGCCAATTCAGAGAGCTACAGAAAGTGCAGTAGTAATGAACACGAATTGATGGCATGTACACAGTTTTTCGGTTTGTCTATCAAGCAATGATACAGCTTTGTAAAAACCGAACCACCGGAGGTCTCGGCGAACTACATATTAGGTCACGAATTTATCCCTTGATATCAAGGCACATGTCCTTGTAAAGATCACTTCGTAATTGATAAAAGATAACATAAGCGCAGCAGCACTATCCGTATTTGGCGGCCATAAGCTCTTTTCACTGCTAAAACCCTAAAGAGAGCGACCCGAGCAAATACGAAGCTGTGTGGGTCTCAATGTTGAATTTTTATGTGTGGAAAAAGTTTGTTCTAGATGTCCAGTCTGTGTTGTATGGTTAGTGGTAGTATTAACTAAGCAAACGAACGGACAAGATGTGTATACCAGAGTTGACTTCTGTTTTTAGTTTACCAAATGAAAATTAATGTAATTATTAAACAATAATATATTTTCAGGTTTCGTGGATGCGTAAGCGAGATCTTCACATTTTGACAACGAACATTTACACATATACTGGGGATCAAAGGTTCTCTGTTATACATCCACCAAACAGTGACGACTGGGATTTGAAAATTGACTACGCCCAAGCTCGGGATAGTGGGATATATGAGTGTCAAGTAAATACAGAGCCTAAGATTAATTTGGCTATTACTTTGGAGATCACAGGTATACATACTAATTGAATATTTATTATAGTGATGACTATATCTATGTATACTATATACTACTATACTATTCGCTATTCCCTTTTATATTCTTATGTATTTTGATTTCCCCTATTCTTTTCTGTCTAATGTCAATGTGTTCGCCAAATGTCAACGCCTTTAAACCTATAATTACAGCTGAATATGATATGAGAGATAGAAATTCGGAGAAACTATACTATAGTTCAAAAGGTTTGTTTTTTTTTATAATATCCATATATTTTGTTTATAGAATAAAAATGTAGTAGGTATCATGAAAGTTCGATATAACAACACAAATTTAATTAGCCATAGTTCCAAATGAATAAAGGAATAACATTTTCGGTTCAGTCAGTCACATCTGTTTGTCACTCAATCAATCTATTGAATGGACCCAGCCGACAACACTTTATTAGACTAAATCAAAAAAAAAAAAAAAAAAAAAAAAAAAATAAATTGAAAAAAAATTAAAACTTTTGTATTTTAAAATTTAAATAATAAAGCGGCCCGTGCAAAAATTTTGGGATCGACAGAAATACACGTGAAGAGAGATAGTACTATTGCTCTGGCATGCTCCGTTAATATACATGCATCATCTGTATTGTGGTAAATATATCTCAACATATGTATATATGCATATATCCTAGCTGAATTAGTAAATATTGCAGGTATCACGGTTCAGCGATTGTCGACTTCGATTCATTGCGGGGGGGCATTAGTTTGGAGACCGAAAAAACCGATGCAGGCACTACGAGCCGGTTAATGTTGACCCGTGCTTCACTGAGAGACTCTGGAAACTATACGTGTGTACCCAATGCAGCTATTCCGGCTTCTGTTCGGGTTCACGTCTTGACTGGTAAGTGAAAGTTCTTTTTACTTATCCACAATCGATACTTTTTCTTTGGGGCTGAGTCAGTCGGCAAAAAGATCGGCAAGATTATTCCTATGTATACACCGAGAAATGTACACGTGTTTAGTTGAAATACACGAACATCTTTTACATCGCAATAGCAAGGGAACCTGTATATCATAGGTGTGGGTATGATGGTTTGTGAAAATATATGTAACAGGCAGAAGCAGGTCACATAAAGTATATATCTTCTTTATCAGCTCGACGAACCGAGTTGATATAGCCATGCCATGAACGCAGCGCTCTCATAAACCACAAAAGGAAGAGATCTGAAATTTTAAATGTATACTCGTCTATATCATCCCTTATATCTTATAATCGATAAAAATCGATAATTATGTTTTTAAGCGTACCTGAATAGCGTTAGATCTAGACAATTTAGATTTACTTTGTATATCCGTGTAATGAATACAAGGATAATAAAAATTTTTTTTAGCGAAATCTCTCCTGTTCCCGACTTGCGTTTCGATAAATATACATATATAAATGTATTTATCAAGCTCTGAAAGTTTTTATTCAACAAATAAGATTCCATAATATAACAAAGCGTCAGCTTGTGTGCATGTCATTGGGATATCGACTCTTCGCAGGGTTCAGGGTATCACCTAGTAAAGCAGTTTCGACTAATGTTTGTTTATGTACGAATGTATTCATGAGAGTACAATATGTAATTGATATAACAACAGGGTTCATAGTATCTCCTAGTCGAGCACTGCCGACTACATCATTTTTTATTTTTTTGAATTATACAGAGACTAGGTTAATTTATAGATCTTTTATACATCAATATTATTACCTACGAATATAGTATATAAATAATATAATATATATATATATATATATATATATATATATATATATATATATATATATATATATATATATATATATATATATATATATATATATATATATATATATATATATATATATACTATATTCGTTGGTAATAATATTTATGTATAAAAGATCTATAAATTAACCTATTCTCTTAGTTTTTCTAAATGTACGTCCTAAGTGTCTCTGTATAATATATATATATTAATATATATTTATTTGTTTGCTTTTATAGGCGAGCAACCGGCAGCAATGCAGACGAGTATTGCTAACGTCTTAAGTGATTCCACTGCAATCATAATTACGTATTTCATCATATCAGAAAAATTGTTGTTCAACATTTTAGACATACTCCTCGTACATCGAAGCTCAAGGTGACTAACTTACAAGATTTAGCCATAACCCCAAAGGAAAAAAAAGAGAAGAAAAAATCAAGCAAAATAATATTATATATTTAATGGTACAACAAATTTGGTTTTAGTGAATGTGGTTTTGTATAAATTATTCTCAAAAGAACATGTAATATCATATATAAATCCAATAATTTCAAATATTTATATGTTTGTATATGTTTAAATATATATACATATATATAAATAAAACTATATGGGATATAATTAAGTTTCGAGGCTTTTATTCAAAGTCCTCATTAATTGCATATATAACTAAGGCTTTTTAGTCAATCTATGAGTTACCATATGATGGATTTAAGCATCGATTCAATCATTTACTTCTTTGTAAGAAGTGAGATGTCGGGACCCACTAATACACAATAATTGCAGCTGTAGTTGGTGCATTTGACCAGGCTTATCTCACGTCTTTCACTTTCCGATTTTAATAAATTTCTTGTTTTCGTACCGTACTCATTGCTCTGAGTCATCTGAAGGGTTTTTAAGGTGGCATGCCTATTAAAACGCTCAAAATTCAGTTACTTAATTTAGGTATTTACATACATATATGTATATTTATATATAACATGTGACTATATAAATTAGTATATTAAACTTAATTATAGATTACAAGCATATTTAAAGGGAACGAATGTAAATGAATCATGTTTACCGAAAATATAAAAAGAAACTTAAGACAAGAAAAGAAACGAAAACAAATTTTAAATACATACCGAAACTATATTAAGTTTAATTCCTATAGGCTTATGTAATAATAAAAGATTAACAATATGAAATAAATAAATAAATAATAAATATATATATATATATATATATATATATATATATATATATATATATATATATATATATATATATATATATATATATATATATATATATATATATATATATATATATATATATATATATATATTGTTTTTTTTTTCTTTCTATTGCATTGTATTGACATTACAGTTGACATTGTATTGAGGACAAAGCGTATTATCGCTTGAAACTGGATATTAACTGCTGTCGTTTATAGAGTGGTTTAGCCTTAGCTTTTGGAATTGAAGTTTTCGCCGTGTGGTTTCTTTCAAACTCTGCCGTATTTGCGCACAATGTTGTTCCTATATTCGATATACTAGTCGGCAGCTTGGGTGCAGATATGCTCGTTGTTTGAACTTTACCCCCTAGATTATAAATGAGTTAAATGAATCAAATTTTAGATTATCAATTACTGGAACATGATTTTACTCTAAAAGCTGTAATCTACGTTTCAATAAAGTTTCAACTTTCCACTTACATTTCTATGAATTTGAATCCAACTGTATCAGCTAACAGAAGTAACTAACCATACGCATTGATACTCTTCCCAAAAATAATTTTGAAATAGTAAACCTATTTATGCTTTCCTATGTATAGAGAAACTCTAGCCTTTTGTGCTACTTATCGGATCTCAACGAAATTTCCAGCAAAAGAGCCACAATATTTAATAATTTCCTAAACTTACAAACTCTTTCACAGATTTTCTATATTTTCTACTGACTTTCAGTTTAAAGCATTAAATGAAATTTGGTATTCAAAATATAACAAATTAAAATTGTGTAAAATATATATAAAATGCAAAACTTAAAAAAAAAGCTTTTTAAAAGCTTTAAAACTTTAATATATTGACTGAAGTTCGATAGCGATCTTAATCAATAACATTCAAAATTGGCGTAGTTTACGATAATTTGAAACAAACTTAATCTGCTAGTGATAAATAAATCAAGATCATATTTAATTTATTGGGTCAGCAACGCCTGTTACATACATTTTAATAAAACCATTATACCCTGATTTCAATTTTAAACTGTATAAAAAAAGCCTCAAACATAGGAGTTTCGATCCCAAAAATTTAAGTTGATGTGCATCGCATCTACCAACACCGCCACTTCAGCGCTCGAGTGCCATTAAGCAAATATAATCTAAAGTACTGGCTGATAATTAAAACACAGTTTAATCGCAATTGCGATTTTTAGAATACACGAGAATGAACGCACTTAAATTGTGTGCACAGGGGTACAGAGTATAAAAATAAAATGAATCAAAATCTACAGGAAAATCACTTCATTTCACTTCTTCCTAGTAACATCTTGTTCTTGTGCAGTCTTATAAACTATGATACCTTGAATTTTATTTGTCTTTGCCATTGGTTTTGAGGTCGATTCGTCTGGTTTTGATATCTGTAAGCTGGCCGAGAAAACGTTCTGGTTTTCTAATAGAATCGGTGTCGATTGTCGCCTGACATCAGGTAAAAGCGCTGAATTAGGGGTACCATCTCTTAGGCTCGATTGGTTTTCGATAGATTTTGATCTCTCAACTTGCGTACTGGAAATCAAATCAGAATACGTTATTTATATATACTACATATTAAATAGCTATCAGCATTGATCATAGACAGTATGTCTTATAAAAAAATACTAGAAGAAGAAAGCTGACTAATACATTGATAAACTAATTTTAAGAATATTTCATCTGTATTACTCGGATTTGTTATAAAGCTGAAATTTGCCGTTTTATTATCCTAAAATCATTTTTAATTTTAAGTAGAAAGTTTATTATATTCCGAATATTTGTTATAAATAAGTAAGAATGTTTCAGTCGGAAAGAACACATTTTTTTCCGATTTGACATGAAGACAGTAAGCGTAGATATATAATAATTGGTGAATATTTAAAAAGGTTTTAATTATCTGGAGGGAAGTTTTTCGCAATTTACCATTAGTGCCTTAGCGAACGTATTAAAAAAAAAAACTAAACACTTTATAAGACAAGGTCCGTAAGTTGAATAAAGGCGTTCATACAGATAAACATTGCACAAACAATAAACTCCCCACTTTGTGGTAACTATTTAAACATAAGGGGGAAAGAGGACGAAGGTATCCAAGTTCCGGAATTTCCAGATATTCACCATTGCCATGTCCATGCTAGATCGACGCAGCTTGTCGCCCTGATCAAGAATATATATAATTTATGTGGTCCACCAAGCCTTCTTCTGCCTGTTACATACATTTCAGAAAATCATTATACCCTGAGTTTGCATTTGCAATCCTAAATTTATTTTTTTTAATTTGTAGACTTGTCTGGAAAAAGCTTAAATTTCTCAGCAGTAACCCCCATCAAGAATATCCGCAATTCATCAGAAATCGAGCGTCGTGTATATTATGGGTTACTTCGACCCATAACCTAATATTTTTGTTTGGCTCATATAAAAAATGGGCATGGAGTCTTAAAAGTATTACCTTTAAGTGTAGTTATTATCTATCATATATCTATTAATAATCTGATTAGGGCTTGTAATAGCTATTAAAATTAAAAAATTATTTTAAATAAGCTGTGACAAGTTTTTATTAGAAATTCTTACGTTGAAGATTGATTGATTTTGCTCGTGATTAGACTGTGTAATTGTTCTGGACAAGTGTCTAACATATGGGTGTAAAGCAGATCTACAAGATCTACGGGGACTCTGAAGATTTCTTCATAATGGTCAATCATTATTCTGCAAGGGAAAAAATACAATAAAATTGTTAAATGAAATAAAGTAATATATATAGAAATATATAATGTATGGGCAGCCGTACTGGGGGAACCAGGAAATCGCAAAAAAAATAAAGGTAATCATCCACGAAGTGCAGGAGCGTGCACCTGTAGCCAGCTCAATGCGAAGCCACACTGGGGAGAACCTTAAGATTACAGTTCTTTCACTGAAAAATAAAAAGGACCCAGGGCCCCTCGAAGGAGATAATACAGACGATCTACTTTTCTTTTAAGAATGTATAGGGCATTTCCAGAAGCGTGCAAAGAACAGAGAGTTGTCCTAATTGGCAAAGGCAAAGATGACCCCAACACATACCGTGCATGCTAAACACAGCTGGAAAGATGTTAGAAAGCTCAGACTGCGTGCTACAGGAGGATTTAGCCCCAGACAGCACTGGCTTATAGCTGAAAATTCCACAGTGGGAGCTATAGATGAAGTGTATACTCCGGTCTTGTAGTTCTACTAATAATGCCTGAAGTCAAAAACGCCCTTAATAGCTTTAGGTTGACCGATATGCTGGCTTCCATATAGCGTTTCCATATACCGGAATATATAATGGGTATAGTTAAGAGTTAATTACGGGATGAAGTAGTCATGTACGCTACACGGACTGGTACGAAACGATATAAAGTGACCGAAAAAGCTGCACAGGGATCGATCAGACCAGTGGAATATCAACTACGATGACATTCTATAATTGAAAATGCCTGAAGATGCTTTTCTGTTTGGATTGTCATCTTTATATTCGTCGTCTCCGCCAAAAATACCTTTAAGGCAAAAAAAGACTTACACACATCATGCTCCGCACGCAGACGAGTAAGCGGAAACTTGAAAGCAGCTCAAATGGCACTAAACAACGCAAATGAAGCTTGTTCCCAAAAACCTTTAAAAGTCTTTAATTTTGAAGTTTAGTTTTAAATATAGCCAATTAAGTCATATTCAATAAAATTATTAGTTTCTCGGATGAAAGCTTTATCGAAAACCGTTTACAAAAAATCTTAGCGAAACGTGTGGCCATTCGAGATTATATTGGTTTGAACAATGCCCGTACATTAGAGGAAAACCATTTAATAATAAAATAATATTACCTTATTACATTGATGGCATCAGTGACGTTACCCTGCTCCTTATATTCTGCTGGCTTTGGAGGATAATCACGCAAAATATTTGGGGCAAACACGGTGGATAAATTGTTGCTATCCATTTTGTTGCCAATCGTCTGAACAGTGCCATCTGGATTGCATATATTATCACAATGGGCGGCTACATTGCCCAGAAACTTTAATAATACATATAATGTATCACGATGTGTAATGGGTAACAATTTGATTAAATGGGATATCGCTTCCAGTTGCAGGCGCCGATTTCGTATCCCTAATAACATATGATATGTATATATGTATAAATATATATATATATATATATATATATATATATATATATATATATATATGTATAATATATATATATATATATATATATATATATATATATATATATATATATATATATATATATATATATATATATATATATATATATATATATATATATATATATATATATATATATATATATATATATATATATATATATATATATATATATATATATATATATATAGATTACATGATGCTTAGATCTTTTTGATTGTCTTACGTTGCGTTTCCAAAAATGTTGAATATAATCTTTTGCACAATAGGGGCTCTGGCAAGTCACGTAGAAACTCTTTAAGCAGTGTTGCTACATCATGTGGACATGTATTATCAGGAATGCGCATGTTGCAGTTCTTATCGAAATCCTCACGAAGCTGGTAAAAATCAAATTGCATTAAAAAAATACAAAAGCAATATATATATATATATATAAGTTCGATCCTCCCACAATGTTCCAGCGGCGACTTCGTTTTAGAAAGATTATGTTGGAGGACTTGACTTCGTCCCCTTTGGTGCTTGCTGGCCTTGTGGCTCAGCAATGTGTTTCAATAAATGATGAGATTCAGACAAGTTATCTGTTCTTTATTACAAATCAAACTGAAGCTTAAGACAAAGGCAAGGGTAGCATAAGTCTACCCTAAAAGTCAAGTGCATCACGCCACCAAGCTAAAGTCGGCACGCCGACTCAGCATTCTAAGCGACACAGCACTTCAGCATAAGAAGTGTCAGATTATTTACGTGAAGCTACTTAGTTGGTACGATATTTATGGTGTTATTTGTTAACCCCCTCTCCCCTTCTCAAGATTACGACCGTCCTCGGTCATGCTGAAGTTATCGATTATACGTTGTATCTCCATCGACACTCGTCTCTTCCTTAATCCATGGACAAGGATGAGTGGGCCAACCCACACTTAGTATTACCCCGACAGCGAACCAGAACTTGGGCGACCCCGCGGCATCAATGTCTTCCTTTACATCCTGGTGTAGTAAAGAAATGCTCGGAGCTGGGTGATGAGCAATGATGTTTAGGAGCGGTGACGTCACGATGCCAGGCAGCTTTTCCACGGTCCTCCGTTCGTTTACAAATTCGGTACCGTTGATGGTCGTTAATCGTTCAAATGTTACTAAGTGGGCTCCCCTTGCGAGTATCTCTGGACCGTCGTCTGTGAGGATGCGGGCAGTTACCTCGTTGATAATGATAACGCCGTCATCGATGGGTATTATTTCCTTCAGGTGACTAGGCTCAGTGTGGCATTATGCCATCGTTCCCGTGTGGAGCGAACTCCCACTGGTCTCGCGTCGTGACCGTTCACAAAAGCTATTGTGCGTGGTCTGGATGCACTCGGTGACTGCAAAAGTGTCCTTTTCGCATTCGGCCAGTGTGTTTTCGCCGAGACGTACATAGAATGGTATGATGGTGAGATACAGGGTAAATGGTGACTTTCTTACATCTGGATTCAACCTTTGGGAAGGCTATTAGAATATGGATTAGATGATCGGACCTTAGGACCCTAATTTTTGAGGCTTCTATTAAACTAACTATTGGAGTGTCCTAGTTGACAAGTGAACTCATGTCTGCATGATTGAGGATTGTGGGATTTTGCTAAGGTTATCGTGAGGATCAAATTTTGGATTTCAATGGTTAGCATTCTGCTCCTTGTTAAAAGCGATTCGTATAGGTGTAGGGTATCAGCCAAATTGTTTTTTTTTTTTTTTATTTTAATATTTGATTTATGGTATCCGTTAATTTATTCATCTGTCTCTGAGTTTCGGGGTTTATATCTATCTGCCTGAAATTTGACTCAATAACCTGGGCTTCTGTTACTCTAATTTTTAGGAAATCAGAGGCATCTGGATGCCAGCCACTACTTTCAATGATGTTCCTAGGAAATCTAAACTCTTCGCCATTCTATAGTATACCTTAAGGACGAACAACAGTGTTCTTATGTGGTCAGAATCAACATTAAGTAAAAAGGTAAAACTATTTTAGGTTATCCTTGTGGACCACCCTCCCCTTGACTAAGACAGACGTTCCCATTTCTGCTTGTATTGTCTGCCTTATTTCCTAAAAGTCAAGTGCATCACGACACCAAGCTACAGTCGGCACACCGACTCAGCATCCTAAGCGCCACAGTACTTCAGCATAAGAAGTGTCAGATTACCGCTGCTTATCGTTGCTGGTGCAGAGCACTGAACCCGAGATTTGTCGCATCAGCATTATTTATATATATATTGTTAATGCGATACTTAAAAAAAAAATTTATTCAACGATAAATATATACATGAGTATGGAGTAAATTCTTTGCTATCTGAACTGAGTTTTATAGCTCTTAAATAAATAGGATGATCTCTCTTTACAGTGAAGAGAGTTTTCTGCGAGTCGTGGTTTGAGCTGCGTTGGCAGTTTTAACCCTAATGGTGGGAATAGCAATTCTGACGGTTGTTTATGATATTACATATATTCGTGTGAATCAGAATTGTTACTGTCACCATTTGATTTCAGAAATGTTGATGGGAACGGCTTGTGAGTAGGGAAAATGCATATGTTACTTTCCCATCCTTATAAATTTAGCCTGTCCTCAGGCGCTTAGTTTCGAATATAAGTTTGGGCGTATTTCGATTATCGATTTTAGAGTTTGTTTGCATCTCTAGGGTTGAGTTTCTTTGTTTTCTTAAATTTATAATTTTTTGTGGTATGGATTTATACTTATAAATAAGATACAGTATTAGTATTATTACAATTATTATTAACGTGGTTTAAGGTTTGATTTGTAATATATTGTACAATTTTATATGTTCGATTAAGATTTGCTAAGTTGGATGTATGCCATTTTATTCTAATTTAGTGATATTATTTTTTATATAAACTATTTGAGAATAGTCTAACATTGTGTTCGTAATTAATATTTCATCTAACTGAATTAAACAATTCAATTCAATTATTATTTCTCTGTTTAAATAATTTTGAGTTAAAGTAGCTTTAGGCTAATTCCACCTTACTGTGGAACATAGTATTTGGTTCTACGTATTTTAATTTGTAATTTTCATGACTTTTACCTTCTGTTTTTTCTTGTTTTAATATTCCTGTTAAAAATTTATTCATTATTAAATTTTTTGTCTTTGCAGTATGTTTTATTGTTTTGTATTCTTTTATTATTTCCTTTGCATAATTATTTGTCATTTCAATGTAGCTTATTATAATTTGTATTTTATGAAAATAATGATTTGTATCAACCTTTTAAATTCTATTTGTTGTTTATAATAGTTTATCAGTCTTTCGGAAACCGAAATGTAATTTTGGTTGTCTTCTTGGGCACTGTGGATAGTTGCTGCAGTAGTATTAGAGGTTTATCCTAATACATTTTCGTCTTATTTAATTTTATATAGAGCATCTGCAACATAATTTTCTTTGCCTGGTACATATTTTATTTTATTATCAAATTCATTTAATTTGATTTTACAACTGCGTAATTTCATGTTTGGTTCTTTGACATTATTAAGCCAAACAAATGGTTTGTGATTACTGAGAATCTCGAATTTTTTAACCGAAAAGATAGGACCTGAACTATTTAGTATCCCAAACAATAGCTAAAAGTTCTTTTTCAATTTCATGTACATTTAGTATTCTACTTGCATAACATATTGGTTTTTGATTTTTTGACAGAACAGCTCCGATTGCTATGTTACTGGCATCAGTAGTGAGTGAAAATGGATACATTAATATTGGATCGATTGGATAATTTTTTTCTTAAATATTAATTGTTGCACCTTTTTTCAATTTTAAATTTATTGGTTTTACAATGTGTGCGAATTTTTTAATGAATTTTAAATAATAACCACAAAGTTCTAAAAATGATTTAATTGCTTTGGTTATTTTGGGAATCAGAAAGTTTTGTATAGCAGAGTTTTTATTTTGGGTTTTGTTTGATTCCCTCTGTTGTTATAACATAAGCTAAGAATTCAGTTTCTTTCTTAATGAATTAACATTTGTCAAGTTGTAATATTAAATTGTTTTCTCTGAGCATATTGAATACGTTTTTTTAATGATAGTAAGTATTCCTCCAATGGAGTGGAATATACGATATCCCCCATGTATACTAAACAATCTTTGTAAATTAAATCTTCTATTAGATTGTTCGTACAACGTTTTTATGGCAAAATTAAATGGTCTATCCTCTGTCAGAGGGGGATCAAGACAATCCATTGGGGTATAGTCCTCATTTATGTCATTATGATTATAATTCATTTTGAATGGATAACCGCCTAAAATAACTGTTTTTTCTTCATAATTATTATAATAATGTTTGTTTTTTTCGGACAAAGTCTATTTGGCGCTAAAGATATAAATTTCTTTTCTTATTGCTTGCACATTTAACTGACAGGTCCTAATCGGAAAACTTAAAATGTTTTGTTTCATCAAATTAATAGATGAACCTGTCTCTCATAATAAAACTATACTCGTATCCATTTAACTTTATTATAATGAAGGGATTTGATCTTCCTTGTTCGAGGCTTCTTGATGAAAATTTTCGGAAATTTCATTCTTCGAATGACAGCTGGTATTTTCGCGTTGTCTTTAAAGGTTGGTTTTTTCGTTGTGATGTTTGAGTCTTATTTTGGTAATTCATTAGATTCTGTAATCTTACTTGATTAAGATTTGAATTTGAAAAATTTGAAGCTGGGTAATAACTTTAATTCTTTCCTCTATAGCGATTTTCGTTTTTTGTTTTTAAAATGCATTGAGCTTTTGTATTATAGAATTTATTATTCTCATAAATTCTCTTACGTTGCGCTATTTGCTTAAGTTTAGTTACAGAAGTTGTGTCATATCTTGCCAAAGTAATTTTTTTGTAATAACATCTTTTACAGTGTTATTCATTGCATTTCTGTATATTATGTTGTTTTTGTCATTATTTTCTAACATTAGCTTATTGGATATTATAAAAGATTTGTATTCAAGTTCTTGTGTGTTGAATAATCTTCTCAATAGCTCCTCGAATGATGTTTGCTTCTTGAGTTCTTCAATTAGGGCTGTTCTTAGTTCCATCCATGTTGAAAATGCCTTTTACTGCTACACCCTCTGGGCTGCTCCTGATGTCTGCATCTCGATTTCTCCATATAAATTGTTGTGCTGCTTTAGATCCTGGGTTGGGTACAGTTGCATAATGATGTCCACTCTCCTGACAAGAGCTGAGAGCTCTTCAGTTTTTCCATCAAAGGTACCTGGCGGATTTGGCCTGGAGCTTGTTTTAAATGTAGCTCTGACAGAGCCATTTGTGCTATTGCTGTCATGTTGTTGTTTGTTGGTCTTATTATTTCATTTTTTTAATAATTTGTTTTTTATTTTAATTTAATATTCTGTAACCTGGCAGCGGTTTCAACAAGATTTAAGTTTTATGAAATTTAATTTAAAATTGTTTACAGACGGCTTATGCAAGACTTATGTCCTAAGTGAACTTGTGCAATATTATTCAACTTCATTTTCACTTCAATTTAATAGCGGTTACACCTTAATAGGGGCTACTATTGCTTGTTGATTAAGAATGTCGTAATACACACGGGTTTTTTTTGCGGATATCAGAATTTGTTCCAAAGTTGTTAGTTTTCAATCGCAACACTTTTGCGGCAATTCGTATGCCCAATCTCAAAGAATACCTTGGTTATTCAAGGACCTTTGTTCACTAGATTGTAAACGAACGGATTTACTTTTTTTACAAGGACACTGTCGATATCCTACCTGCTGCGCCAACAAGGTAGCTAATTAATGCGTTAATTAATAAACTAATGTTATTCAATGATTTATGTCTACATGAGTACATAGATCAATCTTAACTAACTATCGAAGGTTCTGCAGACGTTCAGCAAACCTTGGCTTTGAGCTTTTTAGCTCTTAAATAAATATGATGATCTCTCTTTACAGTAAAGAGAGTTTTCTGAGAGTCGTGGTTTGTGCCACGTTGGCAGTTTTAGCCCCAATGGTGGGAATAATAATTCTGACGGTTGTTTTTGATATTATACATACATAATATATATATATATATATATATATATATATATATATATATATATATATATATATATATATATATATATATATATATATATATATACATATATATATATATATATATATATATATATATATATGCTCGTCGCGAATACCCTTCACAAAAATAATAATAAAATCTAAACATTTTGCATGAGCATTCAAACCCTTTCATCGTTCATACATATATGTATATATATGTATATACATACATATATATTTGAGAGAGCAGAGAGAGGGGGAGAGAGAGAGTTAGGAAATAATAGTATACTTTATATGAGTATTCGAGCTTCTCGGTCGAGCACCCGTAGCACACTGACTGGAACGTATCATATTTGCATTGCACGAGCCTAAAGAGAGCGAGGCAAGCAAATACGAATTTAAGTGGTTGCTACGACCCTGATGCAAAGCGCTTAGTAAGTTTGTTCTAGATATCCAGTCCATGTGTTGTATGGTTATTGCTTATACGTTTCGAGATTTCGAGCCAATAGGCTCATAGCATTCTTGGGTAATAAATTTGATGAATTCAAGGAATTAAATGAAGGTTTTTCGACTTACTTGTTTCACACGCTTTTGAGATGTGCTTACTCTAAAGAGTCCAACTTTTTGAAGTCCATATTCCTCCAAATATTCTATACAGATTGTTACGAACGTTGGCACATTCAAGGTTGAACTATTTTTAGATTCTATAAACAATATTCGATCTAGATCAAGTTCAACATTTCGCATATCAAACTGACTCCGTGACATTTCCATTGACATCGATGAGGATTTTTGCAGATTGGTTAAGTAGTCCGTAGACGAAGTCACCTGATCAGAAGAACTACAACGTCTGTAATCCATTGACTTAGTTGGTAAGCTTTCATACGACCGTGCCTACAAGGAAGCAATAAATGAAAATATCAGCAATTAATATTATAAATTTAGAGTACTCCAATTCGGTAGGCGAAATTTGTTATTTCAATCTTCTGGCTTCTTCTTTGGTGAAAAAATCTTCAGGTCATATACCAAAGAATTAGATTTTATATTTTGAAAAAAGCTTTTATTCATTTATGAGGGAAAATTTGAATATTTATCAAAAATCAAAAATATTTATAATACAATACAATTTTCTAAAGAATATTTCTCTAATATTTGAAACCGTTTTTTTCTAATGTAAGGGGGACTGGATGGAGGTATCCAAAACAGAAGAGAACAGTTCCACATCAGCTGTTATGAAAATATCAACTTTGGTCGATTGTAATGCAAATAATGTTATCTCTACCTTCAGTGGTACGGACAGATTGGGTAGATCGACTCAGCTCATCGTCTTATTTGGATGTAAAATTCCACCTGCCAGCTGCATACATTTTTCGCACCCTTAACTTATATTATACAAATTCTTACATTATCATTTAGTTTTCCAACTCGACTACTCCGAAATACTGATGCCAGCGAATGTTTTGAGCTGGTTTCCACTTCTCCGCTTTGCTTTTTGTCTCTTGATAAGCAACATTCCAAAGAGGTTCCAAATAAATTATCACGTCCATCTTTTTCAAGTAAACATGTATATTAGTTAGCAAGAGAAAGAAAAACCAACTAAGAAAACTCTAGTCGGAGTGCCCGACAAAGAGACACCGTGACCCAGAATGATCTGCATTTCAAATATTAATCAGGAAAAAGTAAAGACTTATAAAAATTGTCGACAAAAAAACATGTTGTCTAGGGACTCGAGCTCTCACCTTCACAAACAAATAGCATATTAGTAAAAAAAAGTTGGCATTAATAAAATAGCTCCTACCAACATAGTTACTTTATTGGTCTAACGCCATCTGGAAAATCTTAACTAAGTTCTTAGAATATACGAGAAAGTACGCTGTCATTAAAACTTCTATGTTACTCAATGGATTTCAATGAAATTGTTAGCAAATGATCTATATATTTATTTGAATATACGTTTTAGAAAACATGCAAACTTATTCACATATTGGCTATATGTGCAAATGACCTCTAATTTAAAGAATTTAGGGAAAATTGGAGCATATATATATATAATATAATAATTTAATATAATGTTAAAACTCCATGTAGACGTAGACGTCCATCCCAAATCCAAAATGTTAAGTATCTGTTTAATAATCACATTTACGACAGTAAACAAATTGGAAACTTATCGAAAAGACAAGATACAATTCTTTGCGTATGGAATACTACTATATATTTTTAAAAATTTTTTTTTTAATTTTAAATTCCAGGTTATATTATTTTTATAGACGGACGGACAAATGGATAAACATGATAGACGGATAGACATGGTTGGGTCGACTCAACAACTCTTCCTTTTGTCTTTTACAAATATCATTGCAAAAATGGTACACCGAGAATTCCAATCTTCAATGTGTTTAATATATAGAAATCTTGCTTACTGTGTTCATCCTTTCGGCCAATATCAAAAAAGCTTGTTGTAAGTGCTCTTTTCTTTAATATAACTCGTGTTTTCTGCGTGTTTCGTTCTAAATCTGAATCAATAAACCATATATTGCATAAATTTTGTTATCTCTATAATAATTGTCTCAGTACGTCATCACTTACCAATATTCAAGTCAATATTTAGTTCCTTAATTTTTTCTAGAGCAATATGCATTAGCACGTCTGCTTCGATATTGGAAAGTTTTTCTAATGAGGTATCTGTTAGCTGAAGGATCTGGCCTTCTTCTGATATCCATGAGCACTTCTCCTATTCGTAGTATTTACATGTAGAAAGGAATATATTAGCTTTAAAAGATAGCTTTTTCAAGTAGGTTAAACTTCTATGTAGTATCACATAATTATACATTTTTATCTTACCAGTGGACTCCATTTTTGTCGCTGTGGTACAAAGTCCCGACTGGGATTTTGTGTGTTGCGGCATTTGGAGCGACTTCCCCAAATCTTTCTTGATACGAAATGTCCAACATTAGATAAAGATTTTGATTTCTGCATGTTTGTTGTTTCATTTTTATCTGAGTCTGAAAGTAAATTGAGTAAAACTGCATAAATAAGCTAAAAATCTGGATATATCTCTGAATAGTCGATATATCTGGCTTAAAGGTGAAGCTTAAGATTTTATTGCCTGTAAATACGCACATTGCATATGAGGTGGGTGGTCGGTACAATTAGACCAGAAAAAGTCTTAAGGCCTGATATCTTTCTTTCTTTATCTGTCTCTCTCTCTCTCTCTCTCTCTGTCTCTGTCTCTCTCTCTTTCTTTCTCTTTAACACACCCACACTTACTACTACACTACTACATGTGCTAGAATTTACATTTATGCCTGTGTGCGTAGTTCTCTCTGTATTTAGACTATTAATGAAATACATATATATATATATATATATATATATATATATATATATATATATATATATATATATATATATATATGTAGTATAGACCTTAATTACATTCAAGCTCCAAATCTTGAGGATATTCAGATATGTTAAGGCGGGTGGATTGACTGAAGGACAATTGCTTACTTAACATAATTACCGAGTATATGAAATGCCAGTCAACAGCCAAATAAACCATATTAATTTGAAGAAGTAAGCAATTATTTAGCATATTTTGCTTTTAGAAATAATGACGATTGATATGTATAAGTACATACATATTCTTGTGTGTGTACGTGTGTATACTTACTTATAAATGTTTCATTTACATTTCCATACTTTAAGCTTTGTGTACTTGATTGCTCACTACTATTAGCATGCCAAAAATTTGATAGAAAATGTGAACTTGAGGTTAATATGGCGCTAGCAGTTCGTCCACTCTTCTTTTGTTGCTGATGATGTGTAATTGGACTTGTTGGGGAGTTGGGCGCCGACAGGCAAACAGATTGTTCATCACTGTTGCGCTCTTGAAATTGCTTATCCCAATCATTCTTATTGCGAATACGCTCATCTAAATCCTTTTGCCAGGCAATGTGGGCGTTCTGCAAATTGAATGAGTTCTCATTACCGCGTATATAGTCCAAGGCAACTTGGGCCCATGCATCCAATGTTTGCACTGCTTTATTATTGCCTTCATCCATGCCAGGCGGGTTGATTTCGCCCTTTGCCTTAATGTTACGCAAATTTCGATCATAGTTAACAGACTTAAAACGATTCGCATCGTCATCATGCAAACTCTTCTTTCGTGCCATGCGCAAATAACGTTTTATCGTATCGCTGACGGACTGAGAGACATCTTCGTTATCAATCGAGCTACGTCTGTGGTTAGCAATGTGGTTGCCTAATAACATTTTATCGGCCTCGCAATTCTCTGAATTATTATTATTATAAATGTTTTCATTCAACATTTGTTCATATTGTTCGGCTATTAGTTTTAATTCAGATAATTGTACGAAATTCGTTTGCGTTCCACATGAATTCAACATCAAGAACTTATCACGTACTCCCTGACTACGAATCTTATTTAGTATATTTGTTTCCAAATTCCTGGTACTATTGCGCCTAAGTGCGAGTGTTTTCGGTGGCTTTTGTATGCGTTTAACTGCATTTGATGATTCAATCGGACTACGCTTTTGAATCATGTCAACAGAATCTTGAAAGCTTAACAGATAACTTGAAGCGCTGTCATAGCAACTGTTACTTGTATTGTTATATAGGAGGCTCGAGTATGAGGTAGATCTGGCTAAATTAGCTTTGCTGGAGGTTGGCTCAGTGGAATGTAAAATACGATGTAATTGCTGCTTCTTTAATATATTATAAATATTTTTTAACAAAGCCTTATCATCAAGTATTTCTGGCGTAATGTTATCATTATCCATTTTTATGCCGCATAGTGATGAATTTTTTAAAAATCTCAATCGCTCTAAAAGCATCGATTCATAATTCGGATTATTGACATTCAAATTCGAGAGTTTACTCAAGTAGTTGGGTCGCTGGGAGCTCGGAGAAGATGTTTGATCTGGACGAACAGTTTTTGTGCCCAGCAACGTTGTTGTCTTATAGGAATCTCGAATTTTGAGGTAGGACTGTAATAGCTCTATTGTTAGATCCACATTCTCATTAAATTCCTGAGTTTGTTGATGGATTTGTACTGCATAATTATTGTCCCGATTCTGGGAGAGTTTCTTAAGACGCCGCTTGGAACAGCTTTTTGTGGCACCGGGAAACGAGGATTTGCGACGCCATAATATAAAGCGTGGCTCCGAGGCACAGACACGCTGAAATTGTTCCTCTATATGGGTTATGCTATCTGAGCCATGAAGTGTCTTCCCCTCCGGCAACAATTTGCGACCAGCATCGGTCATATACCGCCAAGTTTTTCGAGTCAATAGCCAACGCTCGCGTTTCTTATCCTTCTCTTTCGACTGGAATCGTCGACGTCCAGTAGATATAGACGTCTCTATCGGATGTTGTTTAACATTTGCTTGAGTCTTAGCCTTTTCAATTTGTTGCAGCTCATCGATCACACTATCTAACGGACCCGACTTTTTCTTTGTCACTGTCACAGGCTGACGCAAATTACTGTTCGATGCATTTGGCATTTTGGGGTTTCTTATTATATCCAGTTCTAGTGCTGTTGTCATCTAAAACAAAAATATAATTATCAATACTTGGGACGTCGATTTGTTTTTTCAATTCTATATTATACAGCAATAATATCAAATTACTTTTCATCTAAAGTCCTGGGAGATGTGTATTAAATGAATTATGAAATATATATTTTTAGAAGCAAATCAAATTTCTTGAATGCGTTTTAATAATTTGGCTGTAAACGAGCATTAAGCACTCGACTTTAATGTTATATTCGAAAAATTTGCATACTATCCTAGTATTGTTTGAATTTACACACTCCTCATTCGATTTCTTTCCATGATTGTACAGCGTATATAATCTTTCTTAGTTTTGCGTCTTTTGCTTCATTTTAGTAAAAACAGTAAATACTAAATAAATACCAAATTGATCATATTTTGCCTTGTAACTATTAAAGGTCTTTAAATATAAATGACTTAACTTATATAGATACAAAATTTCCAACTTTCTAAATTGATGCCAGTAATATAAAAATACTGAATATCTATATGCAACATTTTTTGTGATCTGTTAAATTTTATATAAAAATATTAAAGAAATATTAGGTTGAAATTTAATTTTTTGTACTAATTTTCTTTATTTAAAATACTAAATACTAAGTAAATACTAGATTTAAAAAAATTTTATTTAGGTCTTTTGTGTATAAAATCTAAATTTCAAATAGATGTTTTTATCAGCTGATTTTCTTTACTAAAATACTGACAAACAAATTTATAAATTTATGTCCTTTAATGACTTTTTTTTGGTAATTTGATATTTTTGTTTACTGTTTTGCGTTTAGGACTTCAACAAAATTGACTTTTAGTTTCCTTTTCAAGTACCATTTGATTCTAATAATAAATTAGTCTTGTAAAAATTTCTTATGATTTTAGTGGTCTACAGTGTTTCACGTTTCAATTTAGCTTTTGTATTTTTATTAAATATGTCTTAAGTAATAGTAGCAGCTTAATGGATCCATATGTAAGACACACACGCAATGGATAAATAGAATATATATTTACTTACAGATTTGTTTTATTTACTTAGGTCTTCTTGAAAGATTGCTGATCCATAAAAAAAACCATTACATTGAAGTGGTATTATTTTGTTATCGTTTGTCACACTGGTTAGACTTTACTATACTGGCTTTAATACGGTTCAAAAGATTAACTTTTTATATACATACATATATAATTCATGCATTCGGTATATAAATTGAAGTGAAATTGTGTGTTTCTAATGTGTGCGCCTGAGTAAGCCATACACACGTATATACATACATACATCGATACACACATACATACATATATACATACATACATACATAGATACACACATACATACATATATACATACATAGATACACACATACATACATAAATATATAAATACATATATACATACATACATATATATATATATATATATATATATATATATATATATATATATATATATATATATATATATATATATATATATATATATATATATATATATATATATATATATATATATATATATATATATATATATATATATATATATATATATATATATATATATATATATATATATATATATATATATATATATATATATATATATATATATATATATGTATATATATATATATATATATATATATATAGATATATATATATATATATATATATGTATATATATATATATATATAGAATATATATATATATATATATATATATATATATATATATACACATACATACATACATACATACATATATACATACATACATACATAAATACATACATACATACATATATACATACATATATACACACATACATACATAAATACATACATACAAAAATACATACTAGAGCTGGGAAACCATCGATGGACCCATCGATAGTATCGATGGAACTTTTAGTTAGCGATATATCGATGAACATTTCTCGATGTCGCTATATCGGCCATTATCGTTGTGAGTGGCTGAAACAACAGGTGTAAGTGCACAACACTTAAAAATCACATATATTAAAAAATATATGGAAATGAAATCTTCAAATATTTTTGTAATTAGATTTAAGGTATGAATGTTGATTTTGAAAGTCATAGATATTAAAAAAGATATGGAAATGAAATGTCCAGCAAATAAAAATATTTCGTTATTTTAATATATAAACATATATATAAATATTATATTGTTTTTTTTTTTAATATTTCAATACAAAAACGTATTTTCTTTTTTTAAACTCTAAATTTTTGATAGATCCATCATTAGTAAATCGATGGATTTAACCATCGATGGTAAAACCATCGAGTACTGCCATTATCGATGGGTTCCCAGCTATATGTATACATATGATATATATATATATATATATATATATATATATATATATATATATACATATATATATATATATGTATATATATGTATATACATAGATGTATGGTTTACATGGGCGCACTCATTAAAAATACACAATTTCACTTAAATTTATATACCGAATGCAAACATATTTTTCGATTTTTATTTATGAATGATACTCACAATATAATTATTATTATATTATATATTCGTTTAAACTCTCTCTCTCTCTCTCTCCATATATATAATATATATATATATATATATATATATATATATATATATATATATATATATATATATATATATATATATATATATATATATATATATATATATATATATATATATATATATATATATATATATATATATATATATATACTATATATATATATATATATATATATATATATATATATATATATATATATATTTATATATACACGTATATATATATATATATATATATATATATATATATAAATATATATATGATATATATATTTGATATTTTTTATAATTATGCAAATTGAAAAAAATCACATCGAATTTAGACTGTTCAACAGACTCAAGTTTCGAGAATAACGTCAAATATTTTTGAGAGCACGCATAAAAAGATAGAATACATAAAAATTCAGTTTATTCTTGAGAAAATATCGCTTTGTAGATGTACAGAAATACTTATAAATATATATACACACAGACATTCTCTCTCTCTCTCTCTCTCTCTCTAACTTTTGCTCTCTATATATTATATATAAAAAATATAAATAAATAAATAAACATATATATATAAATAAATATATATATATATATATATATATACATATATATATATTATATATATATATATATATATATATATATATATATATATATATATATATATATATATATATATATATATATATATATATATATATATATATATATATATATATATATATATATATATATATATATATATATATATATATATATATATATATATATATATATATATATATATATATATATATATATATATATATATATATATATATATATGTATATATGCTATACATTCTACAAGTGAATAGCTGTCTTATAGATTGAAACGTCATTAAAAATTGAGAAACTGTGTAAATTTTGCTTTTTCTTAAATGTATGTAAAAGCAGTTTGGGGCTCGTACCGAAGCACATACTTATGTGCATATACTGTCTTAATCGAGTGATGAGCTGAGTCGATCCATGTAAGAGCAGTCCATGCGAGTCTGCCCCCTTTTATGAACTAATGAAGCTAGAATCTTCAAAATAAAACAATATACATTTTCGTACAATTTTCCAATATTTTTATATTTATGTATATATTTTTTTTTATATACATATATTATATATGCTGGTAATTTTTTAAATGGATACTTTGATTCGGCTATTGGGCTATCATATTTATGTTCAGAATATATCATGAAGATCTAAAGAACCTTTTTTAATTTCATACAGATTCAGCTTACGATTCAAGTTCAACCTCAAGCTTGGGTTCAGAGATGGATTTATAAATTATAATAGTGAGTCCATTGGAGTGTGTGACATCCCAAAATATTGATTTCAAAATGAAATTCACCTGTATTTAGATTGTATTATAAATTGGCTATAAAAACAAAGCTTTGTGTTCCATAATGATTTCCATTTGTTTCATTTTATTTAGTCATTTATTTTTTATTGTTATATTTACTACAAAGTAACTGATAGCACTCTTATTTTAGGTTAAGTCTTGCACTGAAAATACAACGGTTTGTTAATTCAATAATGATTTAATTTGTTTCGTTCTATTTAGTGTTTTTTTAACAATTGCTTTATATATATATATATACATATATATATATATATATATATATATATATATATATATATATATATATATATATATATATATATATATATATATATATATATATATATATATATATATATATATATATATATATATATATATATATATATATATATATATATATATAATATATGTATATGTATGTATATATATATATGCATTAGCAATAGACTATATATTCACAGCCAATTTGTCGACGTATAATAAATATATTTAATTTTGCCCTTAGCTTTTGATTGTAATAATAGTAATAAAAATAAAAATAATTATAATAATAATAATAATAATAATAAAAAAATAATAATAATAATAATAATAATAATAATAAAATAACAATAATAATAATAATAATAATAATAATAATAATAATAATAATAATAATAATAATAATAATAATAATAATAATAATAATAATAATAATAATAATAATAATAATAATAATAATAATAATAATAATAATAATAATAATAATAATAATAATAATAATAATAATAATAATAATAATAATAATAATAATAATAATAATAATAATAATAATAATAATAATAATAATAATAATAATAATAATAATAATAATAATAATAATAATAATAATAATAATAATAATAATAATAATAATAATAATAATAATAATAATAATAATAATAATAATAATAATAATAATAATAATAATAATAATAATAATAATAATAATAATAATAATAATAATAATAATAATAATAATAATAATAATAATAATAATAATAATAATAATAATAATAATAATAATAATAATAATAATAATAATAATAATAATAATAATAATAATAATAATAATTGTAATAATAATAACAATAATAATAATAATAATAATAATAATAATAATAATAATAATAATAATAATAATAATAATAATAATAATAATAATAATAATAATAATAATAATAATAATAATAATAATAATAATAATAATAATAATAATAATAATAATAATAATAATAATAATAATAATAATAATAATAATAATAATAATAATAATAATAATAATAATAATAATAATAATAGGCAATATTATTATCATTCTTGTTATTATAATTATATATTATATTATATATATTTCTTTGTACTAAGCATAAATGTTACTTATATTTAAAAATATTTATACATATACACATAGACCACATATTACTGTTCTAGCATTCTGACGTATGTATACGCAAGGTGTGCAGAAAAAGTAATCAAACTTCAAAGCAATATCTGCCTTTCGATTTCTGATTATACAGTTATTGAAAACATGAACCTATCTTTCTTTCTTTGCACACACTTTGTCTTGTGTACAGCTTTAGAAAATTATTTTATCAATTTTGCAAACTCCGTCTCATTTCGTCCACCAATCTACATGCTTAACCACTATAAATATATACCAAGAGAGAGAGAGAGAGAGAGAGAGAGAGAGAAGGAGAGGGAGAGCGGTGCTCTCTAACAACCAAACTAGAAATTAAATTGTCTTATAGACTGCATATAGATATATATATATATATATATATATATATATATATATATATATATATATATATATATATATATATATATATATAGTTAATAATTAATTTTCTAAATTAAAATAATTTTAAAAGTTGTATACAAAATTGAAAGGTTTCCAAATTAATTACAGAATAGTGAAAATCGAGAGTACAACTATACTTATTGAAAGGTTTTATAGATGCTGATTCTGAATCTAAGTGATGTAGGAAGAAAGTGAGAGTGATAGGGAAAGAAAACGTAATTGTACAGAAACTCAAATATACCGTATAAGTAGGTGTATACAATTTGTAATTTAAGTTCACGATTTGAAACTGATTTTACTGTAATATGTTGGTTTCAGATTCGGCATCAGCATTTAAAAACATTCGAGCGACCTTTGTATAATTTGAATTCTGGATCACTTAATTTCATTGAAGTTTTTTTTATATGGAATACATCGTTTGTTGTAATTTTAAAATTAGACTTATGGTCATACTATATATATATATATATATATATATATATATATATATATATATATATATATATATATATATATATATATATATATATATATATATATATATATATATATATATATATATATATATATATATGTACATATTTTTTTTGTCACAACTGTTACTAAATTGTAAATATTGTCGTAATGTATATGTTCATATCATATGAACATCAAATATATATATATATACATATATCTATATATATATATATATATATATATATATATTTATTTATTTATATATATATATATATATATACATATATATATATATATATATATATATATATATATATATATATATATATATATATATATATATATATATATATATATATATATATATATATATATATATATATATATATATATATATATATATATATATATATATATATATATATATATATATATATATATATATATATATATATATATATATATATATATATATATATATATATATATATATATATATATATATATATATATATATATATATATATATATATATATATATATATATATATATATATATATATATATATATATATGTACATATTTTTTTTGTCACAACTGTTACTAAATTGTAAATATTGTCGTAATGTATATGTTCATATCATATGAACATCAAATATATATATATATACATATATCTTATATATATATATATATATATATATATATATTTATTTATTTATATATATATATATATATATACATATATATATATATATATATATATATATATATATATATATATATATATATATATATATATATATATATATATATATATATATATATATATATATATATATATATATATATATATATATATATATATATATATATATATATATATATATATATATATATATATATATATATATATATATATATATATATATATATATATATATATATATATATATATATATATATATATATATATATATATATATATATATATATATATATATATATATATATATATATATATATATATATATATATATATATATATATATATATATAAATATATATAAATATATATATATATATATATATATATATATATATATATATATATATATATATATATATATATTGTTTGGTATTATAATCTGATAAATTTGTTCATATCTATTTAATATATATATATATATATATATATATATATATATATATATATATATATATATATATATATATATATATATATATATATATATATATATATATATATATATATATATATATATATATATATATATATATATATATATATATATATATATATATATATATATATATATATATATATATATATATATATATTTTTATATATTATATGTTAATATATATATATATATATATATATATATAAATGTATGTATGTGTGTGTATATTAAATTTATTTTTACTCTTAAATATAATTTTTATCATCTCTATAGTCTTTCACATACATTTATTTTTTTTATTAAAATGTATTATATTAATTTCTGGCTAATAAATACTTGATCAAAAGTCTTCATTATTATTAGATATATTACTTTCTAAAGTTTTTTTGTATTGAAACGTATGTATACACTTTTTTGAAAAGCTTAAAAATTAATACAAGTTTTAAAATTAATATACTGTTTTATTTTTTTTTAAATAAACATATTTTTTTAACACAAAATATTTTGTGAAAATGTATGTAACAGGAAAAATAGCGTGGCAGACCGCAAAGTATATAAATTCTTGATCAGGATGATCAGCTATGTTGATCTGTTTGTCCTTACATCCGTATGAGTATCAGTGCGTACGTATGATCTTGTAAGTTACAAAAGCAATATATACCTGAAGATTTTATAATTGCATATATACGTTCCAATTTCCAATATATATATATTTATATATATATATATATATATATATATATATATATATATATATATATATATATATATATATATATATATATATATATATATATATATATATATATATATATATATATATATATATATATATATATATATATGGAGAACTTTTTGCTCCACAAAAACCACATTTGAATTGTCAATTTTTATATTTTTGCATTATAAAAATATGTATATATATATATATATATATATATATATATATATATATATATATATATATATATATATATATATATATATATATATATATATATATATATATATATTTATTTATATGTAAGTTTATATGTGCTCATGACTTGGCCGTTGATGAGTACATACCAACAACATATACAATGAAACAGAAAATTGTATTATAATGTGGCATATACGTATATATAAAATATGCCATGGCTCAGGCTTTCATTTAGCTTTGGCCGTTGGTTGTATTATGAATATTTACAATGTATTAAACAATGATGAAATGAATTTAAAGTTATTGAAGAAGAATTTATATAAATATGTCTTAATTATTTTACATCAGTTATAGCTTGCCCAAAGCCTAGCTTCACATTATTATGTTGGTAACTCTTTATACATAATCACGATTTGAATTTGTTGAGTATTCATCGGTAAAACGACCCGTTGCTGAAATAAAAAGATTCTTAATTTAGTTACTTCTAATTTTTCAAATAAATGGTATGCAAATCAGTTTCATGTCATGTCATTAAAAAAGAAAAACTTTAGTCGGAGTGCCTGACTAGGAGATACCCCGAAGGATCTGTGTTTTATAAATATGCGCTGTATTTATAAACTCAGAAAAAATTGTAAGCTTAAACAATTTTTCACTAAAATAAAAAATGTTTAAGCGGGATTCGGACTCGGATCTTCACAATCAAATATTTGCAAATATTTATATATTATTTTAAAATATTTATCATTATATTGAATTTGCTAACTCTTTCATATAGTGAGTATATTTTCAAATTAACTTCAATTTAATAAAATTGGGAAAATTTTTGGCCGGTATGCAAAATGTAACAAACATCGAAATTATACAAAGTGTACATGAAACTAAATGCAAAAGAGCTTTAAAGATGTACGAGATATAATTTTTTAAATCAAACTCGATCTTCGAGTGCTATGCACGGACTTTACAAAAATATTTCAAGTCTCTAGATCTTCTAGTTTCTGAGATCGACGCTTACGTAAATGCGGACGGACAGACAGACATAAGATATACATCATCTCACAACATTAACTCTAATCAACAATAAGTTAGAATGCTATAGTCGAGACTAATTTACTAGGTGATACCACTAACCATACAACACATAGACTGCATATCTAGAACAAACTTTTTTCATACATAAAAACTCAACATTGAGACCCACACAGCTTTGTATTTGCTCGGGTCGCTCTCTTTAGGGTTCTAGCAGGGAAAAGATGATAGGCGTAATTACTGCGCTGCGACCGCTCTACCGAAATTGTTAAATTCTAATATGAAGACCCACGATATGCTTCTTTTTCCCTTACTCTCAATCTCTCTCTCTCTCTCTCTCTCTTTCTGCCCCCTCAAATATATACGTATGCATACATACATATATGTATGTACGCACAAGCAGCAGCAGCTCATATAAATTGAGATTTGTTCGCCTAGAGATCCCATTTCTTCCCTTCTGACCGAAGAGTAAACCAGACTGCTGATAAGGTTTACCGTGCTCATGAAAAATGTTAAGATTTTCATTATTATTTTTGTGAAGGGTATAAAAGCGTTGATGCTCATGAAGAATACTTGTTCGCGAAGAGCATGCACACACACTTACAGTCCCTCGCTTGCATGTATAGCCATTTGTGTGCCTGCATGCGAAACTCTATTCTTGCTGCCTGTGGAAATTGTCAGAACAATATTCTTCCTCCCATCTTTTCACTGCAAGAACCCTAAAGAGAGCCACCCGAGCAAATACGAAGCTGTGTGGGTTTCAATGTAGAATTTTTTTGTGGAAAGAGTTTGTTCTAGATGTCCAGTTTATGTGATGTATGGTTAGTGCTGATACCCTGAACCCTGCGAAAAGCCAATTTTATAGTTTATGAGAATATATTAAAAAATGATAAACTCGTATGGCGTATATAATACACGAGTATACATTTAATGTTTCAGATCCCATATGGATAGATAGACGGAAAAGGCTATATATACTTCATGGTGTTTTCCACGCCTCCTTCTGCCTGTTACATGCATTTTCACAAAAACATTATTTTCTGATTTTCCATTTTCAATGGGTTCAGGGTTTAAGAATACTGAACAGAAACTGTATATATATACAGTCTTGTATCTCTTTTGTATTTTAAGTCCTTCCCAAGGCTTATTTTACTTTCGTACCTGGAATAGCTGCTCTGCGCACTGGTTGAGGTATCGCCTAGTGGTACAATCCCGAACAGTCTTACATAATCACCCATTTGGGTGCAGGAAGTACATTTAAGACTCCCAAGTATATAAGACTGATTTTAAGTAAACAAATAGTCATTTCTATTCTATATTCATGATTTTTTTTCAAAACTAAAAGATAATACTTACAATCTTCCATTAATACAACCTGTGTATTTTCTATATTTGTACTAGCTACAGAGTGCGGAATTAGGTTGAAGTTGTCTTCGGTAAGTCCATTATTCCATCGGGATCTCGCACTTGAACGGTGTGCAGAAGACACAGCCATTGTGGGTGTTGAATACAGGCTTAGATTTGTTGGACTCATAACACCAGACATTGTCGAAATAGATCCAGCATAGCCCAATAACTGCAAATATATGGATATATTCAATCTTACTTATATTTGGTATATAAAACGAAAACTGTATATTACGTATACATATGTTTACTATATATATTAGTATAGTTTTCTATCATACATACATGTTTTAATACTCGCTCACGAATCGAGACTTGAAATTTTGAACATGTACATATATCTATATATATACATAGAATACATATAGATAGAAAACAACAATAAAATTTTAGACTTTGAAAAATTTAGATGTCTACCTACTACTTACCGATGTCGATTGGGTATGAAAGTGATTAAAATACTCTCGACTGTTTGAAGTGGGATACATTGGCGTTGCGATTCGAGTTAGAGAATTTGAGGCTATCGATGGTATTTTACATCGAAGAGAGTCGCTTGAATGAATATGAGGACTGGTCGCTGGGTTTGGATGTGGCTGTGGCGACGATCTTGCTACCAAAGTTGTGCAATCTGCATTTGTATTTTGATCTATCTCTGGATTTACTGGGCTCTGATGGCCACCATCCATTGAATTGATGTTACGATTCTCATCCTCATTAGTCAATGTGCTACCCTTTGTTGACGTTGTCGATCCCGCCGACTGACCCGTGACCATTGTCAAGTCTGCGCTGGTTCGTATTATGGCAACAGGTCGTGCCATCGGCGGCAACATGGGCGGCAACATTGTGCTATGATAATGGGTCGACGATGGAGCTGGTGTCAATTTCGTCGTTCTCAGCTGTGGATGGATTTGATAGTGTGGCGAATGATGACTGTGATGTGTGGACAACTGATGCGCATGCTGTGCATGCTGATAGACAGGGCTCTCTAAGGTTGCTGCTGCTGCGACTGCTGCTGCTATGCTTGTTGAATGCCCTCCTTCTCCTGATCCATCTTGACAAACGTACGTCACAAAATCTGTTATATCATGTGAATCATTAGCATGATGTTGATGTTGTTGCTGCTGCTGTTGCTGCTGCTGTTGTTGTGTGGCATGTTCATGTTCCTGATCTAATATCGCATGTGGCAAAAGTCGTGGACTGCTATGTTGCGGATAATAAATCGTATTCACCGGACTAACGGACGTTGCCAGAAACGGCGAACAGTTGTGATGCAATATGGCTACATATATATTGAAAAGATACAGATCATAAATATGAAATTAGTATAGAGACTAAAGAAGGTTTCTCGATCTTAAGCTAAAATAATGAAGGGAGCTCATATACGTCGATCTTTTGTGAATTTAAAACAGTAGATAGCTATGAGAAATACATTAATTCCGATTTGCCCGTCCTGTTGGTGATATACCCTTTCCCTAGCATGCTCTATCTTTAGCTCAAAATCTGTAATTAAGAAACTATATATATAGTCTGTCGCGGACTTAGATTTAACTGTGTTACTGTATGGCACGTTTGAAGGCTGACTAAAATGAAATGAAATGCTTTGGAAAGTATGGTTGTGATCGATTGTAGCCCTCTATCACAAACCATAACACATAGACTGGATATCTAGAAAAAACTCTTTCAACGCTTTGCATTAGGGTCGTAGCAACCACTTAATTTTTCTATTTGCTCGGCTCGCTCTCTTTAGGCTCTTGTGCAATGCAAATATGATACGTTCCAGTTAGTGTGCTACGAACGCTCGACCGAGATATATATATATATATATATATATATATATATATATATATATATATATATATATATATATATATATATATATATATATATATATATATATATATATATATATATATATATATATATACGAAAAGCGCAAAAAAGTTTGTTCTAGATGTCCAGTCTGTGTGTTGTATGGTTAGTGGCTCTATCTTGTCTTATAAACCTAATTTGCTATTGCTACTTTATTATTATTTATATTCATAATGATGTACTTCTATCCCTCGGCGTGATGCCTATTGATCTAATAGATTAAGAAGTACAAGACTTACATTCTGCTGATCGAATTGTCGGCATAGTCGCCATTGGGCGACTATTTAGTGATGTATATCGATTCAGGGATATTGAGGATTCAGTTTCAGCGGTTGTTGGTTCCTCGTTAGAATTAACATTCTCTGCAGACCGTAGGACAACCGAAAAACTGCCAGTTGTGCAATTTTCGGTGCCTGCTGTTGTACATGAAATTAATATAGGCGACGAGCTTTGGTCGATTTTACATGCATCGCTCGACCCGTTTGTTGTATCAGCGCGCAACAATGGAGACGATGATAAATGCACGCTCCTCTGATTCTGATCTACAAAGTCAACTGCAAAAGATAGGCGATATTATTTAACTCACACACATTGTTAATACTCACTGCTATAGCCTCCAGGAATTGGATTGGCGACAATAGCACCCGCCTGGGCCTGACTCTGTGAGCTGGATATCGGTGAATCGGGAGTCAGTTGATACGTGTTGCAGTCAAAAGTCGTTCCCAGGTTCTCCCTTTTAATGAGGTTTGTTTGCAAGCTATTATCACTCACTTCATCCAGTATTGAATCTACAAAATTATATATATACATATATATATATATATATATATATATATATGTATTGTATTGTATTATAGTATTGAATCTACAAAATATATATATATATATATATATATATATATATATATATATATATATATATATATATATATATATATATATATATATATATATATATATATATATGTATATATATAATTACTTAAATAAATTAAATTATTTAATATATGCATTAAAATATTATATAGTTGTAGTTTTTAAATAATGAATAATCCAAAAATGCATAATTAATATAATATTATAAATGATTTTAAATATTTTCATTACTTCTAAAAAAATACAAAAGTTTTATTATTCTCTTAACCCATTAAAAATGGTAAATCAGGGTATAATGGTTTTGTAAAAATATATGTAACTGGACACTTTGCAATTGTTTGTTAAATATGAAAAATAAAACTTGTAATTATTGGGACTTTGTTTAGAAAATTGTACGTTACTTTTGGATAGTGTCCAGAGTTCCTGCGATGAGAAAACTCCTGTGGCCAAAATAATATCGTTGCATACAACACCATTGTATGGATTGTGACGTAGACCTTTTGTTTTTGCATCATTATCATCTTTTCTGCCAACTGGTATATTATTGTTTCGATTTTGACTACAAATGGCAACTTGGGCCGATCGGCTAGTAAGCACCGAATTGGAGACCGTATTTATCGAGGAGTTATGCGTATTGATGAAGTTCGCTAAATACAAGTCCAACTCTCTGACAGATACGTTTATATGATAGGGATTTACACATAAGCCGGGATGAAGGCATTCGGGATTCTTTTCTAAACGCTCGCCATCTGTACTCTCCAATGGTATGGCCTTGAAGAGTATTACCATAACAAGATCAAGACGCCAGACTTTGTCGGCTTGCCGCAGGCAATCGATGCGTCGCATTTTGCCTTTTTGATCTGGATTCGATAGGACACAAATCGATTTACGTTTCCCAATTATCGATTGTACAAAATCCTCTCGACTCTCTTGTGTTATATCCTTTCGTAATTTACCCAAAAGCCGTGACGCCCATTTCTGTTTCACTTCTGTTTTTTCATTCTGTCAATAAAATTGTAACCCATATACACAAACATATAATATATATATATATATATATATATATATATATATATATATATATATATATATATATATATATATATATATATATATATATATATATATATATATATATATATATATATATATATATATATATATCTATATATATACTGGTTTTTTTATATATACTTTGTATTATATGTGGAAGGTAATGCATTTACCTGTAGCTCGTCCTTGCAATGCCTTTCTTCTTCCAATGACATGCGCTTCTCGTGTTTCTTGTAATACTTTCGTTTAGCAGCTTGCAAGTTAAACCAAGAGTACGAGAATGATTTGACGTATGGTAATAATGCCTCAATGAATGGGTGAAATTCATCCTACACATAAAAAGATAGCACAAATAGATTATATCATATAGTGTAAAATATTTATTTCAATTTAACATCAATTTTTAAAGTTTTCACAGATTTACGAGCGTTTAAGTATTTTCTTCTACATACGTATATAATGAAAATGAAACCGTATAAAGCAACTTTAAAGCTGTTTTCAAATCAATTTTAATCTCTAATAAATAAAATCATTGCAATACATAAATTGTTATATCAAAATATATCTTCAAATTCGTGTAATTGTAATACAAATATATTTAATAATAATAATAAAATAGAAAAACCTTTTTTCTCTGCTCTTTCGAATATATATGTATGTACATACATATACATATATATGTATTATTGTACACAGAAGCAGGAGCAGCTCACAAAAATTGAAATTTGTTCGCTTAGAGATCCGATTTCTTCCCTTCTGACCGAAGAGTATACCAGATCGCTGGAAGGGTTAAATGCAGAATGTTAAGATTTTCATTATAATTTTTCAATAGAGTTTTCTTACTTGTTTTAATATACCCATAAGCTTGTATCTAGCATACTCATATAAACTTTAACGGAGGTGCCCGACTTGGAAATACCCTGAATTCTACCACTTTATATTTAAAAAAAAAATCAAATACTGTCATTACGTCAATTCAAGCTGTTTCGATATTTAGAATATGCGAGAATGCACACATTTTATGTACTTTTGCACATGTGTAAAAAACTGCTTGCACTGCTGGCTACGTGCAAAACGATTTGTATAAAAACTTCTATGTTGGTTAATGGATTTCAATGAAATTTTCAGCATATAATCAAAATATTTTATTACCTATTAAAAATATACGAATATATACATATGTATGTATAAGCAAGCAATAGATACACACACATATACGCACGCATGCACGCAAAAGCACGCGCTCTGCTTACTGCGCAGTTAACCAGCGACTGAGCTTGGCCTGCAGTAAGGGATATATTATGGAAACCTATTTGTTGAAAAAGTTTTCTTCTAGATGGACTTTCATAATCAAATTTTTAGAGCTTGATCATTAGACTTATATGTATGTATTTGCCAAAGCACAAGTCTCTAGTACTTTTGTTGCTGTTTTTTTCCAAATCCAAAATTTGGCGACCTACAAAAAATCTCAAGTTTCTAGCTCTAATAGGTTCTGAGATCCATGCGTTCACACATACGGACAGATAGACTGGGCTTAATCAACTCAGCTAGTCTTCCTGATCAAGAATGATTTGTGTGTGCATGCTCGTAGCAAAAACATATTCTTCATGCACATCAACGCTTTATACCCTTCACAAAAATAATAATGAAATCTTAACATTTTTCATAAGCATTGTAAACCCTTTCAGCGTTTGGTATACTCATCGCTCGGAAGATAAAAAATTAACATCTCGGCGAACAAATTTCAATTTTGCTTGTGTGTACATGCATATATGTATATTTGAGAGAACAGAGAAAGAGAGAGCAAGGAAAACAAGTAAGAAAACTCTAGTCGGGTTGCCCGACTAGGAGATCCCCTGAACCCCGCCACTTTATGTTGAAAAACAAAGCAAAAAAAATACTACCATTGCCTTATTCCGAACCTGAGATCTCTAGACGACGTGTACCGATTCTAACAACACCACTACTTCACCTCTTGAACAATTGATAACAAATCCAAAACTAAAGTAACTGCTGATTATTCAACTACAATTCAATCAATTCAAGCAGTTTCGATATTTAAAATACCAGTCCGTTCGTCCGTATAAACACAGAGATCTCGCAAACCAGAAGCTAGATATCTGAAATTTTAAATTTATACTCGTATATGAATGTCATTATCACATTTGTTTGATTGTTTGAAAAAAAACCCCCTAAAATGACTATAAAATCAGCTCTTCGCAGGCTTCAGGATATCTTTTAGTCGAGCAGTCCTACTTGTTTGGTCTTGGGTTGTTGACCCGAGTATACATTCCAAGCTTCAAGACTCTAGCATCAATAGTGCTTAAGATATAAAAGAATTTGTATAAATCACTTTATAGTCAGATCCGAAATGCCACGCCCCCAGTGGGCGTAGACATAAATTTCATGAATCTTTAGAGGATCTTAACAGTAATTCACGTGCCAAATTTGAGCACTCTAGCTCTAAACTGTAGGAGATTCAATGAGTGTGGATGTATCCGCCAAAATTAGTGAGTTTGGGTTGTCAACGGAAGCATACATTTCAAATGTCAACTCTCTACCACTTCAACTAACACGGTTTCTGAGATACCGGAAAATGCATTTTCCGATTTGCCATACCTCACCAGGGGAAAGTCTTGAAACTTTATAATTCGAGAGCATACACGAGCGTTTATACGGACAGACGGCACAAAACCAATATACTCAATTCACTTTCGTGAATGAGTGTAAAAACGAAAAAAAAAATTGTTTGATTATTTAAAATTTTTTAATTTGAACTAAAATATAATTGTTGAAAAAAACAATAGTTTTTAATTTAATCAATACTTCACTCAAGTGGAATTTTTTTAAAGTAAAAAGGTATTTTTTCTCTGAATAGTTTAAATAGTGCAAATTAAATTAAATTTT
The DNA here is from genome assembly GCA_035045945.1 of Drosophila anceps. Taxonomy (NCBI): domain Eukaryota; kingdom Metazoa; phylum Arthropoda; class Insecta; order Diptera; family Drosophilidae; genus Drosophila; species Drosophila anceps. The sequence goes on from JAWNON010000145.1 coordinate 116,809, forward strand.
TTTAGTAATTTATTTTTTTAAAATATATGTAATACAAACTAAGGCTTTTAGTCCAATATTAAATTCTTTACTAGTGACTATAATATTTTTTAACTATAACTGTACAATTTAAAAAAAAAAAACATTTTTTTTTAATAATTTAATTTTGTTTGTGTATTTGTACGGTTTCATTTTCGACTACAAAATAATTACGAGGTGAAAACTTTCATGTGCTGGACAGGATAAAAATGTTGTTACATATAGTGGCTCACATTAAAACATTTAAAACACACACCAAAAACTCATTTGAAAAGAATTTTGATTTTTTTTTAAATATTTATCAAGCATTCATTAGATTGAAGAAATCAGATTAAAGAACAAATAAAATTTATATATATATATATATATATATATATATATATATATATATATATATATATATATATATATATACTCATACTTATATATATATATATATATATATATATATATATATATAAGTATGAGTGCTGTATATATATATATATATATATATATATATATATATATATATATATATATATATATATATATATATATATATATATATATATATATTATGAAAATGTTTTGATTTATGATGTGATGATTGTGTGATTTTTCTTTTTACATAGGTCAAAACAGCTTAGTCAAATAATATGTTAGCCAACTTAAAAGACAAAATTTATTTAAAA
>JAWNON010000145.1:125000-217500 GCA_035045945.1 Drosophila anceps
TACATACATACATACATACATACATACATACATACATACATACATACATACATACATACATACATACATACATAGATACAAGTTATAGAATAGGTTTTCTTTTGGTTTAAATAAATTTTTATATTTTTATACCCTGAACCCATTGAAATCGGTTTTGTAAAAATGTAAAAAGTATACATATTCTTAATCGACTGAATCGTGCTGAACCGATATAGCCATGTCCGTCTGTCCGTCCGTATGAACGCAGAGATCTCGCAAACTACAAAAACTGGAGATCTGAAATTTTAAATGTATACTGGAGTATACCATACGCAGCACGAGCTTTTTTTCCGAAAGCTCCTTAATTTGACTTCGTTTTTTTATAGCATAAGCATACCTGTTAAAGGTGGAGCATTCAGATTTACTGTATATATCCGTGTAATGAATACATTGATTTTGTTAGCTCTGAATTAAAAACTAAATTACGAAATTCCATCTACAAGAAAATTGATTCAACAAATAGGTTCCAATAATATAGCCCTTACTGCAGCCCAAGCGCAGCCGCTGCGTAAGCTGCGCAGTAAGCAGAGCGCGTGCCTGTGCATGCGTGCCTGCGTGCGTGCGTATGTGTGTGTTCATGTTTTGCTTGTATATACGTACATATTTATTTGTAAATGTTAAATAAGCATAGAATGTTTGCAATATCGGCTCTTCGCAGGGCTCAAGGGATCTCCTAGTCGAGCAGTCTCGACTAGAGCCCTCCTACTTGCTTTGGGAGCTGGAGACGGAGACATAGACTAATTGCTTCATAAACGATAATTTATAATTAAATTATGCCCTAACATCTTTCAACTGTAACTTCCTATGGTAATTCACAAATGCACGGAGAGCAAGTATATCAGTGCAAATAGTTGAAATTTTAAATATTTGGATATGAATGACCACCACTTCCCCATCATCAGTTAGACCATCAAATTGCGAATAAATAATATGACTCGGTTTCATACTACACCCTATTTTTTATTTGTTTTAATAGTATATATCTTAATAATCCTACAATTTTGAACCCCAAAAACATAATGTGATACTCATATAGATTTAAATGAAATTGATTACAGATATGGCGAGCATAATACTTATAGCTTGCCTAGCTATACTGGGCCTAATCATTGCGATAGCCTTATTTCTGGCTGGTGGCTATCTGTGGTGGCGGCACAAAAGATCACAGCTGCAGTTTATTGAGCCGAATGAAGACGAAGAATCAAGTAGCTACAGCTTGAGGTAAGCTTATGTATATCTCACTGTATATACATATTTATACACAAATATACATAATATTTACGAGGTGTGTTAAATCGTTATTGCGACATTTTCATTTCCGCGAGTTACGTATATTCGATTTTTTATATTATTGTTGCGTTATGTTAGCACACATGTCTCTGACGTATGCCGACAAGATCGGTCATTTTGAATGTTCAGTTGACAGCTGGTTTGCTTGAACGTGTCGTGGCTCGTCTTCCATTTGTGCATATAAAAATGGGTTAAAGAATTTCTTTTAAATTTTGGGTTAAAAACGAAGAGGCGACGGATCAAGGATTTATGGTTATGAAGTGAAACCAAAGCTTAATTATCCCAATGCATGCTGCTGCACGAGTCAAGACCGAAAAAAAAGCGCTACAAATACGGTGGAATGTGAAAATTTTGCTTAAAGTTTTCTTCGGTTTCTGGGACGTGGTGCATTATGAGCTATTGTCACAGCGTAGAAATGTTAATAAGGAGTATTATCGACAATGGGCAATTAGAGAGAATCAATCCACCAGAAACGTACGGATTTGTGGAAGAACAAAAGTTTGCACCACGATAACCCCCCAGCGCACATATCGTTACATGTGATGCCGTATCCACAGTTTTCCCTAGATCTGGCCGGTTGAGACATTTTCTTGTTTTCGAAATTGAAGAGGGCTATGAAAGGACGACTCTCGGCTATGATTGATGAGATAAAGACGGCATCGAAGGATGAGTTGAGCAAAATCAGAAAAAAAAACGTTTTTTGATGTGAGCAATTCTTATACAAATCATAGTTTATCATATTGTGTAGTGCTCATTTGGAGACTTTTAGAGCTAAACAGCATCTAGACCTGTTTCCAACCGGATTATGTCAACTATGAGAATACCTTATATGCGTCCAAAAAAGGTCTACGCTGAGACCACTTTTGCTGAACTGCATTTCAAGCACTAGGCACAACCGACGCGTAGTACTCGCCGATATTCAGATCTGGAATGCCTACAATAGGCTAAGATATACTATATCTATATCCGCCTAATGATTCCCTGCATAGGTGTGCATCTTGGTATTCTTCTAATATGTAGATAGTATTAAGATTGAAATAAAAATTTCACGGTAGTATTTGAAAAGAGATTTTTAACATTCAACATTGTCAGTTAGCTAGAAGGCTAGGCTAGGCAGCTGTACGAAATCTAAATAAAACCTAAACTGCATTTCAAATTCGAATTCGGATACGCCGTCCTGTGAATCTAACATATAACTTTTTGTCTGACTGAAAAATAATGCCGATATAAGTCTTTATTTATATGGTCATATTAATAATATCGTATTCGACGTAGGGCTGCCCAGGACATCTTGGAATCTGGAAATCCGCCTAGCAAACCGCAAGTGCCCGTTGCCCAAGCGATTACGAATCCCCTACAAAATAACATTAATCGGAAATTGAATGGATTTTTAAATCTTCGAACTCCTCTCATTGGGTAGGTAGAAATATATACACATATTTCTTGGACGGAGAAAAGAGTAAGATAAAATGGAGAAATTTAATAAGTTGATATTTATTATGATTTATCTAAATAAAAATCACAGGAAATAGGTAAAAGTTTTTCTCTCCATATATTCATTTATTCCGTTAATTGTAAAAGTTTTTATTTTCCCTTTTGCAAAATTGGGAAATTAGGACGTCAATAGCGAAACTGAATAATTTGAATCTTTTTTCTATGACATTATTCTTGACTTTTTTGAACTACTTTTATACAACTTCAAAAAGTTTTTTGATTCAATCCTTTTTTTTAGAATTCTCTGATTCTGATTCGTTTGTCCATTTCCCCAATTTAATTTCGTTTGATTTTGTTCGTCGGCCCTAAATCCAATTTTATATAGAAAGTTAAGCTGCAAAGTCAAGAGAAAGTATCAAAAAGTATCATAGCTAAAGTGGAATACAAATGCCAGAAAACCAACTCCGGTTCAGAATCCGCTCGCAAATTTACGACGTCGGTCGGAGAGAATGTTTCGCGTTAGCGAGTATATTTCAAACTGATTACAATTACAATTGACTTAAAACTAAAACCAAAGTTGAAGTGGCAGCATGAGTTGCACAAAGCCCTTAGCCGGCAATGCCGGCTCAGCATAACTGATAAACAAATCAACTTGCGCAGTGTCAAGTGTCATGTTTCCAGCACTGACTTTGTGTCGGGGCATTGAGCTGACTATTATGTGTCAGCGGAATGCGCATGCGAGGGTAGCTTACATACTAAGTGTCTAGCAATCTAGCAATCATATAATATATATGTATATGTATATGTATATATATATTATATATATATTTTATATTATTTTATTTTATTTTTATTTATTCATGTATATTATATAAAAAACTAAATCTCTTTATAGGAGCGGCCCAGCAGCAACACCAACAAAAAAATCAAATACTTCCACGAGTGCAAGTGCAGATGGGACATCTAAAGATACAGCGGTGCGTATCCCGATACATACAGTTCCATAAAAATATATTTATAAATATATATATATATATATATATATATATATATATATATATATATATATATATATATATATATATATATATATATATATATATATATATATATATATATATATATATATATATATATACATATTTATATTGTTGTTATGAATGTACAATACATACATATGTATGCGAGATTGGAATGTCAACTGTTCGTAGGATTCAGGTTATCTGAGCCATCTCGACTAGATCAGTCGAACATACTTTAATTTTATATTGAAATATGTTAATTTTTTAAATTACTCATTTTTTTAACCCATTGAAAATGCGAAATCAGGTTATGTTTTTCTAAAAATGTATGTAACAGGTAGAAGGAGGCGTGGCAGACCAAAAAAGTAAACATATTCTTAATTCTTAATCGACGAGCTGTATCGATATAGCCATATCCGTCTGTTCCTTCAACTGCCCGTCAGTCCGTCCGTATGTACGCAGCGACTTCGCAAACCACAAAAGCGAGAGATCTGACGTGTGTATACCATACGCAATATGAGATTATCATTTTTTTCGATAACTCATCTTATTTCCTTATCTATAGTTTCACTTTCTTTTTTTTTATTGGAATTTCTCCCCAAATTTACAAAAAACGTAATTCAAATGCTAGAGATTTATCTCTTCGTCGAGCAGTCTCGACTAGAGAACTCTTACTTGTTACTTATTCAAGAAGACGTCCAGCAAATTCACAAGTTATTTATTTAAACAGAAATGTTGTGAAATAAATATTACAAATATTCATAATAAAAAATATATATACATTTTTAATCTTTTTTTTATAAAATTAAGAGAATTGAGCTAAAGTTTATCTAACATATTTTAAATTTTATAGAATAAAAGCATCTCAATGACCGATATGTACTTAGATAGTACGGATCCAAGTGAAAACGTCGGACAAATTCACTTTTCACTAGAATATGATTTTCAAAACACGACGCTAATATTAAAAGTGCTTCAGGGCAAAGAGTTGCCAGCGAAAGACTTAAGTGGAACTTCCGATCCCTATGTGCGAGTGACATTGCTGCCAGATAAAAAGCATCGCTTGGAAACCAAAATAAAGAGACGAACTTTGAATCCGCGCTGGAATGAAACATTTTATTTCGAAGGCTTTCCAATTCAGAAGCTGCAATCGCGTGTAAGTTCTACAATTTAAAAAAATGTTCACATTTTTTTTTAAATTAAATCAAAAATATAAAAAAAAAAAACAAATTATTTAGGTTCTTCATTTACATGTGTTCGATTATGATCGTTTCTCGAGAGACGATTCAATTGGTGAAGTATTTTTGCCGCTGTGCCAGGTAATGTTATTGTTACTACTATTAAAAAAGATTTCATTTTCTAATATTAATATTTACATATGTGTAAAATTATCATTTTAGGTGGATTTTGCTGGAAAGCAATCATTTTGGAAGGCTTTGAAGCCACCAGCCAAAGATAAATGCGGCGAGCTTTTATCTTCACTATGCTATCATCCTTCTAATTCAATTTTAACGCTGACATTGATCAAAGCAAGGAATTTAAAGGCTAAAGATATTAATGGAAAGTCAGGTAAATGGCATATATGAAAAATCATATATTGAAGCATATATGAAAACTCTTATATTGAATCAACTTAAACTCTCGGACTGTACAACTCGGAATGCCTTAGAGCACCCGGTATAGAGATGCTGTTTTAATCGTTCCAGGCTTCACATGTTCTTGGTGCAAGTGCCCTACTAGAGGATACCCTGAACTTAGAACCGTGAAGCAGCAGCACTGCTATTTCTATACATGCACGATCACACATACACACGAACACACACATTGGCATGACATTGATTTATTATTTTCAAAACGCAATAATGCTATTCAATGTGCATAATTGCTAAATAGCAAGTGTCTGCTACTTGAAAAACGTTCTTCCTTCAATTTTGGAGTGAAAGACAGACAGAGCGACAAACTAGAGAACTGACGGACGTACAGGCGATACACATTAGTCTAAATATAATGTAAAAAATATAAATCCGCAGATCCTTATGTGAAGGTTTGGCTTCAATTCGGCGATAAGCGTGTAGAGAAGAGAAAAACACCAATCTTCACTTGTACGCTTAATCCAGTCTTTAATGAATCATTCAGCTTTAATGTGCCATGGGAAAAAATTCGTGAATGCTCTTTGGACGTTATGGTGATGGACTTCGATAATATTGGTAGAAACGAGCTGATCGGCCGTATACTGTTAGCTGGTAAATGGAAATCCTAAAATTACATGTTTCATATTTGATTAATATATTATAATCTTTTAATAGGTAAGAACGGTTCTGGTGCCTCGGAAACAAAGCATTGGCAAGATATGATCTCGAAACCCAAACAAACTGTGGTACAATGGCATCGCTTGAAGCCCGAGTAGATCTCGATATATATATATATATATATATATATATATATATATATATATATATATATATATATATATATATATATATATATATATATATATATATATATATATATATATATATATATATATATTTAATTGATTATAAACTAAGATCTCACACAAGATTTAGCAGCATTCAAAGCTGAATTCGCATCTAAAGTACGGTATAATCGACTGCGTATTCTCGTTGACGAACAAAATATGCCGCAATTGAAGGAAAATTTAGTTATCCACCCCAATAACTAAGCAATCCTAGCATATTTAATGTAGCGATTTTCCTTGGTTTCTTTTTCTGATTTGCCACGTTACAAACCCAAAATATGTCTAGATGACGCTGAGCTGTATACAAGTATACAAAGCAGTGATCCAGCTATCGAAAAAACTATTTAATCCGAGTTCATTCCCTCGTTTATATACCATGCTACAAGCCCTATGCTGGTCAATATATAAAAAAATACATATCTACATTCCAATGCTCCAGCATAAAAATCGAACAGAAAATATACCTGAACACTATATGTTTATTGTAGTTCGTCAATTGCCCCTGTGCCTAACTCCAGGTACAGCAACTGCTAAACCCATTTACTCGCGTTTTCGAGTTCGTGAACGAGTATCAGAACGTTTCAGCAAAAAGAGCTTTTGCACTTAGCAGACATAGGCTTTAGTCTTCGAGAGAAGTGAGCGAAGGAAAAATGAACAATTCAATAGTGCAAAAAAACCGAAAGTTTACACCATGCAGATTTATGATAGAGAAGCAAAATTTTTACTCATCTTCTTTTCGGACAGATAGATCAGCTAATCTTAGAATGATTTGTGCGTTATTTATATTTGATATAAAAAAGTAAAGTTAAAAGAATTCAATTTGAAAATTTATTTAATTCTAAAACAACTTAAATAATTAGCTAATTAATTGAACAAATAGTATGTGAAGACACATAAACCAAAAAAAAAACAAAAACACTTTAATATATGTACATAATAAAAAAGTTGTCTGTTATTAATTAGTTACCTCTCTCTCTATATATATCTATTATATTATATATATATATATATATATATATATATATATATATATATATATATATATATATATATATATATATATGTATATATATATATATATATATATATATATATATATATATATATATATATATATATATATATATATATATATATATATATATATATATATATATATATATAGAGAAATAGATAGATTGATATATATCAACTCGTAAAATGACATTGTTACAAGTTACTTAAAAAGCGAATTGTTTGTTTTGCAATAACAAAAGACATGGAACATGCTAAACTTAACTATATATATATACATATATATATATATATATATATATATATATATATATATATATATATATATATATATATATATATATATATATATATACATGTATATAATTACAGTATTTTTATATAACTATGTATATGTATATATATATATATATATATATACATATATATATATATATATATATATATATATATATATATATAATTAGTTTAAATAAAAAAAAAAAAACAATTTAGTAAATTAGGCTGTAGGCTAAAATACACATATTTTTAATAGAAAATATTAGAAAATAAAACGCATTATTTAAAATATATATATATATATATATATATATATATATATATATATATATATATATATATATATATATATATATATATATATATATATATATATATATATATATATATATATATATATATAGATATATGTAAGAAATTAGCCAACCATTGCCGGAACACGCGTCTACTGAGAGATGAAGTGCAAAAACAAAAACAAAGAAGAAAACATAAGAAGAAATGATGGATTGAAATTTAAAACAATACAAAATATATTAAAACAAAAAAAAAAAAAAACAAAATCATAAAAATTATAAATTGATGAAAGAGAAACTGAGTTTAAAAAACAAAAAAATCGAAAATTCAACCCACCTTGAAATTACATATTTGTTATATACCTGTTAAAATATTATTAAAAATCAATTTATGATAAATTAAATTGCTGCAAATAAAGCATTTTTAACCTAGACTCTATGATTGAATTAACATTTCTTTTAGCCAGTGTCAAGTCTTACTCCAGATTTTTAGTAAGTAATTAGCGGTGTGTGTAGAGGCAAAAGTGTGCGTATATGTGTATGTATGTATATATATTTATGTATGTATACAGTGGTCCCAAAAAGTATTGGCACACCAAAAATTATAAAGTTTAAGCACCTATATCTTTTGTTCCATTGGGGTTGCAAAAAAACAGATAATGTGATTATGTTCGTATATATATAAATATTCAATTATCGAAAAAAATTAACATTTTAACTATTTTCTACTAGATATACTATATTTTCTTAAAAAAAGGCACAAATTAACGCCAAAAAAGTATTGGCACACTTCCTTGTGCTGCCTGATGTTTTGGTATATTGTAACGGTAAAGTCCCGTGTTTTTCGTTTTGTTTTTTTCTGTGCTTCTCTTATGCAAATACGCACTGAAAAATTATACATTTAGTGTCAGCTTTCGTTTAATATCCCTAATAAATCATAAAAAATGGCCAGGAGAACAGAAATTTCGTTGGAAACGCGAACAATTATAATACATCTCTACTGCAAAAATAGATCCTATCGGGAAATTGGAAAACTAGTCGATATGTCATTCTCGAGTATGCGAAATGTTATCAAACATTATGGTTCCAGCGGAAAAGTGGAACCAAGCAGCCGATCTGGGCGTCGCAAAAAATTTAACCCATGCCAGCAAAAGGCCTATTGTGGCTACTGTGAGCGAGAAGCCGATGCAGTCTGCAGTTAAACTGTGCCAGGATCTGCAAGATTCTTTTGAAGACAAGTTTTGCCCACAAACCTTGCGAAATACACTGAATAGGGCTGGGTATCATGGCAGGGTTCCACGGCGTAGGCATTTTATTTCTAAACTAAATAAAGCAAAGAGTCTGAATTGTGCTAAAAAATACGTTGGCCAGCCGGACTCATTCTGGAACGATGTAATTTTCAGTGATGAGTCCAAGTTCAACCTTTTTGGGTCTGGTGGCAGTCAAAAAGTGTGGCGCAAAGCCAAGAAAGAGCTTGAGAAGAGAACTATAAAACACGGCGGGGGAAACGTGATGGTGTGGGGATGTTGTACGGCATCTAGAGTTGGCCAACTTGCTTTTATGGAGGGAAACTTGGATAAATATGGTTTCCTCGATATTTTTAAGAATAATTTGGCCAAGAGTGTGGACCAGTTGCGCCTTAATGGAACACAGTGGCTGTTCCAACGAGATAACGATCCCAAACACTCATCGCATTTGGTGCAGGAATGGCTGATTTACCATTGTAAGCAACTCCTCCGTAATCACCGGATCTTAATCCCATTGAGCACGTATGGGTCATATTAGATAAAAAAAATAAGGACCCATCAACTAACCTCTAAGAATTCCCTTAATACGTCACTTAGTACCGAATGGGATAAAATATCATCGCAGAAGACAGCCAAATTGGTTGGAAGCATGAGCAGACGCCTCCAAGCCATTATTGAGGACAAAGATGGCCCCACAAAATATTAATCCTAAATTAAAGTTATTTTTTTATGCTTTTATAGCTACTTTTTTGAAGTGTGCCAATACTTTTTTGGCGTTATTTTGTGCCTTTTTTTTAAGAAAATATAGTATATCTAGTAGAAAATAGTTAAAATGTTGTGTTTTTTTAATAATTTATATATATATATATATATATATATATATATATATAAAAGGGCGCTGTAGGGTTTAGTATTATTTTTAAATATTTATATTTAAATATATCATTTTTATTTCTGTAATCCTATAGCATTTTGCAAACAGAAACTAAATTTTGACTGTCTAAGAAAAATGTATCAAATAATAATTTAAAATACCATTTTAACATAGGCAGTGGAAAGGTCATAGGAATAGCTCTCTGTCGAACCTATGCCTAAACAAACATATATTTATATTTATATATAAGTCAACGAAGACTCAACTTCCATTTCCATTTTGAGAGAACCAATATAAGATCCAAAAAAAAAAAAAACATTTAGTAAAAATGGTCAGTTTTGCTTTGTTTGTTTGTTCACCTTTAAAAAACGTTATATTTAAAACGGATTTTTCGTACCTTTTTTTAAGTTACAAATAGATTGATAATCTCTTAGAGATATAAAAATAAACAATTAGGCAATTAAAGTCTATAAAATTTTGTAAGATTTTTTTTTATGCTTGGTTGGATTCATTCTTGTATTGAAATTGTTGTTGGTTTCTTTTTTGTTTGTTTATAGTTTTCATTTAACAAACAATTTTCAAAACTTACAAAATCAGTTTTATGAGGCGTTGTGATTCGTTCCACTTCAGTATGTATGTGTGTGTATATGTGGAAGCGACGTGAAGCATTTTTAGTAGTTGCTGCCAATATCCGCATCGTTTTTACTGTGTCCTCAATATCATATAACATTTTATAGTAAATAATTATTTTATAACTATAAATTTCCTTCAGGTTAGCTTTTATTTTTATAGTACATTCATACACAGTAATTTACATGCATATATATTCCATCCGTGTAAAATCGCGAAGTTTATATGAATTCATCCATATGTTGTAATAGAATATATATTTTCTCTGGTTTTTCCGTCCCTAATTCACACTTCTTTCTTATTATATATGAAAGTATATATGTTTTTATTTTTCTGCAGTTTATTTTGTTTTTGTAGTTTTATTAAATATTAAATATAATATATATATATATATATATATATATATATATATATATATATATATATATATATATATATATATATATATATATATATACATACATATATATAAATATATATATATACATATACATATAATATATATATATATATATATATATATATATATATATATATATATATATATATATATATATATATATATATATGTATATATTACATTAATTGGCTTCATCGTTGAACAAAGAGTTTAAAAATGGATTCACACTCTTGACAGCCACCCCTGTAGAAGAAAACAATAAATGAAAAATTTCCACAGTATATATATATTTACCTTTGCCTGCTGAATGATCTTTTGAATCGCGCCATTTATAGAGCGACTCCTTTTGTATAACAAAGCCATCATACAGTTCACCAAAAAGTTCGCTCAACAGACCTGAACAAAAAGACAAATATTTTCCATATACTTTTGAAAATCAAAATGGAATTATCTCTTGCCATACCTCTAGGCTGCTCCAAACTATGAACAAGTAGCTGTACTCCGTAAAGGCACTCGAGCTGAAGATCTTCATTGGCAGCAATATAACGCTGAAAAACTGGTATGCAGAATTTTTGAAAGACTTCTGGCTCAAGCTTATAGCTATTATCTTTGTAAACGATTGCAAATTTGCTTAAGGTTTCTGTCAATCCTCTAGTAAACAACTTATCGGCCACAACAATATTGCCCTGTAAAAAATTTAAATTAAAATGAAAAACAAGTAAGAGTATGTAGCATTAGAGCGCCACCGGTTAGAAAGCATGTGCAGAATTGCTCAAAATCAATATACTGTAGGTGTTGACGAATTTGAAAACTTACATTGATATAATCAATAATACAATCGGCAGTTGAGCCTTCCTTAAGCAACTGCTCAACATGATCTATCACATTTTGAACGTGTGTTTCGTGTGAACCGCGTTTATCAATCACTGGCGTCTTTAATTCATTTTCCACATATTCCAATTTCTATAATATATATTACAAAATTTTTATATTTAACACACAGACACAATAGTCTTTTAGTAAATTAACGAAACTTACATTCGATTCTATAAAATTATTAACTTCATTTTCAGGCAAATAATCTGACCAACGCATGTTAAATTTCTTCCATATGCTATGTGTGTAGCTTGGCCCAACTTCCCTTGTACAATAGATCAAGAAACAAAGAAGGAACTTTTCACCCATTTTTAATTGGCTGCTGTCTAAAAGATTTTTGTTCCACAAATCAGTTATCGTCAAATGTTTCTTGACTATTAATGGACCTACAAACAAAATGCAAACAAAAATTATATATATATATATATATATATTTTTTTTTAATATATACAAACCAGTAAATTGATGAATATACTGCCACAATTCAGGAACATCAAACATTAAATCGGCCGCAGACTTGAAAAACTCGTTGTACGCCAGTTTAAAATGTTCAACAGAAATGTAGTTCTGCTGTATTAGTTGGGCAATCGCGTTTGCCAGATATCTTCTGTTTTGTTTTCCCACTTTTCCTAAATGCAAATATTCATTTAGTATATAATATAAAAAACCACAACGCTGCACTTCTGTTATCCGCTGTATGCATTCAGAAATCGTAACGTCAACTTCAAACATATCAGACAAAACAGATTTAAATAGCTTTAAATCGCTGTCTGTTGGCTTAATGAATGTTGCTGGCGGCGCAACGCATTTAGCTATTGACTGACACTGAGATGAAGAATTGATAGTGGATATTGAGGCACTTGATAAATGCGGCTGCTGCTGCTGTTGATCGATGCCCCTGTATATGCCGCCCGAACTGCTTAACGAAGATGAACCTAGAGACTGTGAAGTGAATGACAATTCAATAAAGGATCAGAAGAAATCAATATATATATATATATATATATATATATATATATATATATATATATATATATATATATATATATATATATATATATATATATATATATAAATATATATATAGGTACCTTGTTGGAAAGTCTGCTTGGTGGTGGCGCTGGTTGAGTATACTTTGAGTGACTAGCAGATTTTTGCATTGAAGAGCTAATTATGCCACGATTTGGTGGATTTTGCGCAACGCGCGATGACGAATTTTCACGCGAGCCTTGCGAAGAACCAGTTCTTGAATGCATGCCTAAAAAAAAAAAACAAATATAACATTTATCTAGATAAAGTGTATTTTTTATCTATACATACCACGATCATTGTAACGATCTCGTTCAATGGAGCTTTTGTTATATGAACCCTTATTTCTGGGACCACCACTACGATCTCGATCCGAGCTACTTTTATTATCAATTAAAGATGAGAGCACAGCAAATGAATTTGAAGGTGTTGTCGTTGGCGTTGTCGACGATTGTCTATTGACATTGTTATTAAAATTAATAAACTGATTAACTCCGCCCATTTTTTTAATTTCCAAATTTTGATTCAGCTGTAAATTCTGCAAATATATTGAGTTTATGTAAAACAAGTAAGAAAACTCTAGTCGGGGTGGCCGACTCGGAGATACCCGGACCCCGAAGGATCTGCATTTTAAATATGCGCTTTGACGAAACATAAAACATGTTTCCGCGGGATTCCGACTCGGACCTTCACAATCAAATATTTGTATAAAAATAGAAAAGAAAAAATTAAACTCTTTCCGAGTTTCGAACCTCGAACTTTTACTGTGACATGCATCACTTTTACCTACAGCGCCATACACTGCTATAGCGCCATCTAGCAAATCTAAACTAAAGTGGCAGTTGAAAAATCTAAGAATATACGACAATTTAGTGGTTGCTGCTGGCCACGTTTGGCTTTGGCCAAACGGTTTATTTAATAACTTATGTTCTACTAAATGGATTTCAATGAAATTTTCATATGATCTTTATATTTTTTTGATATTTGTCATTATATAAGAATTCACATATTCACTATATTTTCAAACTAGCTTCAATATAATGAATTTGGGGAAATTTGTTTCCGGTATCTAAAATATAACAAAAATCGAAATTTTATAAAATATAAATGAAACTAAGTCCAAAATTTGGCGACTCAAGTCCCAAAGATGTACTAGATATAACTTTTAATCTGAATTTTTGGTTTGGATAATCACGCTTTAAATAAAAAAATATAAACCAAGTAAGAGTGCTTTAGTAGAGACTGCTCGGCTAGGAGATAGTCTGAGCTCTGCGACGAGCCGATTTTAAAATCACTTTCTTATGCACACTTGTAAAAAAAATGCTTGCACTGCTGGCAACGTGCAAAAAGTTTTCTTTAATAACTTCTATGATTACTTGTTGAATAATTTTTCTTCTAGATAGACTTTTGTAATCAATTCAATTAGAGCGTGATCATGACATTCATATGCATATATTTGCCAAAACACAAGTCTTTAATACTCTAAATATGTTTTTTTTTTTACTAATTTGGCGGCTCTAGCTCAAGTACAGAGCTCAGTTGTACAAGATATAAACTGATTACTGAATCTCGATACGGGTTTTAATCAATAACAATTGAACGGTAATAGTTATCGATTTTCTGAAACAAAAAATTCAAGTCTCTAGCTCTATTTTC
Source organism: Drosophila anceps (assembly GCA_035045945.1). Taxonomy (NCBI): domain Eukaryota; kingdom Metazoa; phylum Arthropoda; class Insecta; order Diptera; family Drosophilidae; genus Drosophila; species Drosophila anceps. The sequence goes on from JAWNON010000145.1 coordinate 139,563, forward strand.
TGAGATCGCCGCGTTCATGCATACGGATAGATAGACGGACATGGCTAAATCGACTCAACTCGTTTTCCTGATCAAGAATATATATACTGTATGGGGTCTGGCACGCCTCATTCATTTCAACAAAGCATTATACCCTGATTTCGCATTTTCAATGAGTTCAGGGTATAAAAACTGAAAAGAAATCGTGATCGTTATCGCAAGTTACTAACCAAACCCTCCAGTTTGTAACTATCCACAGCTTGGGAGCGGTTGCCTTTGCTAGTCTGAACATGCCACGTACTGTCATCATTATTTCCATTCGAATGATTGCCGCCGATATTGTTTCCACTGCCGCCACCACCGCTGCCACCTCCGCTGTTTGATTGCTGATGCCGCATATTGGCAACACCATCGCCGCCGCGTTGACTATGACTGCCGCCATAGCCGCCAGCTGAACGTGCATCACCGAAGCGTGCATCGCGCTTGCCGGTACCACCACCACCACCATTGCGACTGGATGTTGAAGTTGTTGTTGATAATGAACTGTTATAGTTCATATATTGTGCCGATAACTGTTCATTTTTAGCCTCCTTTTCAATTTGCCCCATTGTCTTGGGCGCCTCATTCCGTGTCGATTGCCACTTGTTTTTACGTAAATCGATAACGTCCTGAAGCATAAATCGCACTCGGGAACTAAGTTTGGCGCCGTCTTTATCAGTTTTTGATGCAAAAGATTGCATTCTTCTTATTGAGTTTTCAAGGGAATAACAACGACTTGGCTCCTTGGCATTAACTGGCGTCTGTTCAAATTTGGCTCCAACTGTTGTGAGTAGCTTGCATAGGCATTCTAGCATATCTTCCGAATTCGGATTAAGCAACGTATCAATACAAGAGTATATAATCTTTCCAGTTAACATTGAAATTTTAAAAAGTTCACCAATGAACCGCACAGTACCGCCGGAACGACGACGTATTTTACGTTCCTCTTCTTCCAGCTGAGCTTCCAGTTCAGCCTTTTCATTGGGTTCATTACATTTTTTTATCTTCTCCACAATCGGTTGTAGTTTTTTCTCTTTGGCCGCACCTTGCGTGACATTTTGTGTGAATTCTTTTTCCGTTTTATCAATTAGCGCATTACGGAAATGTTGTAAATTCGATTTTGTGCCACTTTCCATGCGTTCATCACGCGCTTTCACTTCGCTTATCAAACGATGGCACAGTCTTGCATATGATACGGAAAAATTTGGTTCATCGATAGCCTTCTCAAAGACAAGCACAATCACCTCATCCATTTTATCAGGGGTGTCAATTTTGAGTTTAACTATCTCCTCAACCAACGTATCGAATCTCTCCGGTGTTAACTTATTTAAAATTCCTCGTACCTTACGCACAAGCTCATCTTTTTCATGGGTTGATTTGATATTACTGCTGCTGCTGCTCAACTCCTGTTGTTGGTGCTTATTATTATTTTGTACACGCGGCCGCCAAGCATTTTCCGTTTCATTTAATTTAACATCTTGATTAAGCGATAGATTAACATGGATCATTCCTTTCATGCTGCTACGACCACCACCGCCGCCTTGTACACCGGACATTGAAACTTGTTTTCCAGCAGAATTGTTACCAATCGATTCACTATTTCGATTGCCGCTAATCATACCAACCATCGATTGAACACGCTTATTATTATTGTTATTATTGTTATTGCGCATAAACATAGGCATTAGATTTGGATGAGGCAATATCGAGACATTCTTCACTTCTGGCTGTATACGTGACGCCTTCGCTTCTCGCAACTGCAACAGTTGCTCGCGATCATATTGCTTTTTACCACTTGGATTACTCGGCGACCACTGACCTTCGTTGTAGTTGATCAACGATGTTGCAATTTCCGAAGTCTCCATTGCAGCATTTCTGACGATAGTTTCTTGTTCTTCACTAACCGGAGACACATCCGTCTCTTTAGGCTTTCCTACATTTGCTGTATCTGCATCCTCAGCATCCATTACTGTGGCCAAACTATTAGTTGATATCGTTTCCATTAATGTTTCTCTCTTCCCATTTTCTTTCACGTTTTCCACAATTGTTTCTTCCAAGTTTGACATTTGTTGGGATCGATCAGTCTCATCAGGTGTGCTTTCACGTGAGCTAGTTACTACTGGGGGAACAATATTTTGTGCCTCATTTCCTTCCATCTGGCTAACAGCTACATTTTCGCTTAAATTAGTTGAGAGACTTGGCTCAGTTATAAACATGCTGGATACGTTGTCAGCTAATATAGAAACTTCACTTGCTGCGTTACCACTTGAGTTCAAGTCGACATTCTCTGGGGTTGACTTCACTTCGACTGCAGTTGCTGCAATTCCTTGTTCGTTGTTATGCTGCTGCTGTTGCTGTTGCTGGACCGTTTCTGCGCCCTCATCTACTGCGACTATGTCGACAATTTGCTCCGTTGTGTTTGCCATAAACTGTGAATGTGAATCCTGTTGCTGTGACTGTTGATGTTCTTGTTCTTGTTGTGCAACGCCGTCGGACTGTAAATATTGATTATGCTCGTTCGCAATTGTAACGCTTGTTTTCGCTGCAACATCATCCACTTTGACTTTAAATAAAATTGATACAATGGAAATTAGTTTAATTTATCCACATATGTCTTACTAATATACAAATATAACTTATAAGTTACAATTAGAATAAACTAGATTAAATATTTATGTGAATTTTGACAGATATTTAATTAGTCAAGCTTGACGAGGACAGATTTTAACAGACAATTCACATGAGACAACCCAATCACCTCTTAAGTGATATTTTTTCTACTAATTTTTGGGGGTTTAGATATAGATACATAAATATGCGGTCTCAATTGCTTTACCTTTTGTTTAAAAAAAAGGATCCACTAGTTAGGAATGCCCGACTAGGAGATACCCTGAACTCTGCGCAGACCTGCTTTTCAATCTTTCAACGTTTCTTTTTTACATATATAACAAACATCCATAGGCACGTGCTCCGCTTATTCTGATATTCAAACGTGTGTGGTTTATAAAAGCACAATTCTATACTATTTTTTCTTCAAAAATTTAATAATTGAGGATGAATCCAAAAATTGAAAATATTTAAAATCTGCGTATTGATCACAGAAACCTAAAAAGTAAATTTGAAATGATTTGCTCTTGTAGTATTTGAGATACATTTAAAAACGAAATCAAATGATCAATTATTATCGGTAATAAGTCTCTATTTTTAGCGGTTTGCGAGACCGCTGCGTTCATACGGACTGATAGACGAACAAGACTAAATTAACGAACATGACTAAATTGTGATAAAAAGTTGTAACATACAAAAAACATTATTTTATACGACATAACGAATATTGCGATTATACAATTTTTCGATACCATTTTTTTTTGTACGATTTGTTTTAAGCCTACAAAAAAGTCAGTTTCGGCGGGCAGGTCTTGAAGTAGGGTAGAAGTGGAAGCGATTCGAAGCCCAATTCATGAAACTTTGTCATCGTTTAATTCATTTGTGACATGTTTTAGTTGCTCGATTGAAAGCGTGGTAGCCACATTGAATAGAGCTGACACAAGCACAAATATTGTTGTTGATACCTTCATAAGCTCAGTTTTCTCGATCGACTTCACTTTGCGATTATCCAAAATTATTTTGACTTTTTTTTTTTTTTTTTTTGATAATTTTGTCGGTAACTGCCTTTTTGACACGTCCACTGTATGCATCGCCCTCGGTGCTATTTTGGCATCGTTTAAACTTAGCAAACCACATATCAATGGTTGATTTTCCTAGAGCATAGTCCGAATAATGTTTATCAAACCAAGATTTGGCTGCAACAGTATTTATTTCGACTAGGTGCAATGCAACGAAATTTCATTTTATCCATTTTCTTCAAAGCTGTTTTACTCAAAATGCCCCAAATGCCCCTCACAAACTAATAGTCCGACAGCTGTTAAATTTGTTCACCTGTCTTTTGAAGTATAGGGCTAATTCTTGTACCGTCTTTTGAGTGCTAGCCTACGAGCTTTTCAGCCAGCTTATTATACTTTATGGGGTCTACGACGCCTCCACCTCCTTCTACAAACATTTTCACGAAAGCATTATACTCCGAATTCCCATTATCAATGTGCTCAAAGTATAAAAACACCAAGTATATATATTCCAATATGTCATCAGCACATCCCTAAACTTCTTAAGTTTACTCAAATTTTATATATACATATACATATATATGCAAAAGATCGGGCCACATACTACATATATGTTTATATGTTTTGTTACATATCAGATAATTCAACCATACGTAAGTTTGTTAAATTACTACTACAGGTTCGTATGTATGACTTGCTACATACATGCAGGCATAGATGCATACATATGTAGATATACATATGTACATCATAACATATTAGACGTACCACTAACTTATGCTCAGCTATGATATTTTTTATCCCATTACTTTGTATCACAGATAAGAAAATTTGCATTCGTATTTGGTACGTATTTGTACGATTAATATATGTTTATGAAACACAGCAAGAAGTAAATAGTAAGAGTATTTTCATTTCCTACTGTTACAGCAAAATATGTACAGATCAACCGATGAGTAATATGAGAGAGCTTTGCACACGTTTTTTATTCTTTTATTTTAAGTATGTAAATACTTATGCATATGTTTTACTTAGGCATATGTTTTTTTCTTTTGAGACGGTAGTGTTCTTGTGCATGTGTGTGTGTGTGTCTGTGCGTCAGTGTATGTGTGTGTGTCTGTGTGTATGCGTGTGTGTGTATGCTGGGTAACCAAATGTCGTGTTGTTGCCTAGCGCTATAGATAGATACACAAATAATATCGAACCGCACCAACACAAACACAAACCAAACGATCGCATCGAACGGCTAGCGGACCGGCCGCGGTTTAAGCAACAAACAGCGAAGATCGCAATTGAAATACTCTGCATGCGTCGAGGCAAGCAGAAAGACGGAACACGAGACAACAGCAACCCGCACCAGCACCAGCGCCAGCAGCACAGCAGCAACAGCAGCGAACAACCTTATAAACATGTTAGAGTAGTAGGAAAAGCAAAAGTAAAAATTATGCATACACTGTTACTCTAGCGGACCCACGCACAGACAAGCACACGCCAAAGATGTACATGTATATGTATGTATGTATATGAATTAACACGTTCACAAGCACATGGTCACCCATACTCACAGAGGCGGCAGACAGACACACAAGCAATTCAGGCCAAAGCACGTGTTTGTGTGTGTGTGTTTGCGCCTCGATAAAGTTTAATAGATTCAATTCTCCAACCACGCAATGATGCGCAATGCGATTGCTCAAATTTTTGAGATTGTGTGACAAACATTAAAAAAGTTAGGGCAAGAGTGAACCAAACAAAAGAGAGAAAGAGAGTGAGCGTAGAGAATAATCTACATTTGGTGCTAAGGTAATCGCAAGTCGACAATAAAAACATCTTATTGAAATTTATAGATTAGCCCCTCGCATTTTTCGCATAAATGAATTTGCATTACAAAAATCATCGATAAAATTACGTAACCATACTGAAACAATTTTTGGAATTGATACTCTGTACTTATTAAAAATTTGTAAAAGCGAAACGGCGGACGTGATCGACACGTGGTACATTGCATACGTCAATCAACTTTTATCTTTTTATAATGACCTTCAATTCAAAGAATTTGGGGAAATTTGGAGCCGGTATAAAAAGTATTAAGTAAATCAAAATTGTATAAAATGTACACAGATCTGAACGAAATATTTGGAGGCTCTACTTCAAAAGATGTACGAGATAGAATTTAAAAACTGAATTTCGATAAGGTTTTTAATCGATAACATTAAAACGGTGAAAATTGTCCTTTTTTGAAAAAAAACTCGATATTTGCGTGCTATATACAATGACCTTTAAAAAATATCCAGGCCCTAGCTCTTATAGGTGTTGAGGTCTACGCGTTCATACATATAGCTGCGGTCAGTAAAATAATAGTACGCCTCAACACAACTTAAAATTTTTGAAAGCAATTTGAAACGAATATTAGTATTAACACATATTGTTATTAATTTAGTTGTTTTTGTGTTACAAGTCTCACCATATGCATTTCAGGGCTTAAAAAAGAAAAAATCTCAAAATTAAGCCAATCATTAAAATAGTAGTAGCCACTACAAAAGGGAAAAAAAAAACTATTTAACATTAGTCTAACTTCACATATTGTTTTACACATATTTTATGGTCACAACTGGTGCCACGCCAGAATTGGACATAGAATTACGTTCATTTTTCGAACGAAAACCAATATTAAGCAAGAGGACTCGAATATTTTAAGCTCTAATCCTACTGAAACGTATATTTCAAAGACATTTCTCAATTGACAATAGCACTATATTTATTAATAAATGGATGGATAGATACACATAACAAATTTCATGACGAGCCTTAATGGTCTATCATGATCTCGCCAAATAAATGTTTTCATCCGTACAGACCCTAGTTCGACCCCTGCCGATGTCAAAGTTTTTTGATTTTTTTTTTTTTTTCATTTCAGAAGTGGCGGTGTCGGTAGAGATGATGCGCTTTGATAGGTAGATGTTGGTTCGAGCCTAGGTGCGCTAATGTCGCATGTTCTTCTTTTTTTGTTTGTTCTATTATTGAACTGTTATACTCTGAACCCATTGAATATATTCTTGGTCAGGGCGACGAGCTGAGTCGATTTAGCCCCGGCCGTCTGTCCGTATGTATAAACGCGTCGATCTTAGAAGCAATAAGAGCTAGCGACTTTTTTGTAGGTCCGTTTATAGCACGCGCAGATTAAGTTTGTTTCAGAAAATCGATAACCATTACCGTTTAATTGTTATCGACTAAAAGCCTTATCGAAATGCAATTATAAAATCATATCTCGTACATCTTTGGCGCGAGAGTCGCAAAATTTTGCATTGAGTTTCATTTATATTTTATATAATTTCGATTTTTTACGTTTAGGATACCGCTCGCAAATTTCCCCAAATTTATTAAATTAAATTATTTTGAAAATATAGTCAATATGTGAATGAGTTTGCATTACCCAAATTCATTAAATTAAATATATTTGAAAATATAGTCAATATGTGAATGAGTTTGCATTTCTTATTTAATGACAAATATTCAATAGAATATATAAACCATATGCTGAAAATTTTATTAAAGTCCATTAAGTGGAACAGAAGTTATTAAGCAAAACGTTTGGCCAAAGCCACGTGGCCAGCAGTCCAGTCTAGTCGTGTATTCTTAAAATTCCTAACTGCTAAGAGTAGTACTAAAGAGAAGCGAATGGCGTTGTTAGTAAAAGTGAAGCATGTCAAGTAAAAAAACAGGCATACACACACATATACACACGCACGCATACGCGCGCGCTCTGCTAACTGCGCAGTTTACGCAGCGTCTGCGCTTGGGCTGCAGTAAGGGCTATATTATTAGAACTTATTTGTTGAATAAATTTTCTTGTAGACTTTTGCAACAACATTTTTACAGCGTAATGATATCATACGTATTTGCCAAAGCACAAGTCTATAGTACTAAAATACGTTTTTCAAATTGGTGGTATCCAAAATATAACAAAAATAAAAATTGTATAAAATACAAATGAAACTAAATGCATTTTGAGAACGTTTTTTAATCGATAACATTAAAGCGAGAATATATTATATATATACGATAAAAATATATGCATTTGTCATTATATAAAAATGCAAACTCATTCATTTATTGACTATATTTTCAAATAAACTTCAATGTAATGAATTTGGAAAAATTTGTTGCCGGTATAAAAATCGAAATTGTATAAAATATAAATGAAAATTAAGGCAAAATTTGGGGACTCTAGCTGCAAAGTTGTACGAGATTCAATTTTATAACTTCATTTCGCTAGCTTTTTTAGTCGATAACAATTAAAGGGTAATGGATATCGATTGTCTGAAACAAACTACCAGTGCTTTCCATACAACACGGACCTACAAAAAAATTTCAAGTCTCTAGCTCGTCTAGGTTCTAAGATCGACGCGTTAAAAGCCGTGGGTTAAGCCGATTTGAAATAGTATATCAGATCTTCAATGGTAGTAAAGTTGAACCACAATAAAGGCACTGTAACTGATTGTAAGGTTTTTTCAGTCTATCAAATTCCTAATTTTAAAAAACAAAATAACTTCAGAAACTTGAGAGCAAATGATCGCGCCCAAAAGACCGAGTCCTTTTACAGGAATTTAAAAAAAAAATGTTCTGTAACCTAAAAATCCTACAGATCTGTTCAAAATGATCAACAAGAATAAAGTGCGCGAAACAAGTAAATGGGATAGTTGGTTGTATAATATAAAAACTGAGCCGATGAATATATTAAAAAAGGCTATATTATGAAAGCTTCTTTGTTGAATTTTTTTTGTAGATGGACTATCGTAATCAAACTTAGAATGTGATAATGACATTCATACGTATGTACTTGCCAAAGCACAAGTCTCTAGTACTGGAAATACGGGGATGGATAGATGCAACTCGTCTAACTGATCAATATTATATATATACTTTATGGGGTCTGCCGTGCCTCCTTTTGCCTGTTACATACATTTTTACAGAAACATAAACTGATTTCCTATTTTATCTGAGTTCAGAGTATAAAAAATATCTTAAGACAAAAATTAATTTTAAGTAAAGCAATAGAAATAGGATGTTAAATTTTTCCCAATTCTTGAATGTAATTTTTTAACACAATAAAATTTTTAAATTGGTTCCCGTTGGCATATGTCTGTCGAGTCAAGATTCTATCGGATTAAAGTGCGCGTTGCGCGCCGATCAGCCTAAAATAGGAATTTCAGTGTCTCTCAAATGGGCCTTAGTACCTTATTTTTTTTACTTTTTTTTCGTATTTATTTTTTATTCGTATTTTGATCCAGTTGTCAACCAATAGAGGGTTTTCCACAGAACTCTTATTTCTGTGAGCATTATCTGCAATTTTGAGAATTGACATCCCCATATCACGTAGTGCCACAATTCTACCACGCTCTTCATCTACTCAACTGGCAAAATTCGACATTTCGTTGTAAAAAACAGAATGGCTTAAAATATTAATTTTAGTTAAAACTCACCTTTTTTTATTTATTTTATAAGTTTAAATAAAAATACTTATCAATAGTTTAAAAAGCACGTCAATATTTATCCACAAATGAAAGCAAATAATTTTGTGCCATTTACTTATTTCGTTCGCAAGATATATAAGAATTTGTAAAATCACTATATAGTCAGATCCGATTTGCACGCCCACAGTAGGCGTTGATATATAATTTTTTGATCGATCTATATAATTTGATTTTTTATCTTTAAAACTGTAAAAGATACAGTTTTTCCCAATTTGACATGCGCTTGGGAGTAGATATGTTATATACGCCATATCGTTTTGAACTTGGGTTGTCCAAATTTCAAATCTCAAATCTCTCATTTTAACTTTTATGGTTTCTGACATACCGGAAAATCAATTTTTCGATTTGCCACGCCCCTATCGTATTGTGAAAATCATAACACTATCATTCGAGGGTATACACGTGTATAAATTCCAAATTTCAAGTCTCTCGCTTCAATTGCAACGAGATGGGTTACTACGGGTTAATACGGGCAGAAGGACGGACAGCAAGACGAACATTGCAAAAAACATTTCACTTTACGAATGAGTATAACAAAAAAACAGTTAAGAAAAACTTTAGTCGGGGTGCCCGACTAGGAGATACCCTGAACCCCGAAGGGTCTTCGTTTAATAAATATGTGCTGTTATGTATTTATAAGCAGATAAAAGTGAAAGCCTATGAAAAGTTTTGACTGAAAAAACATGTTTCCGCGGAAACTCGGACCTTGATAATTAAATATTTGTAAATAAAAAGAAAAGAAAAAGCATTACTGAGTTTCGAACCTCAAACATCTAGCAAATCTAAACTAAACTAGAAGTTAAAAATTTTAAGAATTCGCTGCACTGCTGGCCACGTGGCTTTGCTTTGCCCAAAGGTAAAATTAACGGCAATAGTTATCGAATTTTTGAAACAAACTCGACCATTTTTTCGCCTCTATCAACACCGCCACATCACTGCTCGAGCGTCATCTAACAAATCTAAACTAAAGTAGCAGCTAATAATTCTTAAAATACATGAGAATGTTAGCTGCTGGCCTCGTGGCGCACAATGGGGTCTTTGGACGCAAAGCGTGACAAAAATCGATGGGGATGTCAACGATTTGTCAAATGGATGAGATTTCATCATAGATACAGAATCCAACATATTTTTGAAATTGTTTGAAAACAGAGGGTAATGAAGTTAAAAATGTTTAAGTTTTCCACTTTTCGATTGAACGTCGAAACGCCCGGTTGTTACTTTTTGAAGGAGAAAATCTGTTTGAATTCACATGCATTTCCCATTCAATGGTTTCAGGGTATAAATCAAAGTCCAATAGAAAAAGTGTGAGACGATAGCACAAATTATGTTGATATTACTGAATATTAAGAAAGAATGTGAGGAGAGCGCTATCGTAATATATATAAATATATCTCGTCTACTTACATGAAGAGAAGCCAGACGACGACGAGGAATCAGACGCATCTTTCGGGGAGACTATGGGAATTCTGAATTTATGTTCAAAGAAAAACAAGAATTTGATTGTAACTGTTTCGCTATAAACCGCAACAACTTCGATTAATGGAACTTACTTTTTACTTTTGTTTTTCTGGGAAGTTGGCAATATTTCTACAGATGGCGCATCAGACATGGCTGAGACCACTGGCGTCTGTCCGACTATTATATCCTGGCGTTGAGCGGGAATTTGATCTGAAAAAGAATGCAATTCAAGTATAAGCAAGATTGCTCATGTTGAGTACCTGACTGGCAGATGCCATGACTTATACAAGACTTTTTGTATAAAAAAAAATCGTTAGATCTTAATAAGAAAAACAAATGTGGCACTATTAAACTCCGAGATACTATTATTGGAAAGGACTATAATTGTTTTGTGAGAATGTACCTTTAAGTATATATATTCTTGATCTGTAAGGATCATAAACGCAGCGATCTCGTTAATTACAAAACACCTGAAATTCTTAATGTATGTATTGTAAATGGAAGGATATATTCAAAATTTGGTATGTTCAAAGTCTGTGTATTAATCACAGTAACTTATTCTATCTGATTAAAAAGCCAATAAAGAATTCCGATAAGAAAATCGTATAAATTATCGAAGAACCTCTACATTTATCTCAAATTTTTAGCCGAAATCAAGGCGTTCATCGTACTGTTCAAGAATTAGCAAGATTTTTGTTGATAACTAAAAAGGGACACAGGGTATACAAATTTCCAATTTTACTTTTACCTAATTTATACTGGATACTGGCGCTCGGATCTGGGCCTTGAATTAATACACTACTGGATGGTAAACATATGCCGCCAGCGTCTGGCTGGGAAATGCACATTGACACATCTGGTTGCACGACGACAGCTGATGTCGTTAATGTAACAGCAGGAACAGCAGATGCAATAGCAGTAGTAGAAGCAGAAGTAGATCCTGCCTCCTGATAATCACTCTCCGTACTTGCATTACTCTATATGAATGAAATGTATTACATATTTATATATATCTCAATATATATTATTTTTTACCTTATCCAGTTCATCGAGTATATTCTTTTTTGTTGTCGGATCAATAATCTGTAAACGATGCTGATGTCGACGCCTACTAGGTGGCGGCACTTGAACCGGCTGTGGCGTCACATTGGCTGACATAACGCCAACCATCGGCGGTACACCGACATTGACGCCCACACCCACTTGACCACTCGGCGTTCCACCGACACCAATTACTGTATTAGCGCCTGGCTGTACAGCACCTGTTAACAATTGTAAATGAGATGGTGTCGCACCGCCAGGACCAGCCAGCGGTCCATTGGGTCCACCGGGCTGCACAGATTGCATTGTATTGCCCAAGTTAACGCTTGTGTTAACCGAAACGCCGTTGCGTGAATGCGGCGGCGGCTGCTGTTGTGGCAATGTGGGAAGATATGGATAGGAATAATAGGATATGGGCGTGTGCGTATATTGTAAATGTGGAGCCGGATAAGCTGGTTGCCGTTGACCATATTGTGGGTATTGTTGCAATACCATGTTTGGATACATTGCTGGCATATGAGCATGGGCACGGGCTCCACTTCCAGCGCCGTTGCCACGTGGCGTATTTGATGCTGGCTGTGGTCCACGATATATTCCACTTTGTTGATTTGAACGACTGTTTCCAGAACTGTTGTTCCCCGTCGACACATACTGTAAAATGCATTCATTAGTTTTTTATATTTTTAGAGCTTTTCTCCAAATCTCACTCTTACTCTACACACATATTTCTCAAATAAGCGGCTATGTTTCTCTTGAATACAATAACCACAAATTTTGTACAGAATCTACTCCAACTGGATAACATTTCTCTGTTATATGTGTAGCTCACGCAATTGTTAGAAAAATACAAACTAATTAAATCACCAATACTCCAAACATTTCCTATAGAGTGGAAGCAAAAATCACGACAATATCAAAAAATTTGATTAGAAAATCGTCGATTTGTCGATTGTTGTAGCTCTATATGACGAAGTGGTCGACTGTGATTCTTTTGCAAGGCTTTGTGATTCTATCATTTTTTATCATTATAATTTTGAGTTAGTCAGTACAGAACGTCAACAGTATTCTACACGTAAGTGTTTTTTTAGCGTAATTTTTCTTTGTGTCTCAAAAATAACCGAACTTTATATTTAAATCATACAACATGCAGCGCCATCCGATTAAATTTGCTACATCAAAAAGATAAATTCATCCGCAATTCAAACGCACCTACATTCATATAAATCGGATAACACATGTAAGTTAGTCATTTCAAAAACAAAAAAAATGCAAACCAAAAATGGAGCAAAGAGCAAATATAAAATTTTGTGTTCACCTTGAAATCAAATTCGCTGAGACGAATTGACGAAAGAAGTTTATGGGTTTGATTGTATGAGTCGTATGCAACTTTATACATGGTTTAAATGGTGAATTTAAAATGGTCTTGACGATTTAAATGACGACCTTAGGCCAGGATGTCCAAAAACCTGTAATCGTGCTAAATTGGTAGAAAAAGTCTGTGAAATCATTGGTATCGATGCAAATTTAACTACGAGAAAAACACTATTTGGAGAATATTAACTGAAGATTTGGGTAAAAGAAAGGTCTGATCGCGTTTTGCTCCACATGCATTGAATGAAGATCAAAAAATCAATAGTGTGAAGCATTGCAGACATTATTGAAACTAAATATGAACGAATTTTTTATGAAGAAACGAATTTCTCTTATCATACCCATATTCGCCTGACCTTTCACCATGAGACTATTTTCTATTTCCAAAACTGAAAACCAAGAGTAAAGGAGCACTTTATAATGTTAACCAAGCCATTCAACCCGTAACCATGGTTCTGAAGAACATTTTTATAAATGACATACAAAAATCTATGCATACACTGGTTGATCGTGTTAAAAGTTGTATTGAATCTAATGGAACCTATTTTAAATGAATAATTTTTAAAAATAATAAAATATGTTTTATTTTATATCCCAGAAGTTCGGTTATTTTTGGCACTCACCGTGTATTTAATTTTGTTTGCGTTGATCTTTAGGAAAGCTTAGGAACCTTAACAGCAATTCAACTAGTCAAACTTTGTGAGACGCTTCCGCTCTATACTAACATAACATAACATAACGTAGGAGATATGAATTACTAACAAAAGTTCAATAACGTATTTAATTGCTATCACGCGAGTTTAAGATTGAAACATGAAAGGTTATCGGTTATTTGAGACACAAACAATAAAAAAATGTTACTCTCTGGCTTTTGTAGATTCTTGAGTTCGTCACGTTCATATATAAATATGTAGACAGACGGCACAGGACAACGATTTAGCTGATGATCCTGATCAGGAATATATATACTCATGTGTATTGTCGCGTTACCTTCTGGCTTTTATATTTTAAAACAATCATATACCCTGAATTCGCATTTTCAATGGTTTCCAGGGTATAAAATGGATATTGTAGAGTTGCCTACCTCTTGGGCCGTTTGTTGAAAATTACTACTCGATAGCAGATTATTGTTTTTATAGTCATATTTTCTATTATCGATACAACTGACGTTAATACCGACGCCGACACTAACACCAACAGCGCCCAACAAACTCTTGTCGTGCATATAGGCAGATGGATTATTCGATGAGCCGAGTGTTAGGCCATGAGAATTGGCCAGAGTTATGATGCTTTGATTGCTGCCATTAATACTGTTGCTGTTGTTACTGCCACTATTATTGCTATTGCTGCCGACAGAAGCAACAGCTGTTAGTTGCTGTTGTTGACTATTACTAGGGCCAACTTGACTCGACTTGGACATGTCCGATAATAGACGACAATTTGTTTCGATAATTCCATTGTTACCACTACAAGTAGCAGCAGAAGCCGCACGATGTCCTGTTAGATTATAAATGGCAGCAGTATTCAAATCCTGCTGAATTGTAGCTGAATTCAAATTCAATTGACAATTGTTGACAGCCATTATGTTACCCCCGCTACAGATAACTGTTGTCGATTGCTGTTGCTGTGCATTAACAGATGTTAATGGCCTGTTAACAACATTAGCATAGCTTTGCTGCTGTTGCTGGGACTGTTGTTGTTGATGCTGTTGATGTTGTTGATGTTGCTGCTGTTGTTGCAGATGTGTTTGATGTACCATGAGAGCCGACGCTTGTTGAGCATTTGATGTTGTTGTTGCAGTTGATTTTAGTATGGAAACAACATTGTAAGCCTTGTTTATCTGAAATTGTGGCTGTGACGTACTATGTTGTTGCTGCTGCTGCTGTGGCTGCTGCTTTGTAGCAGGTGTTTGAGTTGCGTACTTTTTAGTCTTTTTATTTGAAGGCAATATCTACAACAGATTTAAGCAGCGCCCACAAAAATCATCATTGGATATTTGTTTTTATATATATATATATATATATATATATATATATATATATATATATATATATATATATATATATATATATATATATATATATATATATATATATGCATATATATATGTATATATATATATATATATAATACGAATATCGAAAACCTAACGAAACGAAACGAGCAACTAAATAGAAAATCAATATATAAAAAAACCCAAATAATCGCTAAGACAATAAGTTTGACATCTAAGGAGAAAGCAAGGTAAAAAAATAAATATGTACTTCCTTCTTTTAATCAAATGTTTATATTGCTTTTATCAAGCTGACCATCATAAGAATAAAAAATTTCTTTTTCCATACTAAACAGAAACGATTAAATAGAACATAGAGGGTCACAACATTTGGTTTCACTCTGGTCCTTGGGCTCATGACCTAATTTGAAGAGCCACACTATACCATATTCATATTCGACATAGAGGTAGCATCACTGTATATAAAATATCAACTTGAACGTCTATTATGATTTTGATGCAATGTATTGGAATTATTATTGTATAATAAGATACTAAATCGAATCAACACCATTTCTTCACATTCCCTTTTTTATTATTGGTAGTTGTCTGCACACCTGAGTTGTAATAACGAACCTTAAAATCATGTTTGGTAATTAAATGATCTTTTAAATGATATTTTTTGAGACATGCTTAATCTATTTCAATTATGGTATAGCTCCTAGTTTAGATTGTAACCTGTGGTGTGTATTTGGGACTGGTTTGCTTCTTATTCAGAGGGTTTTAGTCCAGCCTTCATATATACATACATATATGTATCTATATGTATAATTATATATATGTATATATATATATATTGCAGTCTGGCGCAACCGACTGAGTGATACTCTCTTCCCATAGGCTGCACACGTCTATGGCCAATACCGACTGTATTTTTCTTTTTTACTACAAATTTATTGTTTTTGTTCAAAACGTGTTAAATGTATACGAGTCATTATTTCCCCCAACAGTCACCATATTAATTACAGGTTTATTTGTGGACAAGGTTTCTACAGCAGTTTTAACTGAATACCCCTAAAAAATATATATATTTTTTTTTTCAATTGCAACGCCCTCAGTAGGCATAGACAAATCATGTTTGGCCAGTCGTTAGCAGGAGTCTTAGGTAACGTAACTGCAAAATTTGGAAGTTTACGCTCCAAAAATCTGGAAATCACAAGGTATTTGTTTGTGTACCACGCCTCAAAGGGGACTTAAAAATTATTTTTGGTCATTGATAGAGTAACAATTGTTCAATTTTGAAGTTTATAGCTCTAATATTTTGGGAGATATAAGCTTTTGCGGTTTGCCTCGCCTCGCCTCGCCTCGCCTCAGACACCCCCCTATAGGCGTAGATATATCCATTTCTTTTTATCTTGAGTTGTCAGCGCGAGTATACATTCTAAATTTCAATTCTCTAGCACTTCAAGTTCCATGGTTTCTGAGATACCGGAAAATGCATTTTTCAATTAGCCACGCCCCTAGTGGGCGCATCGGGAAATATATATATATATATATACTTTATAATTCGAGGGTATACACGACTATATGGTTTGCGTTCTTATGGACAGACAGACTGGACAAAACCAATATACTCTTTTTCCACTAAACAAAAGATTTAAATAATATTTTTAACAAATAAACTTCTTGTTGCAAAAATATCGAAAACCAAAGAAAACTTTAAACTAAATTATTCTCTAAGTTTTCAGCTGTTATATAAAAACTGAGTGAGAACACTCAAGAGCACAAAAAATAAGTAAAAATATAAATAAAAGACAAAATTAAAATGAGAGCATACCATATTTTGGGGCTGCATGGCTTTAGCAATATCGGCTTGTGTTGATAGTGGTGGAGCAGCTGGTTGCATTACGAATGGACCAATCCGTTTGTTAATCGGAAGTCGTCAAACGGTATGGCTTACCGTTTTATTGGCGATTTCCGGGATGACTGTAGACCCCGTTAACCAATCTGTCACACAACCATTTGATTATTCTGCTGTGAATAATTATATTGTTAATGCTGATACTAATGCTGATGCCTCTTACCTGCAAATATCTTGTTGATATTATATAGAAAATAATTGGGCGAGACAATTCTGATAATTTAGGAACAAGTACTCGGCCTGTAAATTATAAAATTAAATAGTCTTTTTATAGTCTACAATAAAATATTCAACTTTTACACTTAAATATTTTATGAATAAAATACATTTTACATATTCGCTTTGTTATGCTCTTATGTTTTATTTATGTATTTTCTATTTATTAAATTTAAAAATTAATAGAGTTAAGACTGCAATTTCTTAAACTGTTTAATCATACTTTTTACCTACATATGTATTTGCCGACGTTGCGCCGTTGGCGCACATGCGACCGACAGAGGAGTGCGAAGTGAGAGTGAGGGGGAAAGAGCGAGATAGAGAGATTATGAACAACTCTCGCACGACGGCGACACACAAAGAAAATGGAATAATAGTATAATACGCTATATAAACTTTATTTGTGTTTTGCGCACTAGTATTTAACTGAGAGTTAAACGATTAACGAAACACAAATTTGCAAGTTATACGTAGTATTACTATTATAGTTTTGTATGCAATGAGAGAGCGCAACGTCAACTAATTGCATTGTGGTAAGAGATGTCATCATGTAATTTTACTTTACGTCCGTTTTCGTTCTCAGAATTTTTTTTACCTGGAGCATTCGTCACTAGTTTATTGAACCACTTATATACAATAATAAAATATTTCTCGCACTTTTTATGTATACTTGTACAGCAGTAATCTAAGTTATACTTGTCTTTTTATGTTTATTTCCAAAAACAAATTTTCTATCAATTTCATTCCACATGCAATGTGCTGCCTAGGAATGGTGATATCGTATCAATATATATCGATATATTGTGTATATGTAACACAGTGTAACATGGTTGATCTTTTTTCTTATCGATATTTCCTGTCGCCACTATTTTCATGAAAATTAGCCACCAGACATATTGTAATATTTATAATTCCTTAAGTATTAATAAAATATTTTGATTTCGTCATAAATGAATATTTAAGACACATTTTTATTCAGATAAAATAAATAATGCTCATAGGTCTATTTGTGTCAATCGAATAAGCTTTGGTATTTTTCTTTAGTATTTTTCGGTATTACGCTTGATCGCCATTATAACAGTGTATTTTGTTTTCATATTTATTTTGACAGCAACAGCATTTTTTTATTACCACAAACCATATATGGTTAGTGATATTACAGTAGGCAAATAGCTGATTGCCACGTTGATTGTACTTAATGCCGAGCTTTATTTAAAAACATGGGTTTTGAATTTAACCATTAAATTATAATTTACAGATTGAAAATATATATATAAAAATAAATAATAATAATATAATAATAATAAATATAAAAAAAAAAAATATATATATATATATATATATATATATATATATATATATATATATATATATATATATATATATATATATATATATATATATATATATATATATATGATATATATATATACTTATAAATATATTATCTATTATTTTATTCACGTAGTGACGAATATCAACCCACCACCACACATTGATTAATCTGAATCCATTAAGCTCTCCAATGGATTAAGTGCCCACATTTCAACCAAATTTGAAATTGTTCAATACTTAAAAGTTTTGAAATGAAAAGTAATAGATTAACTTTAAATATTTTATATTATTGATTGTTGTGATAAAGTATAATTGTCTAATAACTATAACTATATATAATAATACAAAAAAAAATATTTATATACATGTATTTTATAATTTATAATATAAATTTAAATTTTTCACCCTATTTGTTAATGTTTTTGTCCATACGTTCATCTTTTCTTTTGTATATACATATAGTATATGTAAATGCAATCAGTAAATTTCTCTTTAAAACATTTAAAAAAAAAAACTGGAAAAGAAAAGAGTAAAGCTTTGATTAAGCTCTCTCTCTCTCTCTCTCTGTACTCTTGGATAATGGTGCAGGACGACTCCTACTGAGTTCTTGGGCATGTATGTTGTTTTTGGTAAGAGCGTACATATGTCGGCACATCTTCGGCATTTTGTCTTTTTTGTAATGTTTGAATGTACTCTTTGAGATCTATGACGACTGCCATTTCTGCTGCAGTGTTGCTCGTGCTTCCCAAAATCAGTATTTAAGGAGAGATGGACAGTTAGATGGCTGCTGTGGGCATAGTTGCCGATGCTGCTTCTTCTGCTTCTGCTGCTGCTGATTGATACTGTTCTTAGCCATGATGATACCACAGCGGCTCCTATTATTGTTGTTGTGTTGCTGTTGTGGTCGCTGCTGCTGCTGCTGCTGCTGCTGCTGCTGATGCTGATGCTGATGCTGCTGCTGCTGCTGTTACTGCTTGTACAAGAACTGTTTTGGGCTTATCATGAGTAAATCAGTTTATCTACTGTTAATGCTATGGACAGATGTGTGTGCCTTTCGCTCGGCTTTTTGATAAGTGTCAACTGAAAAAATATATATTCAAGTGAATACAACCCAAAGGGCTTTAAACGAACCACTACATGTGTAATATTCACGTACGCACACACGCACATATATATATATATATACATACATATGACGTACAAGAAGGGATATTTCAATAACGGTAAGTATAAGTACTCCACAATTTAAAGTTAGTTCAATTGAATTATGCACCAATAACATACACTTACACACATGCATACATATGCATATATACCATAGATACTTGTATAAATATGTATGTACTACATACAATGTGTGTGGTGCATGTACCATACATTACGCACAAATAACTGTGTTTGTAGGCTGGTACAGATGCATACATGTGTACCTCAACACTCATACAGTAACACCGCCATGGCACAAATTAAAGGAACCATCGAACAGAAGAAAAATTAACATATATTTTCTAATATATGTACATATATACATTGTATACATATATACATACATATGTATGTATAAATCTATACGTGTGTGCATGTTGTTACATATTTATTTACAGATATTATTACTTTTGTATGTTATATTATTATTATTTTAGTTATTGCCATCAATTGGGTTGGCGCAAGTTAAACAAGTCTTTTGTACCTACATACATACATGTACAACTATAAGATTACCCTTATAAGACCAATTCATTGCATTTCAATAGACCATATTAAATATGTCTACATTTATTTATTGATTAATATATGATAAATTATAAATTATAATATATATATCAATATATATATATATATATATATATATATATATATATATATATATATATATATATATATATATGTATGTATGTATGTATATATACATATATATATATATATACATATATATATACATATATATATATATATATATATATATATATATATATATATATATATATGTAAATAATGTAAATACATATTAAATATAGCCTGTTGAAATGCAATGAATTAAATATATGTATATATATCTATATATATTTATATGTATATATACAGCATATATACATATGTACATATATACTATTTCTGTTGTTGCTGTCGCTGCTTTGCGCATTGCCATCATCGGCAGGACCATTCTTCCTTGGTACTTCTGGTAAAGTTCTTGCATGGAAGCTTTTTCTGGGTCAACATTGTTATTTCTTTTCTTTTCTCATTTAACACTCTACACACACACACACACACACACACCGTGTGCGTGTGCAGCCTCGCTGTAAGCTTATGAAAATTTTGTTGTACTTCTTGTGAAAAGCATCCCCTACTTTTATGCTCTTTGAATACTTGTCATCTCTCTCTCTCTCTCTCTCTCTCACTCTCGCACTCTCGCACTCTCTCGGGGGTTTGCTCTTAAGAGCGTTTTTCTGCAGACTCTGAACTCTTAAGGAAATCTGCAAATTATAAGTAACCATCAATTTGAATGCCTCAACATTTATGCATTTCACTATTCGATTAGGCTAAATATTTTCAAATATTAGATCGAATTATATACATGCATGTAAATTATGTACATATATGCAACTAATGTAATCTTAATACTCAAATTTGTTTACATTTCAAAGTTTAGTTTCCAACTTCATTGTAAGAATGTACTAAAATACTGTATAAATAATTTTCCTAAAATATATATCTGTTATATAGATGCAGATTTAGGCGTCGCACAGCTAATAAAGTATATATATATTGTTGATCAGATTGACTCAGTTGACTCGGTTTAGCCCTTGTCGTCTAGCAGTCCGTATATGTGAACGCGTCGATCGCTGCACCTTTAAGAACTAGAGATATGATACTCAAAGGCTATGCATGATATCCTAGAGCAGACACAAGTCAGGTTTGTGTTAAATTATATGTTAGAAATATAGAATATAGAATATAGAATATATATATAGAATATAAGAAATAAAATAATACCATAGAATAGTAGTACAAATAGTAGAGATAAAAGTAGCATAATGCAAATTTTTAAACATATATGTAGCATAGGAGAAGAGATCTATGTAAAAAGAGTATATTGGTTTTGTGCAATGCACGGTGGTTCAAATGACAAAATTTTATTTTAGAAATTAGAAAAATGTAGATACAGACCTGAAACTTGGTAGAGTCTATGGCCAAAGTATAAAGTCTGAGAAAAATTTTAGGTCAATCGAACCATGCCCAACGCTCCATATAAGTCAATGTCCTTAAACACAAAATATATACATCATCAGCTTATATATGTTCAATCACTAGAGATTCAATTTTAATATACTTAATATATTAATTTAAATATTCATTCCTTATTTTAAGATTTTTCCAAATATACTTGTGTAAATCGAAAAAAGAGTCATCGATGTACATATTCATCTATAAAATTATTTGAAAAATTTTGATGTAGTGGTTTTTTAAGGTCGATATCCTAACCAAATTTTGCAGTAGTTTTAACTAAATGAAAATGATGGAAGCCAAAAGATCGGACGAATTTATTGGTCTACAAAATGGCGAGCATTTGCAAGCTAAAACTCCAGCATTTCAGCATTACTCAAATCTATGTTATGTGTGGACAAAGTCGATTCTTAGAAAAACGGGAAAAAGGTTAATGCCATTGCATTATATACATATTGACGGCTAAGACCTAGTTTATAGTTACGTTAGTCCACGTTAATCCACCATACTTTTTTTCCACGGAACACAACAAGTTTGCATACTCGACCACCGACAAGATATAAGATATTGGGTAGCCATTAAGTCGAAAGACAAGTTACGCCAGACCATCGATCATCTTAACATCCATCATCTCACCAAAAATCATATAGAGCTGTTCAATTACAATAACATTACAATTAAAAAAAAGAAATAAAGAATAATAATATAGCAATTAGATTTAATATTTGATATTCATATATTTAGTATTTTTACACTCGATCGTAAAGTGAAAAGGGAATATAAGTTTTGTGCAAAGCGGACGGCCTGAACTTACAGTCTTGAAATTTGGGATACTAACTCGTTATAGAGTTAGGGCACTCCCGATACGCCCACTAGACGTGTGGAAAGGCCGGAATTCTGTTCCCATAGGTTGCACACGGTTATAGCCAATACCCATAAGTAAAAATAGTGAAGTTTATCGTCTCCTATTATTCTTTTTAACTCAAAATTTATTTTTGTTGTCCAAAACATGTTAAATGTATCCTTGTCATTATTTTGAGAGTTTCCGGTTTTAACTGAGAAGCCCTGGAAAATATAATTTTTTTCCAATTTCTCACTGCCCCAGTAGGCGTAGACAAATAATTTTTGGGCAGTCCTTAAAAGGACGTAACTGCAAAATTGGGAAGTTTACGCACCAAAAATGTGGAAATATCAAGGCCCCAAAAGGGACGTAAAAATTATTTTTAGGTATTGATAGAGGAGGCTTCGAGTAATCGTCCAATTTTTCTAGCTCTAATACTTTGGGAGATATAAACTTTTACGGTTTGCCACGCCCCCTATGGGCGTAAATATATCCGCCATATCTTTTTGATCTTGGGTCATCAACCCATTATCATTAATAGTGCTCCAGGTATATAAGTATTTGTAAAATCAGATCTTATTTGCCATGCCAGTTTTCCCGATTTACCATGCCCTTGATGAGTGTAGATATATACGCCATATCTTTATGAACTTTGTTCGCCAACGCGAGTACACATTCCAAATTTCAAGTCTCTAGCACTTCAAGTTTTATGGCTTCTGACATACCGGAAAAACGCATTTTCCAATTTTCCACGGCCCTAGTGGGCATATCGGACAAATCTTTACACTATCATTCGAGGGTATACACGATCATATATTCCAAATTTCAAGTATCTAGCTTCAATACCGGCGAAATATTTTGCGTTCATACGGACATACAGCAAGACGAACACTGCACAAAACCAATATTCTCTTTAGGAACCGAGTGTAAAAATAAGTTATTGTAACTTAATTGTTTTCAGATGATTGGGATTGAGTGATTGCGTCTGTACTAAGACACAAAACAAAGTACGTATACATATTATATATATAATACATATAGCATATATAATGTGAATAAAAAAAAACTATTTGCAGATTTGAAGAGAGAACCAGGGAATCAGTCGACCAAATATATGGAAAGTGTTTAGGATGAAGTCAGATGAGATTATGCTCATGTTAGCCACCTGTTGGCTATCCCAATTGGTTATAACCGGTTCAACGCAAGTGCAGGACACTGTGTCCGTTTCGTTGCCAGGTGATATAATACTAGGTGGACTATTTCCGGTACACGAGAAAGGTGAAGGTGCACCACCCTGCGGACCAAAGGTCTATAATCGTGGTGTTCAGCGCTTGGAGGCGATGCTATATGCCATCGATCGTGTAAATAACGATACAAATATATTGCCCGGGATAACAATAGGAGTGCACATACTGGATACCTGCTCCCGTGATACATATGCCCTTAATCAATCGTTGCAATTTGTGAGAGCCTCGCTCAACAACTTGGATACATCTGTGTTCGAATGCTCCGATACATCAATACCTCAATTGAGAAAGAATGCAACATCTGGTCCCGTGTTTGGTGTTATTGGCGGCTCATATAGTTCCGTATCGCTCCAAGTGGCCAATTTATTGCGACTATTTCATATACCGCAAATATCACCGGCATCAACCGCAAAAACTCTATCGGATAAATCAAGATTTGATCTATTTGCACGTACCGTACCGCCAGATACATTCCAGTCGGTTGCCCTAGTGGATATTATCAAGAACTTTAATTGGTCCTATGTATCGACAATACATTCCGAGGGCTCCTATGGTGAATATGGCATTGAGGCCTTCCATAAGGAGGCCACCGAAAGACACGTCTGTATTGCTGCCGCCGAGAAAGTGCCGAGCGCAGCCGATGACAAAGTCTTTGATGCCATTATAGGAAAACTCTTAAAGAAGCCAAATGCTCGTGGCGTTATACTTTTCACACGCGCCGAGGATGCCAGACGCATCCTTCAGGCGGCAAAGCGGGCTAATTTATCTCAGCCCTTCCATTGGGTAGCAAGTGACGGTTGGGGTAAGCAGCAGAAGCTGCTGGAGGGCTTAGAGGATATCGCCGAGGGAGCAATAACTGTGGAACTACAATCGGAAATAATTGAGGATTTCGATAGATATATGATGCAATTGACGCCCAACTCCAATAAGCGTAACCCCTGGTTTGCCGAATACTGGGAAGATACTTTCAATTGTGTATTACCAAGCAGCTCTGATAGTAACAAGATCAAAAAAATAGATAATACCAACGAAAAGACTAAAGTTATTTGTGATGATAGTTTTAGGCTATCTGATAAAGTTGGGTAAGTTCTGAGCAGAGGTGTATCTTTTTACAGATATTTACTATAATTATTTGCTACCCGTTCACGCCGCAGTCACTATAAATAAAAGTAAAGTTTCTACATTTAAAATTAAAAACAGGGTAATAAATTAATTAACAGAAAGTAAATTACCCCACATTGTGTAGTAGCACTAACACATATAGCATTTAACACATAGACTGAACATCCAAAACAAATTTTTTTAAATGTATGAAATGTGTGCTTTGCGACCCACACAGCTTCGTACTTGCTTTTGGGCTCTAGCAGGGAAAAATGGGAGGTAATCAGGTAATCCGTGCGCTGCGGGCGATTTTGTGTGAAGAATCATTATATATATCAATTATAAAAAATATATACTCGGCGAAGGCACGACAACGCCGTCGCCTAAATCGTACGGTATTTTGACGCCAGTCATATTCTATGTTGCAGTCAAATTCTAAGAATGATTTCACAATATACCAAACAGCAGCGTCTTGCAAGGACAGTGGTCAAACTATGTTCAAAAAACGTTTATAATGCGACACGGCCTTCCTGACAAAACTCACGTCCTCGTGTGTTGTCTTAACTCAACCACATAAGTGACAATATTTCAGGATTCGAAGGCTTTCTGGATATTTCAAAGAAAAATTATTAGATACTCTTAAATCAGATTTTTTTTTTCTTTAAACCAAACAAATTTGTGTAGTTCCTTTTACACATAATTAACTTATCATTTGTGTAGTTCATTTTACACATACGACCCCCGCCATAACACGTCTCTTCTGCTGTAGTGCAGTCTATAGTTTCCCTACTGGGCAATATATGCAACTTCCATGGTGCTATCTTTTGCTGATCTATTAATCTAATTTCCAACTGCCCTGTGATGACCCTAGTCTTTGGTATTTCATCAATAAACCAATCTGAATAACATTTTAATATATTTATCAAGGCTGCCTTATCAAGATCATCAAGTTGACTATTCGATTCTATGACATCTTTATAATTGGTAATTATTAACGATTCTACTCTTTTGCTTTTGTAAATTTGAAATTTGTCAACGTCCATGGCTACGCCAAAGCGCTGACTAAAAATTTCACGATCAATTAGTACGTCATGTTTCAAATACACCAAATTTATCGGTGACGCTTTCCCCAAACAAGGAACATTCAGCTCCTGAGTCAAAGCAAAATGGAACGGACTCACCGGTTGAACAACTTATTATTCCTAATGGTGGAGGTACAGTACAGATGTGTACACGTTTCTCGGTTCCTCGGTCGTTTTCTAGTGATCGTCCTTTCGGACAAGCGGATGCGAAGTGCCCAAGCTCGTCGCATTTGATAGATTTGACAGTTGACCGGTCTTTTCATCCTTGCGTTGAACTTCCGTAGTGGCTTTTTCTTTGAACTAGTGCCCTTTGTCGAGCACGACATCGGCATATTTTTGTCCAGA
This sequence comes from Drosophila anceps, assembly GCA_035045945.1. Taxonomy (NCBI): domain Eukaryota; kingdom Metazoa; phylum Arthropoda; class Insecta; order Diptera; family Drosophilidae; genus Drosophila; species Drosophila anceps. Next base: position 165,911 of record JAWNON010000145.1, read on the forward strand.
CTTTCCACAAAAATTGCATTTCACTTGAGAGAAATACTTAGACTTTTTACGCTCCGAGCCTGTTGTAGATGCGTCGTCATCTATGTTCCGCATCTTAAAAGTGTGCGCTTGTAGCTGTTGCTGCATTTCATTTCGGGTTTTAATATTGTTTGTAAAAACCCAACGCAATTGGGTTTGTTTGTTATCATTTTGTTATCATTTGTTATCATTTTGTGCCATGTGGGCCAGAGCTAGTGAAACCGCGATTTCCTCCAGATCATTAGATTTAAATTTTGACGTTAGTAAGGTGACAATTCGGCTGCAATATTTTTTATCAGAATGACAGCAGACGTTTCGATGCCAACAAAGCGTTGAACAAAGAGTTCTTCGGGCATTTTTTCAGCAAAAATGAGAGCCACTGTTGTGCACCACAAGCTGAGGCATCTGCACCAGCTCCCTCAGGATTAAATTTTGTCAGAGTTATATGTTTTCCCTTTTCATCAGTTGCCGATGCCCTTGGTGTCTGCATATTTTTGATGACCTCCAAAAGGTTGTTGTTTTGCACTTGTAAAGCTGCCAAGTATGCATCGGTGATATTTGTAGGCAAAGCAGAACCCACTTCTGATGTCGCAGAGTCGTTAATTTCTTGTGGCTGGTCTGCTATGTTGACAAGCAAACTTTGGGAGTGAAGCTAATTCCAACCTGCGCGTGAAATTGTCCAAACTCGACTGCCTCGCATTTTCTGATCCCTCATCGATCTATGCTTCTTTGAACATGCAAGCTGGATATATATATATATATATATATATATATATATATATATATATATATATATATATATATATATATATATATATATATATATATATATATATATATATATATATATATATATATATATATATATATATATATATATATATATATATATATATATATATATATATATATATATATATATATATATATATATATATATATATATATATATATATATATATATATATATATATATATATATGCACGCACAAACGAGCAGCTCACAAAAATTGAAATTTGTTCGGCGACAGGTTCATTTTTTCCCTTCCGGGCGAAGAGTATACCAAACTGCTGAAAGGGTTTGCCACACCCATGGTAAGTTTTAAGATTTTAATTATTATTTGTTTGTTGTTGAAGGGTATGAAAGCGTTGGTGTGAATGAAGAACATGATTTCGCGACGAGCGACACTGACTAGGGCGTATCATATTTTCATTTCTCGAGCCTAAAGAGAGCGACCCGAGCATATATGAAGTTAAATGGTAGCCACGACCCTGATGCACAGCGTTTAACAAGTTTGTTCTGGATGACCAGTTTATGTGTTGTATGGTTAGTGTATAAACTTGAAATCATCATCAGCACAGCAAATCTGTTAGCTCGGCCGACATTGAGCACCATTCCTTCTTACCTTATATTTCCATATTGGAGATTATGTGTTTTATTACAATGCAGATACGAACAGGAATCGAAAACACAATTCGTTGTGGATGCTGTCTACGCTTTTGCCCACGCCCTTCACAATTTGCACAACGATTTGTGCACCCAGAATGATCAAAATATGGGACCCCACCATCACCCGCACAGCGAATCCGTATGGTATCGAAAGCCAGCAGAACGCCAATCACAGGCATGCCCAAATATGGCCAGTTACGACGGAAAGGACTTTTACAACAATTATTTGTTGAATGTATCATTTGTAGGTACAGTATATTTATAGAACTTACAGATCTCAACCAATTATGCATGGCGATACTTGATACCTTTCAAGCAACATTTCACTCTCTCTCTTTCTCTACCTCCCTCAATCTTACTCTCCATCTATTCAGATTTGGCTGGAAGTGAAGTGAAGTTTGACCGTCAAGGTGATGGCTTGGCTAGATACGATATTTTAAATTATCAACGCCTTGATAACTCTTCTGGATATCAGTATAAGGTACATTTTATACTTCACTTAAAGAAATGGGTTAAGGATATCTTCTAGTCGGGAAGTCTCGACTAGATCAATTTTACTTGTTTTCTTAAAATCTGTTTGCTTTTCCTTTACAGGTGATTGGTAAATGGTTTAATTATCTCGAACTTAATTTGGATACCCTTGTGTGGAACAGGGCGAACGAGATGCCAACCTCAGCATGCTCCTTGCCATGCGAGGCTGGAATGATTAAAAAACAACAGGTACAACCAATTGTTGTGTGGCATTTGCCTTTAGAGTAACGTTTCTTTTTGAATTTGTATGCAAACAGGGGGACACTTGCTGCTGGATCTGCGATAGCTGTGAAGCGTACGAATACGTTTATGATGAGCTAACATGTAGGGATTGTGGTCCGGGACTTTGGCCATATCCCGATAAGTTATCCTGCTTTGCCCTCAATATAGAGTACATGCGTTGGAATTCGTTATTTGCACTGGTTCCATTGGCAATTGCCGTTTTTGGCATTACCATGACGATAATAGTTATTGTTCTTTTTGCTAGAAATCATGACACGCCGCTAGTGCGCGCATCTGGACGAGAGCTTAGCTATACGCTTCTGTTCGGTATCCTAGTCTGTTACTGCAACACATTCGCCTTGATCGCTAAGCCAACCATTGGTTCCTGCGTGCTGCAAAGATTTGGCATCGGAGTCGGCTTCTCCATCATTTATAGTGCTCTGCTAACGAAAACCAATCGCATATCTCGTATATTTCATTCAGCATCCAAATCGGCACAGCGTCTGAAATACATCAGTCCGCAGTCTCAAGTTGTGATAACGACATCCCTTATCGGTACGAATCACGCATGAGAAGAGAAAAAAAGAGAAGAGAAAAAAAGAGAAGAGAAAAAAAGAGAAGAGAAAAAAGAAAAGAGAAAAAAAGAGAAGAGAAAAAAAGAAGAAAAAAAGAGAAGAGAGCAGAAGAGAAAAGATAATTCATTAATTCAGTTACTGTTTTCAACTCTTATTAAGAAGAGAAGAGATGAGATGAGAGATGACAGAAGAGAGATGGGAGATAGGATATAGGAAATGAGAGATAATAGATGAGAAGATATGAGGAGAGATGAGGAGTAATAAGGAGAGATGAGATGATAGATGGGGGATGAGAGATGGAAAATGGGAGATGAGAGATGGGAGATGAGTGATGAAATGAGAAAATTTATTAATGCACGGTAATGTTTTCAATTCTTATTCAATGTAGCAATACAAGTTTTAATTACAATGATATGGATGATTGTGGAACCACCAGGAACTCGATTTTATTATCCTGACCGCACCGAGGTGATCTTGAAATGCAAAATACAGGATATGTCGTTCCTCTTCTCTCAGCTATATAATATGATACTCATTACAATTTGTACAGTTTATGCGATAAAAACACGCAAGATACCAGAAAATTTTAACGAATCCAAATTTATTGGATTTACAATGTATACAACCTGTATCATTTGGCTCGCTTTTGTACCAATTTACTTCGGTACCGGTAACTCCTACGAGGTGAGCAAATCCAATATAATACTTTTTACAATAGAAGCAAAAATGCTTATTCATTTAAAGTTAGTTAGAAAGTTAATGTGATACATATAGTATGTATCAGATTATATTCATTATATTTTCGTTTTTGTATACCCTTGATATAAAGTTTTCGTTCATAACTGATCAAGTAAGAGTGCTCTGAGCGGGACTTTCCGACTAGACCTGATCCTGACCCAGACCGAGTTTGAACTCTATTTAAACCTTCCTTAAGATTTCTATATAGATCTCATTCTATATAAATCCAAGTAAATCCTTGCAAGTTATAGTAAAATAAAGTGAAAATATCTATGAAAATATAGGTTTCTAAAATAAAGGTATCTCATACATTAATAATCGGAAGAAATTATTTTTTTATTTTGTTATTAATAAACATACATTTCCAACCAAAAAATCAAATATTTGTGTAATATAATATATCTGATAAATACTCTATCAGATTCTATAATCAACTTGACCAATTGGTACTACAAAACTTTCATTTTTGCCACATGTATACATACAGTCCCGCTCAACTTGACTTTTTTAAAAGTTTGAAAAAAATATATCTCTTCAAACAAAACTCCGATTTGAATGAAATAAATTTTGTTATATAAATAAATTAGTCACTTATAATTAGGAAAAGTTTCAGGATTGTACATTTTCATTTAATATTATGTATATTAACTTTTCTTGTATGTATAAAATTTGCTTGGAATGATTGGAATATCAGGTCTGCAAAGGTTTCTGGGTATCTCCTAGTCGAGCAGTTTTGACTAGAACACTCTTGCTTAATATTAAAATATATTGTTATTGAATTTATTTAAATAATTTTTTTTCTTAATTTTTTATTTTGATTTCAATTTGTTTTACAAACTTATTTTTAAATATTTTTAATTATATTTTTTTTTTTTTTTGCAGACTCAAAAAATCACCGTTTATCTCTATTAGACTCATTTACTTTTTATTTTATTTTAAAGAGTTAGAATCCAACATATACATTGTGTATGGCCTGTTTCAATATATAACAAAATACTTAACCTAATTTTATAATCAAGATGATGATGACCAGTTTCGGCCCAAACCACAGCCAAATATAGTCAGTGATATTACTAAATTTTGATTCAATTAGAGGTATAAACAGAGTTATTATTATTATTACTAGGAAAATTGAAAGATGAAGATAAAAAGTAAAGGATTAGTAAAAGAGATAATAGACATAGATGAAATAGATGAAAAATTAAAGGATTAGTAAAAGAGATAATAGACATTTACCATAACCAATAGAGAGTAAGGGAAACTTAAGCAAAAAGATTGCGAAATGACGGCAAGAGCTGGGCACTCTTAGGGATTTTCCTGAAAGCAAAAAATAATTCAAACGAAGATAGTGTTGTAAAATGAATTAAAATGGATACATAGAACATGATAAGTAAGAGTTTGGCAAAGACTAATCCGTTGTCCACGCTACCTAAGTATCGAACGAAACCAACAGAACCTGGATGGTCTGAAAGGAACATGCAAATAAAGGCGCCATAAGAAAAATATGCAATCAATACAGAACCAATAGTAATCTTATGAACGATGAAGAAGAAGGAGGAGAGGAAGAACCCATAGAGAGTAAGAAGATAAAAAAGGATTGCGCTAACAGCTAAGACCAAGTCAAGCAAACAGTAGGAATCGTAAAACGGTCCTTATAAATTCACCTCACGGAGTATTCTAAGATAATGTAAGGGAACCAAGAGATGCTCTGTTAGACATGCGAAGACTTAAACACGAGTATGAGCTGAGTCTTTGATTGTACGAATAAGTTTAAATAATGAAAAAGATGAGGCCTAGTATGATTTACGATTACAGCAGCGCAGGTGATTTAGTAATTTGGAATAGAAAAAGGCTTACCCGTGCAGAAAAGCGAAGATTGCACAAAACCAATAAACTCTTTACCGACCTCATGAAAGAGTATAAAAAGTAAAACGCTCAGATGTCTACCCTGTGGGTGCATCCTACCGAAGAAACCAGTGTCGATGTAGCTTTTTGAGCTATATTGAAAGTTTGATTTGTATTGCATACAATTAATAGTGCTATATATTTCGAATTAGGTATTAATTGGAATGTTATATGTTTTCACAGATCCAAATAACTACGCTGTGTATCTCAATTAGCTTGAGTGCTTCGGTTGCCCTAGTCTGCCTGTACTCGCCCAAGGTGTATATATTGGTCTTTCATCCTGACAAGAATGTCCGTAAGTTGACAATGAACAGCACTGTTTATAGACGCTCGGCTACAACAGGAGTAGGAGCGGGAACCGGAACTGGCACAGGTGCTCAGGGAGTGCCAACTAATTCCGGATATAGTCGCACTCCAATCGGCATGAATTCTGAAGACGCATGCTATGGTGTCGGAGTTGGCGTGGGTGTCAGTGGAGGTGGCGGAGGCGGAGGCGGAGGCGGTGTTGGAGTCGGCACTATTACCATGTCAGCAATGGAGCGACCGTCTCAAAGTGTCAGCCAGAACAGTCCAAATTCCAATCTGGATCAAAATCAAAGTGTTGTCATTCATAGAAACGATGAATGCTACAACAATGGTGCTTCCACATCTGAGAAATGCGATTGCGGCTTGGGTATTGGTGATCCAGCCTGCATTGGCATTGAAGATTAGATTAGAATTCAGATAATGATGATGAAGGTGTTAACATACATACATACATACATACATATATGTAGAGATTCGGATGACATTCACATATCCAACCACAAACTAGTAAGAGTGCTCTAGTCGAGAGTGCCCAACTAGGAGATACTGTAAGCCCTGCACACACTAGTATTTATATCATTTAAAGCTACTTTTAAAGCATACCTAACAAAAAACACATGCATACAACTTTCAACGCGAGATGGCACAACTTAATTATAGAATAACTTTTGTTCTAGATGGACCTAAAATTCAGTGCATCATAATAGTATCTACATAGATGTGTGAACAAGTTTCTTCAATTTGAAATTCGTTTCTTATATATATGTTGCGGGAAGGGGGGAAGTATCAAAAATCAGAAACATTATGGAACATTTGAAATCGATGAGAAAATGGGATGTGCTACTCTAAAAAATAAATAAACATTCTAAGTTTTAAGTGTAGCTATTGTCATTATTGAATTACCATTTTCAATCAGCGCTTCTACATATGTATGTATGTACATATGTAAGTAATGTCCACACACAGATACACACATTTATATAAATTTGAAAGTTTTTAGTGCAATTGTTGGAAAAATGTTTGCGATTATTTTATTTAAACATTTTATTTATTTCTATTAAACATATGCTTGGCGAAAAATCAAATTGTTGCATTTCTCATAAATCGAAAATGTGTGTAAACATTCAAATACAACAACAGCTACACACTCACACACAAACACAATATATCACTTAAGTGTGCTAGATTATAAAGTATCCTGCGCAAACTGTGCTTTTTAGTATATGTAATTTCATGTAGTACGTAATGCAATTCCAAGAAATCAAATTGTGCATAATTTGTTAAATGGGAAGGGGAATCTGAAAAGCAGAAGAAAAAAAAAATGATAAAAATTAAAAAAATTTCAATTAAAATATTACAAAAAAGTTAAAGAAAGATTCATTATGGGTTTGATGATATATATATATATATATATATATATATATATATATATATATATATATATATATATATATATATATATATATATATATATATATATATATATATATATATATATATAGATATACATACATATGCAAACATATGTGTAAAAACTCAAGACATTCCTAAGATCTAAAGCTTCTATCACAATACTCACAGTAATCAAAGACTTTCCAAAACTAAACATAGTATATCATTTTCCATTATCTTCTTTTGTTACTTGTGACAAATATTTTCTAAGTAATATATAGAGAAACACGAAAACAATTTTATGAAATATGAAAACTCATTACACAGTCAATTTGGTCAAAGTATTATTTTCGCAAGTTATTTTGATCCAGTTTCCAATAGCATTTTCCTGTACCTAAATTTCGGTTTCTTGTCGCTATGATCGAGTATTTAGGATTAGTCGCTGATTATCCCACCTACAAATAAAATTAAAAACTTATACACATATGTTATTGTAGAAAATTTGATTAATTAAACAGATAAAGAAAATAGAACAAAATATTACTGCTCATGCATATTGAAATATTGTGAAATATTATTGAACAATTGTTTATATTCCCAAGGAAATATTCGAATTCGAATTATTATTTCATAACTAATTACCAAATGTAGCTAAGTAGATTTATTTTTAGTATTTAAGAAAATTTCTTAGGATTCGATCAAAATAAATGTGGTACATACATATATCATATACTGATTTTCTGTATTCAATTGTTTACGCTCTTTCATTTTATTGCATTTCCATTAACTAATTATTTGCAGTCAAATTAGAAATTGATTGCTAATCTATATACAAACCGTATACATTTACTTCTGAACAATTTCGGTAAATAATCAGTTTTGAAGTTACATTTTCCTCTTAATAAATATGGTCAGTTAAGAAGGAAGTCAATCAATCATTCACTGACTCAACTAATCAACCAGTTAGTAGTCAATTAATCAGCAATCAGTAAAACAATCAATCAGTCAGTAATTAAGAAATTAATTGATGACTCGAGCAATGTATATATTAATTTGTATCTATATCTGAACGTCTGAAAAGGTTGACATTTTTTTTCTTTATTATCAATTTTTTTTTAAGTATATACAGAAGATTGATTTGTTTTATTTCTTACAGTAAAATCTACGCTTTACTTATATTGTGAATTAATTGGGTTTCAAGTTCTTTAAGAGTATCAAAGTGTACAGGTATTAGAATGTTATATACGGAATATCAACATAATTTAAATGAAAACTAAGAAAATTCTTTCAATGCGCAGATGAGCAGAAAAGTTGTAAAACTGGTTTTAAAAGAAACTGGAGCAGAACGCTTTTTTTTTTAAATAATACACAAAAATCATTTCAACTAATTATATTTTAGTTTTAATTTAAGTCTCTTTTAAAGTAGATCTATTCTCTTAAGTCTTAATTGAGCACTGTGGCTGAGGAATGTTGCATGCTACGTTCGAATTCTTCCAAGCTCAGTGCCTGATTCACATTTAATAGGGGCAATTTCCCAGCCGATGCTCTGGCAAGTAATTCTGGGGAAAACCATTGTGCCAATTGATTTGTTGTTGGTGATAATCGTTCGTCATTTTGATGATAGTTGTTGATCGGCCGGAGGTTGTTATTTTTCATTAAATTAGTAGACGATTCGACATTACCATCGGAGCCACCTATGTATAAAAAAAAATCATGTATTAATCAAAAATCGAACAAAATTAAACCAGAGTGCCTCTAATCGCACACTCTTGATATCCTGAACACTGAACTGCTATTTTAAGCATTACAACACAAAAAGAAAAACATGAAAAATTCCAGCTGGCAGCGTAAATAAGAAATTACACTGATTTCTATTTTCTTCTTCTATTTTTAGAATTTAAAATTAGGTTTTTGTGGCCGACATCCAAAATACAAGAAAAGTGGTGACTTTAGTTCTGAATAGGAGTGAGATAGCTCGATAACGTTCTTAATCAATTTCAAGCAAACGGGGAAGTTACCGATTAAACAGAACTTGCTAGAGATGGACCTTAACGTAAAATTGTATATATCGATATCTGTTTCGAGATGGACAGGTTTATACATAGAGGCAGACCATCAACTTGGCTGTTACTCTGACCACGTCCATTCTGTCTAAATTGAACTTGAATGATATTAATTACCCGATATAGCAACTGATTGTATCGCTAAATTATTTTGACGATGCAAATCTCCATGCAATAAACGATGTCCAGGCAGTGGCTGAGGTTGGGGCTGGGATCTTTGTTGTTGGATATAATGTTGTTGTTGATGTTGCTGCAACTGGGTGGAGATTCCTTCGTTATATGGAACAATTTGAAGTGCTGGCGATCCAATGTGAATGTTATCATTATTTATTGTATCCGCTGTTGTTGTTTGGATTGACTTTAACTTTTTCTGATGCATCTGTTGCTGTAGCTCATTATTTAATAGAAATGCTGTCGGCATTTGTTGTGAACCCGAGTTCAAAGTCCCTTTTAGAATTGGACGACCTATAATACAAAAATCAATATATAATGAGTTGATATAAATTTAGGAGAATTACAAAAATATTTTCCATATACTTAATTACCGAAAGACTTTGTGCCATGTGATGTTGCTGTGGATATTTGCAAATTTCCAGGCGGCCATCGATTTTGCTTCTGTGGCGGTAATTTTGGCGAAATTTGTGGACTATTGGTATTCAATTGATGCTGCATCGCATAATTACCACCCAAAATCATTCGAGGCTGCAATTGATTTGGTGGTTGAGGTGTTTCATTCAACATATTATGTACTATCCGATGATTATCCAGTTTCGGATGTGGTTGCGCTGATAATTTATATTGCTGGACATACTGTTGTTGATTGAACATACTACTGTTATTCAATGTGGATGATGAAGTTGTCTCCTTATCAGCTGTCATTTTTCTTAAAACTGATGTTGGAGTAAATGCTAAAGGTGTTGGTGAATTAGTATGCCTTGGATTTTGTTGTAGACCTTGGCTCGATGTGTTTTGATGTGTGTATATATCTAAACAAATTGAAAAATACATATATTATATTTATAGATTTTCTGTCAATAAATTTAATTCCATACCATCGGGGCTCACATTCTTGTTAAAGAATTGATTATTTTTCACAAGATTTTGAGAATTCATGTCATTTGTATACGATATTTGATGTTGTTGTTGGTGGTGGTGGAGAGTATTACGGCCAGAATTGGTGTGTTCAAAAAGTACCGCTGAAATTATTTCTCTAGATTGAGGCGTTGCATTCGGATTATTCAACTCCCTTTCTAGAATTTCAACCGACACATCGCCCCGTGCAACACCTGAGAAATAAACAAGTAAGAATGTTGCAGTTGTGCGCAACCGACTGCGTGATACTATTTTCCCATAGGGGCTTCTGGAATATTATTTTTGTTGTAAAATATATTCTACTCGTTCTGGAAAATATATTTTTTTCCAATTTGTAACGCCCCCAGTAGGCGTAGGCAAATAATTTTTGGCCAGTCCTTAGCAGTCTAAACTAACGCAACTGAACTTAACTTACAGGGTATTTTTTGTGTGAACGGGTATTTTTTGGGTCATCGGTAGAGGATTGTCAATTCTCAATTGTCCAGTTTTTTTGCGGTTTACCATGATCCCTATGGGTGTAGACATATCCGCCACATTTTTTTGATCTTGGGTTGTCAACCTGAGTATATGTAATTTCAAGCTGCTAGCAATAGTGCTCAAGATATATAAGAATTTGTATGGCGATCAGATCGCCACGTCGTGCGCTTAGATCTATACAAATTTGTATCACTCTTTATAGGATCGTCACAGTAACTCACATGCCAAATTTGGGCTTTCTAGCTCTAAAACTGCAGAAGATAAATCTTTTGCCGATCTGCCACGCCCCCATGGGGGCTTATATAACCGCCATATCTTTTTGAACTTGAAATGCCAACTCTCTAGCCTTCAACTTCCATGGTTTCTGACATACCGGAAAATACACTTTCCGATTTACCACGCCCCTAGTGGGTAGATCGGAAAATCTTTCTGATCTTTTCTTCAAGTCTCTAGTTTTATTAGCGTCGAAATGGTTTGCGTTCATACGAACAGACGGACGAACAGCAAGACGGACATTGCAAAACCCAATATACTCTATTTCCCTTAGAAGCAGAGTATTAAAAAATAAATTAGAATTAATAATATCCAAAACCTACTATTCTACCTTGTAATAATTGTTGAATTTCCATTCGTTTATGCGTTTGCAGCGACATATTTAAATCATGAACATTAGGATGTAATTGATTTTGCGACATCATCTCCATATGCCTATGTGACATAGAATCATTCTTTTTATGACGATGTTGTTGATATGGCTGAATATCATATTCTTTAATTTGACGATTTGGATGCTGCTGTTGTTGTTGCTGCTGCTGTTGTTGTTGTTGTTGTTGCTGTTGTTGCTGTTGTTGCTGCTGTTGCTGCTGTTGCTGCTGCTGGTGACGAAGAACACCGCGAGCAGCTGGCACATGTGTATTTATAGGGTTTGTCATTTCCGTATTACTCTGTGCGCCCAACTGTTGCAACAGTCTTTTAAAACCTTCAGTATCTCTAGTAACAGATTTATCTCGCTGCTCTGTATGGATTGGATGTTGTTGTTGTTGTTGATGTGCATTCGTCTGTGATTTAATTATATCATATTCCGGACGTAAATCCACTTTTCTCATTTGTGCTTCCAAATCTTTAACGCTCGGAATTTCTGAAATAAGAAATGAATTTACAAAATTGAGACTTGCCAGAGAATAGAAAAATTTGCTAAATTATTGATTTTATTTAAATCAATTTAATGAAAATTAGAGAAGCTTTCCATGATTTGCAACTAACTTTAACTATGCGTGCTACATATTTTCCGAACACAGCAAACAACACATGCACACAGAGGCTGCTTATGGGCTTTACTAAGAAAAACTAATTGTTTACTATCTTTTGTTCGAGATACACTTAACTTCCTAAGTATACAGAAATCTAAATATCAAATTCAAATACGTATATTTCACAGCCCGATTAGAGGATTAAAAGGCACGATCTAGAATTATTTAGACCAATAAGGTATAATAAACGATCACTATATCAAACGATTATTATATTGAAAGGTTTTCACGTACTGAATGCGACTTCAAAATCAAAATAGTCCTATCAATTTAGCGTTTAGAGACCTTCTATATTAAAGTTCTTTGCACAAGTTTATGCTCTTACGACCAGTACTTTTCATGCTCAACCTCTGTACAATTTTTTCAGACAGCTCGCACACACCACATTTCTACCTCCTACCTTAGGCTAACTTATAGTTATTTTCCAAGTAGCCTCTTAATCAAAGGTTAACTCGGTGACATGCTTTAATTTAAATCTCGAAAAACTGACGTGACAAAGCTACGCTGGTGCATAAAATAAAAATCTTCCTCTGTTTACAAAATGTTCCCCAATACCTTGTGTATCTAACGTTGTGGAGTCTCCAATAAATACGTTATCGTTTTTTGTTGGCTCTTTGCATGCAAACCATTGACTGAAACGCGATGTACTTTGAACATCACCTTGCACTTCGCTGTCGTTACCCTAAAGAAATAGAGAATTTCGCATCGATAATAGATATTATAGACAATTGATTATATTGATGACATACCATGAGTGCATGATCCATTGGATCCATGTTAAGATAGGCATCAAAATTAAATTCTACTTCAGATTTTGGAGCTGGTTTAACATTATAGTTTTGTTCTTTATTTGTTGCAGCATGTTGTTCATCCATATCGTTTTTGTTGTTATTTGTCAAACTAGCGAGGCTACTACTTCTTGATGCTGGTTGATTTGTCTTAAGATCTGATTCTTTGCTAATATCATCTTTAATGTTTTTTAAATCAGCCGAAGGGCTTTCGCTTTCGTAATCATCAAAGCCATGCAAATCGATCGTTTCATGCTGTGATGTTGGTCCAGCACTAAACCATTCCGGTTCGTGTCTATCGTGTGTTTGATATAAATTCATGCGTTTTCCACGACTTTGCATATTGCTAGAGTGACAATCACCGAAATTTAATTTATCTTTATTGGCTGAAGTGCGATTGCGTCCACTTTGAACATTTTTCTTTCCATCATTTTGATCGCGATGATTATCGACTACCTTACGACGATCTCTATCGCGATCGCGATCGCGATCAATTAAATTATCGATATGTTTTCCAGAGGATGTACGCAAACGCTGGTGTTGTTGCTGCTGCTGCTGATACTGGTTGGCAAGATTTCCATTTTGTGGTCTCTCCTTATCAAGATTTAATAAATTTTCTGATTCCTTGTTTTTTGTATATTCCCAATTATCATTTCGTGGCAATAGGCGGCCGCTGCCAATGCGTCTTTCTTGTACATTCAAGGCGCCCGTCATCTGACGTCCAGCTATAAACGAAGTCGGCGACATCGACTCTTCATTATGTGGTGAACTTAAATGTTTCTCACCACGTTCCCAATCTGCTGATACAGCAACAGAGGTAGTACCAGATGCTCGGCTGATGGCACGCACATCACTGTGACCTTTTAGTTCAAGATTGACTTGAATCGCAGCCGCAGCGGCTGGTGCATTTTCTTTAGAATTTCCATCATCATTTTGCGTTTCGGCCTGTTCAACTACAAAACGTTTTTTCGCAAATGCTGGCATTAAATGCGCTGAGGATATACTACGATGATCTATATTGGATGGCTTATATGTGGAGCCACACAAACTGCCACTGGCCGAGGCTGAGTTACTGTGTTGCAATTCTTCTCCACCAATTTGATCGCCAGATGTAAATCGTTGATAATAATTATGGGCCCGTTCACGATTTCGCAGAGCTCGTCTCGAACTTAAAAGTCCATTACAATTTGCTAGACCTAAAACTTCCCTTTCAGGCGATAGTCCACTCTTATTTCCACAGCTATTGCTGCTCACATTCGTTTGTGGCCCATTATTTTTCCAAAAATTTAAAGTTTGCAATTCAGCTCGATTTGCACAACTTGGCCGTTGACGTGCACTTCCCTCATAACGCAAAGCTAGTAAATCAATTCGTGAATACCTGAAGAATATAATAATAAAAATATGCATGTGGCCATTGCATTTCATTATTATTCATTTTTTGTTTTGTATATAAACATTTGGAGAAAGTATGAAAATAGTTGACTTGCTTAGGGAGCACATTTTGTTGTCTTTTTCTATACATGAAGTCACACAATGTTTTATCTACATAATTATGTTGCATGTATCATTCCGTTAAATATTTTCGTACTTTACAAACAAAAATGTTACATCTACATATGTACTATAGATATATCTACATACATATGTCTTACCTTGATTGATCTTTAATAATGTCCATCTTGTACCTTCCTGGTCTTTAGTCTTCACTTTTTGTGTTTTCTTCTGCACTCTGCTCTAACAAACGAATCTTGAAATACAAACGTATGCTGATGCACACATTTATATTATTCAGAAAAAAGGTTAGTATATAAACTCTTTTATATACATACATATATACAACACACACGTATATATATATATATATATATATATATATATATATATATATATATATATATATATATATATATATATATATATATATATATATATATATATATATATATATATATATATATATATATATATATATATATAAATATATATATCTAAATCGCACATTTTCAACTACATACATACAAACATAATTTCATCGTATTTTAATAGCTGAAAGCGTATTTTTGTGCGAATTTACATAGCGTACATTCCTTATTTATATGTATGTATGTACATACTTACACACAAATATGTCGAAAATGTGAATCTGAATTTCGTTTTATGTACACAATTAGCCTGCTCGCATTTTCTTTTCGCTTGTTTTTTAAATAAAAATTTTTTTGCGTTAATTTTCGCGTTTGTATGATTTTTTTCATGAAATTATCGCTTTTTAGAGATTTTGCTTAATGTTGAACTAGTTCAATAAAACAGTTCTTTTTACTACGGTTGCAAAAATGATTGAGTCGATATATATTAAGCAATCAGTTTTGGTATGTACATATCGCACAATTAATTAAATTTGGTATTAAAGTAGATACTCATTTTAACTAACGTAGTTAAAAAACGCCCAAACAAGACGTTACAGTTTTTGTCCCGCATAGCTCTACTGACTAAGTTTTTGATGCAAGCAATTCGCCGATAACTCACTCGCAGCACGATACAAAAAAGTCGTGTAGCTTTGGTACTATCACTAACCATACAACACATAGACTGGACCTCTAAAAGAAACTTTTTCAACGCATTAAAAGTGTGCATTGAGACCCACACCGCTTCGTATTTGCTCGGGTTGCTTTCTTCGTGGCTCTAGCAGTGAAGACGTAACCAGTGTGCTGTGACTTCTCTAGCAAGATGGTCGGTTTCTCACATATAGAAGTATCATATGCTACTTTTTCCATGAATCTATCTTTCTACCCTATCAAATATACATATGTATGTATGTTTGTAAATACTTTTACATATGTATGTATGTACGCACAAGCAAGCAGCTCACAAAAATTTGTTCGCCTAGAGATCCCACACACACAGCCAGGCAAGGTCAGTGATGTTGAACTAGGCAAGAAAGAAATTTTTAATAGAAACTTAAATATTTATTAAAGAATCTTAAGTGCAATTATTAAACTATATAATATAGCAATAAAAAAAGGTATAGATTAATAGAAAATGGAAAATAATAATAAAAGCAAACAGTATGAGAAGTAGAGAGAGAAAAAAATGAAAAGAAAGGGAAAAAACTACAGAATGTGTGGCAGGTAATCAAATTTATGACCTGCTTACTCCTGCTTTAATAACGGAAGACAGAGTTATGAGGAAAACACGTGGTAAAATTTATTATAATTTACGCATAAAACGCGAAACGCGAAACGCGAAACGCGCTATGCAAAGAATAATCCGATGTGCACAATAGTATATATAACGGACGAAGGAGTCTATCTGTTCTGAAAGGAAAAGAAAAAATAACTTGCAATAACAGACGGGACGAATCAATATTACCAATATTCAAATTATGTAGGAAAACAATCTCCAGGATTGTTTTACGATTGATTAATGATGAAAGACCAATAAGAAGCCTACTGTGGTAAGACGATAATCGAAAATTAGATGGGATCCTTAGATCACGTAGGGTAAAAAGTAGAAACTGTTAAAGGACCGATTCAATACGATCCTGACACAATTTATGCTGTAGTAAAGTAGGTCGTACCAGCGACATTAAATAGTTTTGTTATAAAGGGATCTTTGAACTCTTTTGCCCAACGTTTAATGAACCCAAGAACACTTTTGGCTTTATTTATCATGATTGAGATATGAGTATTAAAACTATGTTTTGAAACGAAGAGTACACGAAGAGTACAAGATCTTTGACTGAAAAAATGCGCTGCAAGGAATCAATAATTGAATAATTAGCAATCATTGTTTAAATACAACCGATTAACCACACACCAAAGTTGAAAGGAATTAAAAAAGAAATTGAAAGGCTCAATCATGAGCTCATTAGAATATAAAAGACTAATTCTTTTGTCGTCTGCATGCATAAATATCTTTGAATGAGATATACAGCTAGAAAGGTAATTTATAATGAAGGAAAAAAGTATTTGTCCCAAATCACTATTCTGAGGTACAACTGACGAAACATAGACAAGTTTCGATAAAGCTGCTCTCAACATAACTCTTTAGGTCCTACCCTTTAAATAGGATGCAATTCCAGGGGAAAATCGTAGCTGATAAAGCTTTTGAAGTAATATATCTGGTGTACTGAGTCAGTACATAGTTTGCATGTTATTTAAATAACTGTCTAACTTGACTACTGAAGTAAATTCTAGTAAATTATTCGAGGTCAATCAATTTTGAACGAATCGCACGTATCCGTGGCAAAAAATGAAATCCACACTTTTATCCCATTTGTGTGCCTTAAGTATGAGAGCAACGGCACAGGTCATTTTAGAACGGTAAAATGTTCATTAAATTAGTTTCTAAAATTGGTTTCCTTGAACTTTCTAACAAGCTGTGTGCTGGCTGTGTGCCACAGATGTCAGCTCTGATATTTTACGCAGTGATATTTCAGGCCTCTTGTCACGTGCGGGTGCTTGGAATGGGCAAACCAATTTGATTCATTACATACACACATACAAACTAGGACGAAGCTGCAATATGTGTTATTGGTATAATTTGAGACAAGGTAAGTGTAATATTTTTATTTTTATACCTCATCTTCCTCTAATTTGCTGTTGTCTTCAATGGACACAGGCTTCAAATTACACTATTCATATTCAGTGGATTCAATTGGCAAAGCCCCCTGACAATTAGAGTGAAGCGTACGTACGCACATATACAGGTGTATGATATTTATTTAGTTCGACTTGAGCGATGGAGCTTTATACAAACATTACAGGACCTACCACAAAAGCCACTTTGCGCTTATAACATAAATTTCACCATGCGCGATAAGATTAGAGTCGCTTCCCAGCAAATATGATATGTCTTCTCATGTGTGCGTTATTTTTGAAGTTCGATGAAATGGCAATTGTTTTTTTTTACCCTAAGCCCATTTAAAATGCGAAATCGGGGTATAATGGTTTTGTGAAAACGCATGTAACAGGCAGAAGGAGACGTGACAGACCCCATAAAGTATATATATTCTTGATCAGGAAAACGAGCTGAGACGATTTAGTCATGTCCGTCCGTCTGTATGAACGCAGAGATCTCGCAAACCACAAAATCTAGAGATCTGAAATTTTAAATGTATACTCGTGTATACCATATACAGTACGAGCTTTTCATTTTTTTTTCGATAACTCAGCCTATTTCCTTATTATCGATAAAAATCGATAATTTGACTTAAGTTTTAAGCGTAAATCGTATATTGTTGAAAAAAGTGGGTTCAGATTTACAGTGTATATCCGTGTAATGAATACAAAGATATGTAATTTTAGAATTTTGGATACAACGACCCCTTCTGCCCAAATTTGCAAAAAACCTGTTTCAAATACTAGACTTCTGCTTTGGCAATTACATATATGAATGTCATTATCATACTCTTAAAGTCTGATCACAATAGTCCATCTGCAAGAAAAATTATTCAGCAAATAAGACCTCATAATATAGCCGCAACCGCAGGCCACGCGCAGTCACTGCGTAAGCAGCACAGTAAGCAGAGCGCGTGCTTGGGCGTGCGTGTCTATGTGATGTTTGCTATGTATGTATAAAAGAACTCTAAAATGATTATAAAATCGGCTCTTCGTAGGGCTTAGGGTATCCGGTTGTCGAGCAATCTCGACTAGAGCACTCTTACTCGTTCGGCATCCAATGTGGCGGAGATGGTAGAGGCGATGCGTACGGTCATAGGGAGTCAAATTCGATGCCTGGCGATTTATTTGATTTAATTGAAATGTTTTTGTCGCTGCTTGAATCTGCAGCTGTAAGATCGAGTCACGCTGCGAAATATTTTTTAAATCGAAAATTATTTTAAATTGAATAATAAAATCAGGATATGAAAAGCATCAGTTTTATTTGGGTTTAATCAATTTATTGGGCCTTAACATTTACATTCGGAATATATATAGATTTTTTTATAAATTTCTTCTTTTTTTAATTACTTAAAACTGTTTTTTAATTATAAGAATATATTTAAATATTTTAAATATTGTTTTCATAATGTTCATTTTATTCGATGTCATTATCAATTGTTTTCGCTGTGGGATTACAGCAATATAATTGTCTAGGTGTATTAATGGGGCTCGGTGGTCTTTGATGTTGGTGTTGGCGATTCCGAAATGAGTTCAAATGTGATCTTAGAAAGACTGGGAACGTAACCCGTTGCGGTATATTATGTAGACTAGCTTGCCCACAAAAAATCTTATCGCTATCAATTTTCGATCCATTCTTTTTCAAAAATTGACGTTGGCTTTGTTGATTCATTGAGTACTTGCGCCGAGACAATCTCTTCAATCCATTCAATCCACTCAATCCACTCAATCCACTTGCATCCTAAATAAGGAAGACTTTTTCAGAAATTTTTTTATATAAATATAAGAAATTGTTAAACTTAAATTTAAATGTAAATCTAACGACACATGACACTCCATTCCTATGCAAGAACATAGTATCTGCTCAGGCGAACACTTTCATTAGTCTGCAATTGATTATGCCCCTTGATTCACCACCACGTCATCCTCCCAAAGAGCGAATAGTCTACAGTTTATCATCTATACGAACGAATAGATAACCTAAACTGTTCTAAATTACTTTTTACACTCCTGTACGTTAAGTTTAAAAAATGGTAACAGTGCGAATTAAAAAATAAAACCCTTTAGAAATAAAAACTCTCACCTGTTTTGTTCGTACCATCACAGAACTGCGCGCAATTAAATCAAAAGAAGTAAGAGTGCTATAGTCGGGAGTGTGCGACCACGAGATTATTTGAGCCTTGCACAGAGACGCTACACCAATCATTCAACGTTTCTTTTCTACATAAATAGCAAGCAACACATGCACACACACACACACACACACACACACACGTAGGCACACACACACGTAGGCACACACACACATACATACGTACATGCTTCGAATACACCGCAGTGAACGAAGCGGCTGCGCTTGATCTGAGCTTATGAGCTTTGCTTTGCAAAATCAAATGTCGAAAAACTGTTGCTTCTGTTGGACTTGATAAGTCTATTATTTAATAAAAAAGCCTATTTTCTGTAAATTAAGACGGGGGCTAATTTATCCCAAATCCGAATACTGACGGACCTGGCTAGATCGAGATATATATATATATATATATATATATATATATATATATATATATATATATATGTATATATATATATATATATATATATATATATATATGTATATATATATATGCATACATATGTATGTATATATTCTCGATCTAACCAGGTCCGTCAGTATTCGGATTTGAGATAAATCAGCCCCCCACCCCCTCCACCCCTTCGTCCTTGATGATAGAAATAGCACAACAAATTGAATTATGTATATATTGACTTGAAGTACCTCAATTTTTTTCATATCTGCATTTCTGGACATAGATTTTAGCTTATATATTTCATGATTGTGAAGATGAAAATTTGATTTGAATTCAATTTCGTCTTCAACATCTGTTGTAATGCCATCGACATCGACATCATCATTGGGGCTAACTGATTGGGAATGTGTTTGAGAGTGGGTTGTACTGAGTGAGTTAATATAATCTGGAAGGATGTTAACTGATTCATTTACGATTAGAGCATCATCTTCTGTCGTCTCAATGTCGACTACTTCGTCATCATCATCGGCAATATGATCGTTATCTTGATCATTATCATTATCATCATCATTATCATCTTCATCTGTATTTGTTGTATATATAGGTCCTACGCTTCTCATCTGATTATTACAATTAGTTTCATTTGGCAGTTCGATTTGTGCAGCTGATGAATTTATTATTGCACCTGCTGGTAAACTTTCAGTCGTAATGCTGTTGTGTGTGAAAACAGTTGTCGTTTGCGTTGGACTTATATAAACATTACTAATCGAATCATTTGAACGCGTCGCATACAGCGAAGTTGACATAATTGCAGCCGAGGCAACAACTGGCTTAAATGCCGAACAACTCAATATCGATGGTATATTGAAATCGGTATGTTCATCGTGAATTTTGCGATAGTGGGTCGATGTGCGTGGCTCATTTTTAATCACATTCAATGGCTCTTGCAGATTGCTTAAGTCGGTTCTGATCCATGGGCAAGATTCGTTAATTGCATCGCTGCTATTCAATTTTTTTGTTGTTTGATTTTGTTGCTGCTGCTGCTGGTGCTGCTGGTGCTGCTGGTGCTGCTGGTGCTGCTGTTGTTGCTGGTGCTGTTGTTGCTGCTGCTGCCACAGCGTATAGTCAACAACAAAGTTTCGCGATAGAGGCACTATCGATAAGTCATGCTCGTTGCGTAGCGATTGCAGTGGCGATAATACAGTAGATCTATGTAAATTGAAGCCAGCAACTGCTGTTACACCAACACCAACACCAACAACAGCTGCCGCAGCTGCTGCTGTCACGGTGCTGTAGTTGTACTGCTGATTCATAGCTCGTTTCGTTGTCGTCGTACACAGCGTTTCTTCAAGGGTTGCTTTTGTCTCACAGCTGATTGACGATGAACTGTTGATCGGTGTTTGATCTAGCGCTGGTGAATTTTGATTACGATTGCAACTGCTGCTGCTATTACTACTGTTGTTGTTGTTATTATTATTATTATTATTATTATTATTATTACAGCTTACAAGTCGCTTCCTTGTGCCGCCATTAAACATTGCCTTAACATCTTCCCAAGCGTGAATTATCTTCTCATCATGACTATGGCCACTCAATGTCATATGACGACGCCACGAATTGAAATTAGCTGCATCTGGTTGTATATAGCGGTCATTGGTGGTAATGCGATGAGAATGGAAAATGAATTTATTTGGTGAGAAGAACATGCCACAATAGCTGCACTTTATGCATTTGGCACGCGACGAATTGTAGCGTGCGGGCAAAAATGATCCACGACAGCCCCAAGCGCATTTGTGCAGTACGCTAAATGCAAAATCATCGGGCAGTCGAGGCGGTGTATTATCACCCAGAAAACTCTTGCAGAGTCGTTCCGCCTCTCGCCGCGTTATCATGCCGCAGCGTCGCGAACTAACTGGCATGGCGCCTGCTCGGCGTAGTATTTCCAGTTGCACAGGCGTACACTGAACGCACGTTATACCCAGTGCAACACGTCGATTGTGGATCTCATTATAACTGAACTGTTTCAAAAGTGTGTTCGAAATCTGAGCCAAACACAGGCGCTCTTGGCCCTCAATGTACAGCGATACTATCGGTATGCCATAAAGCATTACGGAGCTTACCTAAAACAAATCAAAAGTAAATCATTTTACTAAATACTATTAATATGAATTATATAATATACATAATATTAATAAGATCAATTTTGTGGCTGTGATTATTATCATATCGTATTTTTCATATATGTATGTGTGTACCTGCTCATGACGTGAAATGGGGAATATATAGATTTGTATACTCGTTCACGAAGTAAATTATTATAATTATGCACGAAGCGAATTATTATACTTATTCATGACGTGAATAGCCTGATCAGACTATATATTAAATTAAACATATTCTTATCTATCTTGAGCACTATTGATATTCGCCTCGACCTCAACCCAAGACCAAAAAGATATGGCGGATATATCTATGTCTATAAGGGGTGTGGCAAACCGCAAAAGTTTATATCTCCTAAAGTTTCAGAGCTAGTAGCTTCAAAATTGGATAATTTCTATCGATGACCTCAAAATAATTGATTTGATAAACTTGTATCTGTAGATCAACTTATTGTATATGCAGGTATACGAATGCATGTACGTATGTAAATATGCACGAAGTAGATTTAGAAATATACAAGATCGAACAAATGGCTTGCAGTTCGTAAATGCTCATTAGACAGCCACTCTACAATTCAAAAATTAACAAACTGCTGAATCGCGACACACTCGAAAAATTCTATCATCGCTCATACACACACATATGTATGCAAATGTGTGTATGCAATTCGCAAGATCAAGCAACATCAAACGTTGGGTTCTTACAATATCCACAAGCAGCAAGAATACAGTTTCGCACACAGGCACACAAATGCTGATACATGTAGGCAAAGGACTGTAAGTGTGTGTGCATGCTCGTCGCGAAAACATATTCTTCATGCGCATCAACGTTTTCATACCCTTCACACAAATAATAATAAAAATCTGAACAATTTGCATGAGCATGGCAAACGCTTTCAGCAGTTTGGTATACTCTTCGCTCGAAAGGGAAGAAATGCGATCTCTGGGCGAACAAATTTGAATTTTTGTGAGCTGCTGCTGCTTGTGCATACATACATATATATATGTATGTCAGAGGTTTATTTAATTAACATGAGCATTTAACATAACAGGGGCATGTTATGTTAATAACATACATGTGATATGTTAATGACGTAGCAATGTATTGGTGCGCTGACGCGTCAGGCAGTCTAGTCACAATGTTGCGATGCTTCTTTGCGATGTTGTAAAACTTCATAATGGCGTGACTGTGTCGCTACTATATACATAGCAAAGTAAATCACAAAAGAGGAATAACGGTTAGCGGTAAATTCTATGCCGAGAGCGAGGCTCGAGAGCGAGAGAGATGCTTCAGCCGAGTGTGACGCGATTGATGTTTTTATGTACATATGTACATATAAAAGAGAATGTAGGCACGAGCGTTGAGGCTGTGCGTACATGACTTTAGTCTAACGACAAAAAGAGCAGCAGCAGCAACAAGACAGTTGCGACTCGCTGTGTTCAAGGCAATAAGAATAAATATCGCTAAGTAATGAAATAAAAATCCATCATGGAACAAAATAATTTAGAGCCATCTCCGACATCAGAAGTGGGATTGCTCACATCCACAAGAGATATCAGATCGCAGGTTGGAAGCGATATTGAAGTCGCAAAGTAATAAATTCATGGAGTTGTTAAGGTCAATGTAGACGGCAGCAAAGACAACAAAAACGATATGGCGCTCGCTTACAAAGGCATTGATTGGAAGCTCATCTCCGTGGCTTGCATAAGTCTGTCACATCGGAATAGCTTGGCCGGAATTCCGGGAATTGTTCATACAACCATATGAGGGTATACGAGCTCCAACCACGAATTATTATTCGAGCAGCATGTTTTTTTGTCCAGTGCTCAATTTTCAACACTATAGTGTGTATCAATACTACTAAAGATAACGCATACCAATGTATTTTGTCCTAAAGAAAATTTTATTCTCTTAACGATGAAAAAAAAGTTTTGTTCTATTTGCAACAACAACAACAACAACAATATGAGTAATTTTTTCAAACGGGAAGCTAAAGAGATAAGAAAAAAATGACCACTATCAATTCGAACGCTGCATAAGCTTACCTTTATCCCAAAAGAAGAGCATAAAAAGCAACCAATTTAACAGAATAACTATCTAGTTATATTCTGCAAAAAATGCAAATAATATCACAATGCAGAATGCAAAAAAAAACTAAAAATTGCTGCAGATCAGTGAAAGTTTAGGAACGATGAATTAGAGATTATTTTAAATCTGGAAAGACACTTACGGAGATCAGCAAGCAACTAAGTTTGTTTAAATCGTCTGTGCATGGGGTGACAAATTGTTTTAATAAAAATGGGAATATTGAAAATAACATTGCAAATAGAGGCCGAACATCAGCAATAACACTCCGACAACAAAAGACAACTGGCCAAAATTATTAGGGCTGATCGTCGCCAATCTTTAAGAAATTTGGCTTCTGAGTGGTCGCAGAAAATTGGCAAAACTGTCAAGCGAAAATCTTTTTATAAAGTATGTTTTGTTATCACCTATGCATCGTATAATAACCAATAACTTATCTTACTCGTAGGCCAAGGAAAACCCCTTGTTTACGCTTCGTCAAAAAAAAAGAAGTGTTTGCAATGGGCTAAAGGCAATGGGATACCATCATATTTAGCGATAAAGCTAAATTTAATGTTAGTGTCGGCGATACGAAAAGACGCGTCATCCTTAAGAGGTCAGAAACATACCATAAATACTGCCTTAAAAGAACAGTAAAGTTTCCTGCAAGCACTATGGTATGGGGATGTATGTCTGCCAAAGGATTAGGAAAACTGCATTTCATTGAAGGGACGGTTAATTCTGAATAATACGTAAATATTTTAGAAGATAGTTTGCTGCCATCAATACCAAAACTGGCAGATTGCGGTGAATTCGCTTTTCAGCAGAACGGAGCATCATCGCACACAGCCAAACGAACCAAAAATTGGCTGGAATATAATCAGGTGGAGGCTTTAGATTGGCTATAAAATAGCCCAGATTTAAACCCAATTGAACATATTTGGTAGCTAATGAAAGGAAAGCTTCGAAATGAGCCACAAATTAACATCTCTGACTTAAAAATTAAGTTGCAAGAGATGTGGGACTCAATTTCTAAAGAACACTGCAAAAATTTGTTAAAATCAATGGCAAAACGGGTTAAATGCGTAATACAGGCTACACAACGACGTTACACAATTCTAATGTTAATTAAATTATTGTTTTAAGTATGATAGTAAATCATATTACGCAGCGTTCGAATTAATAGTGGTAATTTTTTTCTTATCTCATTAGCTTTCCGTTTCAAAAAATTACTCATATTGTTGTTGTTGTTGTTGGAAATAGAACAAAACTTTTTTTTCATCGTTAAGAGAATAAAATTTTCCTTAGGACAAAATACATTGGTATGCGTTATCTTTAGTAGTATTGATAATATAGTGTGTTGAAAATTGAGGTTGGGGCTCGTAGAGACGCCAGCCGCTTTTTTGATGAACATACTCAACGGACGGCCGAATGCAGACGAACGCATTTCGTTTTACGCTAACCGATTAGTGACGTCATTACTGACAAATTGGAGTTCGATGAAATTGGAAGAGTTTGCTGTTGCTGTTGTGCTGGCACATGCATCAAAATTTGACGCAAAATTACAAAAATTAATTTTTAAAACAAATGTAAAAACGCGTAACGAAATGCAGCAACAATTAAAAGCTTATGCATTTAAACGAAGCGACCATTTGCTGTCGAGTTCAGAGCCAGAGAGGAAAAGACATAAGGTGCAAACTCCAAGCAAATGCCTTTACTGTGGGAAAACGGGACACAAGGTAGCCGAGTGCCGTAAGAAGAAAGCAGATGAGAAACCCGATACATGGCCACATCGACCGCACGCTACACCAGGACGAGAGATAGCGAAAGAGAGAGAGAGAGAGAGAGAGAGAGAGAGAGACAGAGATCAGGAGTGAGTTGTTATAAGTGTGGCAACATTGGTCACATTGCATCAGCTTGTCCGCAGAGGGCAGTACCGTCTGGCAGCACTGAGAAGCGAGTAAACTTGTCTACATTAATAGAGCCGCAAGGAAAAATGTACCAACTCGGTGAGCTCTTTCCATTTTTCTTTGATTCGGGTGCCGAGTGCTCTTTGATCAAGGAAACAATAAGTAATAAGTTGTCTGGCAAGCGAATAAATAACCTGATAATATTCAGAGAGTACAGGAGAAAATATTGTGAAACACTTCTTTCGACATTATTTACATGGTACAAAATTTTCTGTTTATACGTTAAAAGCAAGCCGTACAAAAGCCGAATTGACGCCAGAAGTGCATCGATGCTGGGCGTATTTACAATCATTTGATTTCAACGTAGAATATCGGAAAGGGAGCCAAATGGCCCATGTAGATTTTCTGTCCCGAAATGCTTTACCCACAGAGGTGAAAATTATAAAGAAAGTAGAAGAAGTTCGTGTGGATTTAGCAGAAATTACAGAGAATTGGTGGCGGAATTGGCGGAGCTGTAACGCGATTCGGACATAATCGGATAGTCAAGCAATTAAATGCTGGGGAAACTCAAAATGATGTTTTAAGAACATACGAAAATAGAGCCGGGTTGCTGTATCGCATTATTCAGCGAAATGGCAAAACACGTTGTCTGCCTGTGATTCCGAATGCTTTCAAATGGTCTGTAATTAATCATGTGCATGAAGCAATAATGCATTTGGGTTGGCAGAAAACACTAGACAAGGTTTTTGAGCAATATTGCTTTCAAAGTATGACGAAATATGTAAGGAAATTTGTAGAAAATTGTATAACATGCAAATTGTCTAAGCCTTCTTCCGGAAAAATACAAATGGAAATGCATCCCGTACCCAAAATTGAAATACCTTGGCATACTCTACATATAGACATTAGCGGAAAGTTGAGTGGCAAAAATTATGTAAAAGAATATGTCATTGTTCAGGTAGATGCATTTACTAAGTTTGTCCATTTACATCACACGTTAAGTCTAGACACAAATAATTGCATTGAAGCCGTAAAATCTACTGTAGCACTTTTTGGAGCACCCAATCGTATTAATGCAGATCAGGGCAGAAGCTTTGCAAGTAGTCGCTTTAGAGATTTTTGTTTAAGTAATAAAATAGATAGTAGAGCTAGTAGAGCTAATGCGCAAGTGGAGCGCGTGAAAAGTATGTGGACAGCAGTAGAAGCAAGTTCACGATCATGGCAAGAAGCCTTAAAAGAAGTACGGTTGGTCCATTAGAGTTATTAATTGGTAGGGCAGCAAGGCCTTTGGGCATTGGGCATGTTACCTATCGGTGAAGAAACGAAAATTGAGCGTAATGAAGCGAGAATTCAAGCTAAGGAAAATATGGTCAGGATGTATGAGTATGATAAAAATAGAGTTGATAAAAATAAGGCAAAAATAAGAAAACACAAAATTGGTTACCATGTTTTGTTCAAGAGTGAATAACGGCATCAGACAAAATTGGACCATTTGTAGTTACTGAATTACTAGAAGGTGACCATTACATGTTAAAATCATTAACAAATAAGAGAAAATATAGGTATTCGCATGAGTTTTTACGAGCATTACCAGATAAGCAAATCGAAACAGAAATGTTTGACGATATTGACCACGGTGAAAAAGACGCTGGTCCAGAGGTTTCCTCTGCCACCTAGAAGGTGTGGAGGACATCATACACAGGGACTAGGTTCAAGTGACATTGCTCATGGCGGACAGTTGATCTAGTGAGAGATCATGGTACAAGTAGTACATATCGCCGCAGAGTGGCGGCAAGAGCCTAATTAACTGTGGTATGATAAAATGGAAAGCCAATGGTTGAATACAAATACTGAATTTGAATGATATCCTGCCAAACTGACATTTGATGGAAAGCCAAATGGGCGAGTTGTTGCAGAAGAGTACGATGTACCCTGAAAATTGAATACAAATGGTTGAGTTTATTTGCATTAACTCTAACATTTGAAGACATTAGAAAAATGTGTAATGCGATAAGAAGAAATGTAAATGTTTAAATGATGCGAATATTTAGATGATGAATTAGATTTAGTTGATAAAACTATGTAAATGAGATGACCTATTTTAATTAGAAATGAGATATGATTCCAATTAAAATTTTTAACTTTATACACAAGGACGTGTAATCGTCAGGACGGCCGTGTCAGAGGTAACATAACAGGGCATGTTAGGGCATGAGCGAGGCTCGAGAGCGAGAGAGATGCTTCAGCCGAGTGTGACGCGATTGATGTTTTTATGTACATATGTACATATAAAAGAGAATGTAGGCACGAGCGTTGAGGCTGTGCGTACATGACTTTAGTCTAACGACAAAAAGAGCAGCAGCAGCAACAAGACAGTTGCGACTCGCTGCGTTCAAGGCAATAAGAATAAATATCGCTAAGTAGTGAAATAAAAATCCATCATGGAATAAAATAATTTAGGGCCATCTCCGACATATACATATGTACATGCATATATTTTTGAGAGAGCAGAAAGAGAGAGAGAGAGAGAGAGCAAGGAAAAATAGCACACAGCTACTCTTCGTATCAGAATTCAACGCTCGTTGCGCACTGACTATGCCGGACCATATTTTCACTGCCTGAAGCGATAAGCGACCGATACGAGCAAATACGAAGTTGATTGGTTCGCCATACGGATTCACTGTTCTACTTGTCTAGTCTATGTGTTGTATGGTTAGTGATTATACCCTGATTTCCCAGTTTCAATGGGTTCAGGCTATAAAAATTAATTGACCTAATTAATTTTCATTGTTGCACTTTCACAATCAAACAGCATAGCATGTGTTTCAAAAGAGTTGTTTTTCTTTTAATTTTAATAGTAGTAATAATTTAATAGTAGAACAAAAACAGTAAAAAAGAAAATCTGACATCAGTGCACCTGGAGTCGAACCAACATTTGCTTATGAAAGTGCATCATCTCTACCGTAACGCCACTTCGTGTTTATTAAAAAAATATGTACCATAAATAAATTTGACACGGTCAGGATGTAACAACACCTATGTACATATCACTACTCGAAAGATTTTTAGCAAATCTGAATGTAAAGTGGCAGCTAATAATTATAACAAAATTGAATCATATTTGCGATTCTAACGACAGACAAGAATGCACGCGTTTGAACGCTGCTGAGCTTTGCTGGCCACGTGTTTTTGCAAATTGACCAAACGTTCTGTTTAATAACTTTAATGATCCTTAATGGATTTGCATGAAATTTCCAAATTGGGGCGAAAGGTGGTTGACGGCGGTGTGGTGCTCAAAATATAACATAAGCCGAAATTGTATAAAATGTAATTGAAACTAAATGCAAATTTTGACGACTCCATATTTAAAGAAGTACGAGTCATAATTTTATTGCTAAATTTCGATAAGGTTTTTAATCGATAACAATTAAACTGAAAAAGGTATCAAATTTTTGAAACAAACTCTATCTGCGCGTGATATACACGGACTTACAAAAAAAAAAAAAAATCAAGTCCCGCGTTCACACATACGGACAGACAGACAGACAGACAGACAGACGGACAGACAGACAGACAGACAGACAGACAGACAGACGGATCTGCCATACCTCATTCTGCCTGTTACGTACATTTTAACAAAACCATTGCCTGATTTCCAGTTTCAATGGGTTCAGGCTATAAAAATTAAAAATCGAATAAACGTAACGTAATCAGCGTACATAAAAAGAGGATCGATATTTCAACTAGGCATACAGTGTTTAACGCTTTGGCATTGCTAACAAGGATTTGAAATAAAAGTAAAAAAGTTAAATGGGAAAATCAGTGATATATATCCTTTTTATTGCTTAGGTGGGAGAAAAACTTTTTCAGTCTTTTTTGTCATTTTGCGTTTGCTTCGAATAGAGAATCAAAACACGTATTCTACAATACCTTAGGGAAACATTTGTCTACTTTCTTTTCGGTCCCTGTTCACACACCCTAAACTGAATAAGTTTATGTTGTTTTTGTTTATTTGCTATACGATTTCAATAATTGTGTGTATTTTGGTTAAAGTCAACGCACATGATTCGACTTAGGGGTTACGGCTATTTGGCTGTTTTCCATTCCATTGGCCGGAGTTGAAGGCCGAGTTGATCTTTGTATTGACTCTAGGAATGCCATTTAGTGGAATGTCTGAAAGAAGAAAAAGAAAAAATCGGTCAAATTATTTTGCCAACAAAATACAAGATTGTATTTGTAGAAATCGAGCTAAAATATTTATTAAATAGAAGCACCTTTTTAAAGACAGATAGTGATTGGTCCTTCCGTCTTTCTCTGTCTGCATACACATTTTATAGTTCATTTCAGGTATGAATTTAGGGTCATATATATACATATATATATATATATATATGTTAAAATTAGATATAAATTTATTCAATCTGTACGAGCCACTCCCGTTCTCCATGAAAACCTTGGCACAATCAATTATATTATGCGTGTGAATGGCATAATTGAAAGGAAGATTGTCCCTAGAGACAATTCGTTAAAGATAATATGGTTACACGAAAACAGTAACAAAGTACAGATTGTTAAGCTTAATGCCAATGTTTCCCTTATGGGAAGCGAAACAAATGATTGCGAGACTTCTTAACTTCGCAAGCGAGAGTCGAAGAGGGCGCAAGCCACCAGAGGGTTGAACGAATTACAAACCAGCGACGTAAATAATGACAAAATTATGTTAGTATTTGAAAAAACAGACCAGATTGCCAACAATGTGGCAGATGTACTTAGTTAGTCAGCGAACAATAAGATCGGGGGAGGGATGCTTTGCCCAAGGCTACAAAATATTGAGCGGGGTTGTTTTTTTTAAACGATTTGCACATTATGCTGATATTATTTGACAATAATAATAATTATTATTACTCAATATTAAAGAATAATCGACATTGTATTCCTTCAAATTTGAAAGCGATCTCTGTAATACAGTTGATATCATAATAAATAACTATTAATTATTATTGGTATTACAACGAGTTGTAAGAACGGCCAGTATTCTGAATTATTATTATGTGATTGTGAGCTCATTGAAAATCGCGGCCGTGGCAGACTCCATAAAGTAGAAATGTTGTTCATAAGGAGCAACATCGATTAAGTGATTTATATGTCATCTCAGATATTAAGGAATATAGTTAAGCTTTTGTCTAAGCGCTCATTTTTGAAATTTAAAGCTAATCATTTAGCCGATTTTAGCATATGCTTGTGAAGCTTATGTAATATACCCGCAAAACATTGCTAGCTTAGGTATCAGGTATATCTATATGTATTACAATATGTTTGTGTCTACGTAGGTATATGTGTAGTTAACAGAAACTGACGCAACACGTTTGCAGTGAGAATGCAATTACCTTAAATTGTGTAATATTGTTTATAATGGGCGTACGGTCGTTTTTATTGTTGTTTCTGAATTCACTCGACTCCGTAATTGCTTGTGCAGGCTTCATATTTCATTTCACGATTGACTTTCGAAAAGTTACCCGACCTACTGTTACCCACCACGCAGGAATCGTAGTTTTTGCATTTAAAAATAAAAATAAAAAATCTACTTAAAATTAAAAATAATAATAAACAAATTACGTGAATTAAAATATACCATCAACATTAATACAAATTGCAAATAAAATGTATAAATAATAAAATCACCATTTAATAATTACATAAAGGCTAATAAAATAAAAAATTTACCATAATAATCATAACAGTATTAAAAAAAAAGGAATAAACATTAGTAAATAATACAAAAACATAAAATTATAAACGTAAAAGTAAATGAAAATAAAATAATATTATTACAAACAAATTATAAATGAAAGTGAATAATCTATGAATTATATATAAAAAAAAAAAAATAAAAATTTTCATAATATTTATAGGGATACTAAAATAAGAACACATAAAAAATAATAATAGTAACCTTAAAAAAAACAGATGAATTAATACATCCTTACACATACTATATCATCCAAAATTTGTAATGTGTAATGAGTTGCAGGGTATATAAAAAGCAAAGACTGGAACTCGATCTTATAGAAAAAAGCGCATGCAAACATACATGTATATATATATATATATATATATATATATATATATATATATATATATATATATATATATATTTATGTATATACTATAGATAGTATCTATTGAAATTGAAAACGATTACAGTTTGGGGCAATATCCCAATCGTCTGCCCAAGGGTGGTTTGCAATTTGAAAGCATGTGTCTTTTGACAAACATAAGGGGAATAAACAGATAGGTACAGATACATATACAGAGACACAAATAGAGTGATAGAGAGAGAGAGAGAGAGAGAGAGAGAGAGAGAGCGAGAGAGAGAGAGAGAGAGAGAGAGAGAGATAGGCAGATAAAGACTAAAATACCCACTGATGAGTTGGCAATAATTCGGTTGAGTGGTTACTGTCAACAGGCAAATAGAATAGAAGGTGTTCCAAATGAGGGCGGGTAATCATTATTCCACACTCAATCGCTTGTTGTTGTTGTTGCTGCTGTCGATGGTCTTTTGTTTACACGTAAAACATCATGCATATTTAATTGGGTTAAATTGCAGGACGATTAACATTTGAAAATGAAATGCGCAGATAATTGAGTTTACTTTGCCTAATTACAAGTGCCTGTTCTGTTCACAGATAGGCGTACAGGTAAGCCTGTTAAAACCTCTGTACGTCCTCGTCGCCATAGAGTGGACAGCTCCATTAAACCGATTAAACCATTTAGTTTGAAGTATGCTCTTATTAATAAATGTATTGCATGTCCTATCGAGGAAATCTTTTCAGATGCGATGAATCCTTCTGCAAAAGTTAGTTAGACGGACTGATAGTAAATTATATCAGCTTTATCCCCCATATAAATGCAAATCATTTCGTCACTGTTACTCATCGAAAATTCGGATATTTTGATAATGTATGCAGTAGGCAAAAGGAGAAGCAGGTGTGGCAGACCGCATCTAGTGTATATATATATCAATATCGCGTCAATCTCAGAACTCGTAAGATCTAGGGACTTGAAGTTTATTTCAAATAATCGATATCTTCTCCAGTTTAAGTGAAATCGATTAAAAAATCTTTGCTACTCTTGAGCTCATGAATCATATTCAATATATTTTTAAAGTTTGAGTCTCAAAATTTTTATTTTCACGTTTGTTTTATTCAATTTTGAATTCCTTTTTATATTGGATTTATATTGGTATATGAAAAAGTTGTCATGTTTTGTAATATCACTAGCCATACAACACATAGACTAGACAAGTAGAACAAGCGTTTTCAGCGCATAGTGAAGCCGTATGGCGAACCAATCAACTTCGTATTTGCTCGTATCGGTCGCTTATCGCTTCAGGCAGTGAAAGTATTGTCCGGCATAGTCAGTGCGCTACGAGCGTTGAATTCTGATACGAAGAGTAGCTGTGTGCTATTTTTCCTTGCTCTCTCTCTCTCTCTCTCTCTGCTCTCTCAAAAATATATGCATGTACATATGTATATGTCGGAGATGGCCCTAAATTATTTTATTCCATGATGGATTTTTATTTCATTACTTAGAGATATTTATTCTTATTGCCTTGAACGCAGCGAGTCGCAACTGTCTTGTTGCTGCTGCTGCTCTTTTTGTCGTTAGACTAAAGTCATGTACGCACAGCCTCAACGCTCGTGCCTACATTCTCTTTTATATGTACATATGTACATAAAAACATCAATCGCGTCACACTCGGCTGAAGCATCTCTCTCGCTCTCGAGCCTCGCTCTCGGCATAGAATTTACCGCTAACCGTTATTCCTCTTTTGTGATTTACTTTGCTATGTATATAGTAGCGACACAGTCACGCCATTATGAAGTTTTACAACATCGCAAAGAAGCATCGCAACATTGTGACTAGACTGCCTGACGCGTCAGCGCAGCAATACATTGCTACGTCATTAACATATCATATTTATGTTATTAACATAACATGCCCCTGTTATGTTAAATGCTCATGTTAATTAAATAAACCTCTGACATACATATATATATATGTATGTATGCACAAGTAGCAGCAGCTCACAAAAATTCAAATTTGTTCGCCCAGAGATCGCATTTCTTCCCTTTCGACCGAAGAGTATAAAAACTGCTGAAAGCGTTTGCCATGCTCATGTAAATTGCTAAGATTTTTATTATTTTTTGTGTGAAGTGTATGAAAACGTTGATGCGCATGAAGAATATGTTTTTGCGACGAGCATGCACACACACTTACACATACACATATGTAGACATTCACATGAGTGAATGCTTATTCGAATTCTATTAATAGAATTACATTTTCGATTGAATTTCTGAATTTGGCATCCTCAGTCGATAAAATCACGTCAAGTACTAAAGTTTTTGGTGGGGACTTTCAGAGTCGCAAGGAGTCGACTCCCGATATAGTGTCAACTGCAACAGCTAGTGACCCTCTCTATTCCTAGAGCTTTTAGTAAGACTCTTAAGCTTCGGTTCACGTCGTCTAAGGCTATATGCTGTTGTAGTAGCTTTTATTGCCAGCAAATTAGAAGCTTCAAAGTTGTAACCTCATGAAATTTCTTCATTTCAAATCAATGTTCCCCTGACGATTTATTTCAAATTATGGTAATCCTGAAGTTCTGCTATGAATCGAAACATGTTTTCCCTAACCTACTTCGTACAAGCAAATTCTCTAGCCTTATTCAACAAAAAACCAATTTGAACCAATTCGATTCATATATATATATATATATATATATATATATATATATATATATAAACACGTCGATTGTAAGTTCGTGTATATCACGCATATATCCAGAAAATTGATAACTATTACCGTTCAATTGTTATCGATTAAAACCCGTATCGAGATTCAGTAGTAAAATTATATCACGTACATATTTGGAGCTAGAGTCGTCAAATTTTGCATTTAGTTTTACACAATTTCGGTTTTTTTATATTTTGGATACAACGCCCCTTTCCATCCCCCCATCCTGCCCCAATTTGTAAAAAACGTTTATCAAATACTAGAGACTTGTGCTTTATCAAATATGTACATATGAATGTCATTATCACGCTCCAAAATTGGTTACAAAAGTCCATCTAGAAGAAAACTTATTCAACAAATAAGCTTCCATAACATAGTCCATACTGCCGCCCAACCGCAGCCGCTGCGTAAACTGCGCAGTAAGCTGAGGCAGTGATTATGCGTGCGTGTGTATGTGTGTGCATGTGTTTCTTGCATACATATTTATGTTCGTATATTTTAAATAAGCAATAGAATATGTAGATTATATGCTGAAAATTTCATTGAAATTCATTAATTATAATAGAAGTTGTTAAACAAAACGTTTTGCACGTGGTCAGTTTTTACACAGGTGCATAGGCACATAAAATGCGTACATTCTCGAAACTGCTTTAATTGATTGAATTGTGTTTGAATTATCAACTGTTACTTTAGTTTTGGATTTGATTTCAGATTTCGGAAGCAGCCCATGGCAGTGTTGTGCTTTTTTTTCAAACATAAAGTGACAGGATTCACGGGATCTCCTAGTCGGGCACCCCCGACTAGAACTTTCTTACTTCTTATTGGCTAGTATAGAGCTAATAAGAATTGTGGCACTTCAGATATAACCGGCTATCTTTTTATACCCTGAACCCATTGAAAATGGGCAATTAGGATATAATGGTTTTGTTTAAACGTATGTAACAGGTAGAAGGAGGCATCGCAGACTTTGACTATATATATATATACATATATATATATATATATATATATATATATATATATATATATATATATATAAATATATATATATATATATTCTTGGCCAGGAAGGCGAGTTAGGTCGATTTAGTCATGTCCGTCTGTTTGTCAGCCCGTATGTATGAACGGGTCGAACTCAGAACCTAAGAAGGCATGAAATTTTTTTGCATATTCTTGTGTTGGACACGCAGATCGACTTTATTTTAAAAATTCGATAACTATTCACGTTTTAATGTTATCGATTAAAAACGTTATCGAAATACACATTTAAAACTATATCTCGTACATGTTTGCAGCTAGAGTCGCTTAGCTTTGCATTTAGTTTCATTTATATTTCATACAATTTGGATTTTCGGTGTATTTTGGATACCACGCCTCTTCTCCCCGAATTGGCAAAAAAGTACTACAAACTTGATCACGCGCTAAAATTAATTAATTAATTAATTACAAAGCTTCATCTAGAGGAAAACGTATTCAACAGATAAGTTTCCAAAATATTGCCCATACTGCAGCCCAAGCGCAGTCGCTGCGAAAAATAAAACCTCTTTCTCTCTTGGATTTGATTTGATAACACAATATTTTTGAGGCCCTGGCAGAGTATTCAATCATGAACATGCCATATCATATACATAATAAACAATACTGGATAGCATGCACGTTATCTTAGCTGCAGCGACCAACGCAGTGGCTGATAAGAATGTGAAATGAGCATAAACAACGTCTCAAAAACTAACAAATAAGAAAACTCTAGTCGAAGTGCGCGATTTGGAGATCGGGGTATCTCCCCCGAAGGATCTGCAATTTTAAATATGCTCTATTATGCATTTATAAACACGGAAAAAAGTGTAAGCCAACAACGCCATTTACTGCTAAGAATATACGAGAGTGTAGCTGGCACTGTTAACCACATGACTTTACTTTGGCCGAGCCATTTGCTTAATAACTTTTGTTCTACTTAATGGATTGCAATGAAATATATTTTTTCAAAATATTTGTCATTATATAAGAAATGCAAACTCACATATTTGCACATATTGACTATATTTTCAAATTAACTTCAATTCAATGAATTTGTGGAAGTTTAGGGCCGGTATCCAAAATGTAACAAAAGCCGAAATTGTATAAAATATAAATGAAACAATCTGCCCACTGTAGCTCCAAAAATGTACGAGATATAATTTTTTAACTGTTTTTCGATAAGGGTTAAATAGATAACAATTAAACGGTAATAGTTATCAATTTCTGAAACAAACTCGATCTGCGCGTACAATACACGGACATGGAAGGACAGAACTAAATAGACTCAGCTCGTCGCCTTGATGAAGGCTATATATCTACGGTATGGGGTCTGCGACGCCTCCTTCTACTTGTTACATACATTTCAACAAAACCATTATATCCTGATTACCAATTTTTAATGGGTTCAGGGTACAAAAAAACATGTGTGCACTCGTGTACATGATAAAAATTACCCTTCCCGTGACTAAAAGTTGTTTTAAGATTCTCATGTAAGGTATTTAAGACTAGTGTTTTAAGTGAATAAAACATTTCGAATCATGAATTAGTTAAATGTGGAGGTGTTTTTCTTTAACTCTTTTACAGTATCATGACTAAAGCTGCTCAATTTATTAGATGTCCTCTCTATTTGGAAAGAACATCCCAAAATTTCATTATCATAGGACCATAGGGTCCGATCATATATTTTAAATCTCTTATATTCCCTATGAATTATGATCGAATAAAAACCATTCGCTCCCTCAGCATGGATTTCTTCAGCGTCATTCAATATCAAACAACTACTTCAAAGTTGCTTTTAATTTGTCGGGTGTCCTCCAGGGCTGTCAGATTTTTAAACCTAGTTCTAGAAGGCAAAAGTGTATGCTGGTTTGATATGATGTGTAACAAATAACAAAAAACTGATTAAACAACCTCCAACTATCATCGACTCGTGTTAAACAGGCCTGTCTGACTTTTTTTTTTATCTGTTTCGATCAAGCCCTGTCTGTCCGTCCGTCCGCTTGTCCGTCTGTCCTTTTGTATGAACACATCGATACTTGAACCTAGAAGAGCTAGAGATTTGAAATTTTTTGTAGGTCCGTGTATAGCACGCGCAGATCAAGTTTGTTTCAGGAAATCGATAACTAGTACCATTGAATTGTTATCGATTTAAACCCTTAAAACTTATCGAAATATAGTCGGTAGATTTTGCATTTTGTTTCATTTATATTTTATACAATTTCGATTATTGTTTAATTTTGGATCCCAACCCCAAATTTCTCCAAAATTCATTAAATTAAAGTTAATTGAAAAATTTAGTCAAAAATAGATCGAAGGTCTCAAACTTTCATTGCAATCCATTAAGTTGAACAGAAATAATTAAACAAATATTTAATTGTGAAGATCCGAGACAGAGTCCCGCGGAAATATGTTTTTCTTTTAGTCAAACATTTTTATAAGCTTACACTTTTTTATGTCTATAAATATATTTCAGCGCATATTTTAGATTTGCCACGTCCCTGTAGGCGTAGACATTTATTTTTGGCCATTCCCAACAATAGTCTATGGTAACGTAACTGCAAAATTTGGAAGCTTACGATCCAAAAATGTTGAAATTACAGGGTGTTTTTCGGTATGCCACGCCCCAAAGGGACGTAGTAATTCTTTATAGGTCATCGATAGTAAAGGTCAGTAGTAACTTTTCTAGCTTCTAGCTCTGAAACTTTAGGAGACATAAACTTTTGTAGTTTACCACACGTTCATACGGACAGATGGACATTGCACAAAACCAATATACTAATTCAATTCGTGAATGAGTATAAACAAACAAGTAAGAAACCTGCCACTTTATGTTTGAAAAAAAAGACAGAAATAAAAAGAAAACACTGCAATGGCCTGCTTCCGAGCCTGGGATTTCTAGCCGACGTGCACCAATTCTAGCAACTCCGCCAATCAAACATCTGATAACAAATCCAAAACTAAAGTAACAGCTGATAATTCAAAGACAACTCAATCAATTCAAGCAGGTTCGAAGTTTTTTTTATATTCCAAATATAACAAATACCCAAATTGTATAAAATATAAATGAAACTAAATGCAAAATTTTCCAAAGATGTACGAGATATTAACTTATTACTGAATCTCGACACGGGCTTCAATCGATAACTTTTTAACGGTAATAGCAATTTTTTTTTAAACAAACTCGATCTGCGCGTGGTATACACGGAGCTACAAAAAATTCAAGTCTTCAGCTTTTATATGTTCTGAGATCGACACGTTCATTCATACGTACAGACGGAAAGACAGACGAACATGGCTAAATCAACTTAGCTCGTCTTTCTGATCAAGAATATATAAACTTTATTGGGTCTGCCACGCCTCCTTCTGCCTGTTACATACACTTTAACAAAACCAGATCCTTCGGAGTTCAAGGTATCTGCTGGGCACCCCAACTAGAGTTTTCTTACTTGTTTTTTTTTTTTTAACAATCTACATAGATAGCTAGCTGGAGAGCCAAATAGATATTATAGGTTGCGAAATTGTTGCGTTTATACAAATTGGATTGACAGACGGAAAGGCAATAGGGCAGGGCTAAATTACTTCGGTTCGGTTATAACAAAAACAATATACTTTGAATCCCATTTTGAACGGGTAACATGGTATGTACTGCTGCGAGAATATGAAAAGGAGACACACGTAAGGCAATAGATCGATTTCTTTGTAGATGTTAATTGACCAATTAAGATCAAAGATCACGTCAAATACGAATTTAATTGTAATATTGAGAGCTGTTACGAAGAACAATGCTAAATATAGTATTATGTAATTAAATTTATAAAATGAATTATCATACGATCATGAATCATTTGCTCTAGAGTTGCCAGAGCTTGAATTGATATCAATTATATATTAATATTATCTATTTGACATATAGATATAATGATACACGGTTTAGGTTACACGGCTTATATATTAAAATAATACTTAGAAAAACATTAATTTACCATCCTTCGCAAGTACAAGTATTGTTGGGGCGTGTGCCTTGTTGAGTTAGAGTTGTTTTGTTTGATTAAATGAACTGACCACTTTGTATTTGCATTATTATCATTGTATGTATCATTTGATTACTTGAAATGATATAGACACTTTAACTTAAGAGCATTATTTTCAATTTGTTTAAACGACGAAAATGTTGCGAAAAATTGAAGAAATCTCGCACGTCCCGAAATAACCATGAGAACTGAATAGCAAAAACATTTCTATTCACCTGAATTTCTTCTGAAAGTCAGAACTATATACAAGGAAAGAAAAACACAAAAACAAATTCGATTGCCCAATGAATAAATAGCAGACGAGCAAAATTGGCCAATCGCGATGCGTTCAAGAAGCATTATTCAAGCAATGGCTACATGGGTGAGAAAGAGAGAGTGGAAGACTCGTGAAAGTTGTCAGCCAATCGGAGTGTTCGCTACACAGTGTGAAGGCGTGCTCAGTGGGCACTCTTGACACTTGCGATACGCATGCGTATTGGTCAAGCGACAACCCTTAAGGAGGTGTTCTGTGCCTCCTTGGGCGAGACATGAACATGCCTCATGCCTCTAATTTGCACATAACACGTATTTTGTATTTTGAATTCAACGAACTGTGAATATTGCTTTTAATTTAATTAACTTTTCCCAACAAAATTGCGGCACGCAAATTAAATGAAGCTTTTAGACTTTTGGACAAGGG
This sequence comes from Drosophila anceps, assembly GCA_035045945.1. NCBI lineage: Eukaryota > Metazoa > Arthropoda > Insecta > Diptera > Drosophilidae > Drosophila > Drosophila anceps. The sequence goes on from JAWNON010000145.1 coordinate 206,579, forward strand.
TGTAAATACATGCCCGATGTATGTTTGTTTGTACATGTATACATACATGCTATATGTATATATGTTGGTCACGTAATGTGATTTTATTCATTAACTTTCTTTCTTGACATGATGATGTGCTTAATATATATGTATATATATATATATATATATATATATATATATATATATATATATATATATATATATATATATATATATATATATATATATATATATATATATAAAGATATATATATATATAAATATATGTATATAGCACTTGATTTAAACTATTGCATAGGCTGCATAATTGGCAATTCCACATAAATTAATACCCTTACGCATTCTCATATAACCTGATTCACCCCACATTTCCCCCCACCAATTCTTAAGTATCCAATAGTCTTTGTCATAGCCAATCAGTAGCATCGCATGATTAACCGAAGTCGAGCTGCACGCGACATCATCGTAAATTCCGTCGCTGTAAGCAAAGAGAAGGAAAATAAAGAAAATCAATTAAATATCAATGAAGTAAGCATTAATTTTATTATTTTTCATATAACAATTTTATATACACATATATACATATATTTGTAAATTTATACTCGACCTGCAAGTCAAAAACTCTGATCTGTTGTGTGCCTGTTGCTGTATGGAGATAAGACATTTCACCGTTATTGAACTTGAAACTATTGTTTCTTTGTCTTATGAAGCTTAACAAGTTGACCTATCATTTCCATATTTTTTACTTTATTCTCTATCTCTATCAAAGAATATGCCGACGTCCATTAAAGACTTGGCAAATCTTCAAAAATTGTATCATCTATAGTCTTGACAACTTGACAACTGAGCGCTGCTGTGGATTATGATTCTTAGCTGTGACTGTAGCTGTGGTGATTCGTAAATCGTAAATATTTTATAGTTATTATTATTAGTTTACAGCTGGGGCTCCCAAATTACTTATTGTTTGCATCAAATACATTGATTCGATTAGGTCGGTTCAGTCTTACCTATATAATTGAAAAGTTTTCGGTGTCGCATTGATAGAAACTGCAACTGGACCAATATGAGCCACAGCTGCTTGAATTGCATTCTCATCATTTGCCGGCAAAATGGCCCACGAGGTGATATTGACCACAGCCAATTCGCTAACGAATTGGCACACTCCTTTCTGGAATACAAAATTCATTTATTTAATTCAATTTAATAATACATATACATCTACAGTTCTATTAGATGGGCGTTTTTTTTTTATTTTCAATTATATCAACGATCCTCGCATTGCTAAAACTAAAATAAATTATAATAATGAAAAAGTAATAATAAAAACGAAGCATTCGAATATTCTTGCAAAATGTAACAACGAAACGCTAAAGTCGGGCATTACCGACTGCATAAAAAAACACATACACATACACATACACATACACATACACAAACACATACACATACACATACACATACACATACACATACACATACACATACACATACACATACACATACACATACACATACACATACACATACACATACACATACACATACACATACACATACACATACACATACACATACACATACACATACACATACACATACACATACACATACACATACACATACACATACACATACACATACACATACACATACACATACACATACACATACACATACACATACACATACACATACACATACACATACACATACACATACACATACACATACACATACACATACACATACACATACACATACACATACACATACACATACACATACACATACACATACACATACACATACACATACACATACACATACACATACACATACACATACACATACACATACACATACACATACACATACACATACACATACACATACACATACACATACACATACACATACACATACACATACACATACACATACACATACACATACACATACACATACACATACACATACACATACACATACACATACACATACACATACACATACACATACACATACACATACACATACACATACACATACACATACACATACACATACACATACACATACACATACACATACACATACACATACACATACACATACACATACACATACACATACACATACACATACACATACACATACACATACACATACACATACACATACACATACACATACACATACACATACACATACACATACACATACACATACACATACACATACACATACACATACACATACACATACACATACACATACACATACACATACACATACACATACACATACACATACACATACACATACACATACACATACACATACACATACACATACACATACACATACACATACACATACACATACACATACACATACACATACACATACACATACACATACACATACACATACACATACACATACACATACACATACACATACACATACACATACACATACACATACACATACACATACACATACACATACACATACACATACACATACACATACACATACACATACACATACACATACACATACACATACACATACACATACACATACACATACACATACACATACACATACACATACACATACACATACACATACACATACACATACACATACACATACACATACACATACACATACACATACACATACACATACACATACACATACACATACACATACACATACACATACACATACACATACACATACACATACACATACACATACACATACACATACACATACACATACACATACACATACACATACACATACACATACACATACACATACACATACACATACACATACACATACACATACACATACACATACACATACACATACACATACACATACACATACACATACACATACACATACACATACACATACACATACACATACACATACACATACACATACACATACACATACACATACACATACACATACACATACACATACACATACACATACACATACACATACACATACACATACACATACACATACACATACACATACACATACACATACACATACACATACACATACACATACACATACACATACACATACACATACACATACACATACACATACACATACACATACACATACACATACACATACACATACACATACACATACACATACACATACACATACACATACACATACACATACACATACACATACACATACACATACACATACACATACACATACACATACACATACACATACACATACACATACACATACACATACACATACACATACACATACACATACACATACACATACACATACACATACACATACACATACACATACACATACACATACACATACACATACACATACACATACACATACACATACACATACACATACACATACACATACACATACACATACACATACACATACACATACACATACACATACACATACACATACACATACACATACACATACACATACACATACACATACACATACACATACACATACACATACACATACATACACATACACATACACATACACATACACATACACATACACATACACATACACATACACATACACATACACATACACATACACATACACATACACATACACATACACATACACATACACATACACATACACATACACATACACATACACATACACATACACATACACATACACATACACATACACATACACATACACATACACATACACATACACATACACATACACATACACATACACATACACATACACATACACATACACATACACATACACATACACATACACATACACATACACATACACATACACATACACATACACATACACATACACATACACATACACATACACATACACATACACATACACATACACATACACATACACATACACATACACATACACATACACATACACATACACATACACATACACATACACATACACATACACATACACATACACATACACATACACATACACATACACATACACATACACATACACATACACATACACATACACATACACATACACATACACATACACATACACATACACATACACATACACATACACATACACATACACATACACATACAACACATACACACATACACATACACATACACATACACATACACATACACATACACATACACATACACATACACATACACATACACATACACATACACATACACATACACATACACATACACATACACATACACATACACATACACATACACATACACATACACATACACATACACATACACATACACATACACATACACATACACATACACATACACATACACATACACATACACATACACATACACATACACATACACATACACATACACATACACATACCCAAACAACAAAGACGCCTTCTCCTGATGAGTGTCATTAGGTCCGTCACCCTCTATGCAGCGCCAATCTGGGCAAGAGCGATGGCAACTCCTAGCTATAGAAGAGGTATTTGCGCCACTTACAGATTGAGCACAATCAGAGTCATCTGCTCGTTTAGAACAGTCTCTGACGACGCAGCACTCGTCATAGCCGGCATGATACCACTAGAGGACTTGGTCGCCGAAGCCGTGGAGCGGAGTACGCACGATCCTGTACGACGCTACGTGACCAGGCCAAACAGCATTGCACGATGGCAAAGAAGGTGGAACAGCTCGACAAAAGGACGACGGACTCACACGCGCATTCCTGACCTTCAACCATAGATCAATCGTAAGCATGGTGAAAAATTTTATCTTTCACAGATTCTCTCTGAACACGGCTGCTTCCGCAGCTATCTGAAGCGATTTGGCCATGAGGAAACTGACGAATGCCTCTGGTGTCGACAAGAACTGGTGGAAGACGCCAACCACACCCATTTCGTGTGTGGTCGTTTCCTGGAGGACAAGCGATGCCTAGATGAAGCAGGGGGCCGCTCCATTAGAGCGGACAACCTAGTCAACACCATGCTGGAGTCGGAGGAAGCGTGGAAGCTCCTTCGCGGCCACGGTCATGGTGGAGCTCCGCAGAATTGCACGAAGCAGAAGACGAGCTGAACCCGTTTAAGTTTACGGCCGCCCCGCAAGCACTGTGCTCTACACTTAAATTATGCTTTATAAACTTTGTAAATTAAATTAAATGTAATAAAAAACGAATATAAAAATAAAAAACATACACATACACATACACATAAAGAAAAGAAAAGAAAAAAAAGATTTCAAAGCTTACACTTTTATATGATTCAGTATAATTATGTGTAACTATCTCATGCAAATACAGCCTAGAAGTTGGATTTTGGGTGTCTCCAAGTCGGGCACTCTTGCGTAAAACTTTCTTATTAGTTTAGATAAGACAAAGTGCTCAGAGGCTATTAGATACCTTTCGAAGTCAGATCCTTAAAATAGAGTTTGTACACTTGATCTTTGACAATGAAAGCAAAATTTAACTTAATCGATCATACAAATATATGCAATCAGCCTTGTTTTATATTAATCGCTCCAGATTTATGAGATATTTTCGTAGCATCTCTAAAAATATTGTGACTTGATTTGCTAAAGAAATGAAAGCTAGAAATTTAAATTGAGTCTATACATTTATGATATACATATATGTACATGGGGTTCCGGGTATGTCCTAATCGGACACTTTCTCATATTGGATATTTCTATTTCGATTTACCTTCGAGGCATACTTGTAGTCGACGGATCTCATTAGACCACCAGTAGCTTGTAGATACCGGAGTGTGTTCCGCAATGAGCCGCCGGTACATCCCTGATTGCCATGCGATATGCTGCAATCAACAATTTGCTGTTCACTTAGAGATAGGATTTTACCGGTCCGCTTGAAAACTTGACCCTCAATGCTTTGGGCAATGCTGAAGGCGTAGCATGAGCCGCAGCTCTGTTGATTAAACGACGGTGTCACGAATCCCTTTTTACGCCAATCCAAACTGTCTGGAACATTATCCATTAGCGTGGATCCAACAATATCGGCCATATTATCTGATGTCGAAATCGGCGGACTCCTTAGTAGACGTAGGAAGCCCTTAAGATACGAATCAGTGCTCTATGGATTAGAAACGCTACAGTATATCAAGCAAATTTCCAAATGATGCAGATCTCAAATGTAGATTATATAAAAGCGTAATAAAACATATCATCATACATATATCAACTGGAAAATTGAAGATGTAACAACAGTCGACAATACCTACGATCTTTACATCGAGGAGGTCATCAGTGATTCAACTACAACTGCAAATGCAATTGTTAGCTCTAGCGCTAAAATGTTTTCTTCTGATTTGCCATGCGCAGAGTATGAATGAATATCGAAAAATTTGCATATATACAGATATGATCACTAAGCGTTCGACAACAAAATAATGTGATTTAATCAAACACAATATTTTGAAATCATGACTACTGACATATACTGTCCATATTTATATAGATTTATGACTTACCATATCTGCCAGTGTATTTGTTGTTAGTCGAAAGCTGCTTTTTCCCGAATTATAATCTTTATTGTGTTCATTGACGATTTGATGGTTCTCCTCGTAGGCCTTGTAGCTGCGCAGCTCATCATACGAACGTATGTAGCTTCTGTTGTTGGCTTTCTAAGCACCAAGTCGAAGGTCATCAATTATTTTATAGCATTCATTCAGTATCGTTTTTACCTTGAATTGTGTAAACTGCTCCATGACGATTTGGCCAAAATCATTTTGCTTGCACAATATCAAATGGCCAGCAAATCCGAAATATAATATTGAAAGAACAGCGAGTCGCATTGCTTCAGTCGACCAAATAAATTTTTAAATATTTATTCTCAATTATTTGTGGTAGTTCGTGCGATTGCAAATTGCAACTCAGCAGCTGAATACCCAGTGAATGTTGCCCACATATCTACTTTAAGAAGTCAGCAGATATGCTTAGGCCATGTCCGCATATCTCAAAAGGTACACAAGACCGATATACCCCGTCGATCCAATTATCAATGACTATTTATTTGCTTATAAAGTCAAAAGTCAACAACCTCAAATCTATATATATATATATATATATATATATATATATATATATATATATATATATATATATATATATATATATATATATATATATATATATATATATATATATATATATATATATATATATATATATATATATATATATATATATATATATATATATATATATATATATATATATATATATATACATATATATATATGTATATATTTATGCAGTTGCACTTGTGTGTGAGTACTTAGGTACTTTGGTACTTTAGTACAATGTGACTCTTCGTCAGTCTATGGTACTCTTTGGGATTCGTTTTGCTACTCTTTTTGTGTTTTACTTTCGGAAAACGTCATTAGCAGATTGTTATGTACGTTTTGGGGTGACTTTAAATGTTTTCAATGATGCAGCAGCTTTTCTAAACTTTCTATACAACACGAATAAAATTAGTATAATTAATTGGTTATTAAATTTTATATGGGCGTGTGCAGAGCATTAACTTGTTATCATGAATCGGCCCATCTATGTGTCATGGCACAATAAGGCAATACAAGGATTCATACTACACACTTAATACCTATACAATCATTACCAGGGGTAATGGTCTCTCTCTCTCTCTCTCTCTTTCTCTCTCTCACACTCGCTGTCGTTCTGGCTCACTGCCTTACTTCTTAATTTTTATGTAACATAGTCTACTAGAAATAAATTCATCTTTTATTTGTTATTAAAGTTATCGTTTATTATACTCATTCACCATGTTAGTTGAAGTGCTAGAGAGTTGAAATTAGGAATGTATACTCGCCTTGACAACCTCGGACCAAAACAAGTGAGAGTGCTCGACTAGATACCCTAAGCCCTACGAAAAGCTGATATAACAATCATTCTATGCTTCTTTAATACATGCATACATGTGTACATAGTAAACAACACATGTACACACACACATACATAAGCACGCATAAGCACGCATAAGCACGCGCTTTGCTGCGGCGTTTGGGGTGCAGTTTAGAAACTTATTTGTTAAATAAATTGTAAAATAAATTAATTTCGACGGACTTTCGACATTATGTTAACATTAATATGCATATTTTAACGGTATTCAAGTTTTGCCTAAAAAATGAAGTCAAATTATCGATTTTTATCGATAACAAATTAATAGCAAAGGCAATCGACAAAAAAATTATAAACTCTTACTGCGTATGGAATAGACAAGGATACATTTAAAATTTAAGATCTTTAAAAAATTGATGTGGTTTGCGAGATCTCTGCTTTCATACGGACGGGCGGACGGGCAGCCGGATACGGCTAAATCAACTCGGTTCGTCTTTCTGATCAAGAATATATGTATAAGTGTTATGGGGTCTGCCACGCCTCCTCCTGCCTGTTACATACATTTTCACAAAACCATTATACCCTGATTTCCCATTTTAATGTTCTCAGTGGTTCAGTGGTACAAATAGATATGACACATATATTTACAGCCATGAAGGGCGCGGAAAACCACGAAAGCTTATATCTCCTAAATTATTTTAAAATTGGACAATTGAATTGCTGGAGGGCTTCTCTATTGATGACACAAAAATAATTTGTACGCCCCTTTGGGGGCGTGACATGCCAAAAAATACCCTGTAATTTCCACATTTTTGTATCGTGAGCTTCCATGTTAACAACCACTGGGGGCGTGGCAAATCGGTTCTGAATATAAACTGTGTTGCGTGAATTCCGCTATATTTTGAGCACTATTTCGCAGTCGGTGACGCTCGGTTGTAACGTTCCTAATTATATTAAATACAAAAAAAAATTGAAGAATGTAACTACAGAAATCTAAATTATAATGCAAGAATCTATTCACTTTCATGATAAATGTATAAAAATATATTTTAATTTTTTGTAATCCTTACCTCCCTTACCTTGTCTCAGCCGTAATCTGATAGTCGGGTATCAGAGCATCCAGAATTTGTCAGTACTGTGTACAATTTACTTGAGCACCACCTATGGTTGGGCTTTCGTATTTAAATTATGTATATATAATATATCAACCAGCTTTTATAAGGAGTGGTTACATTACACATACCTTCAGCGCCATCTATTGTTGATTACTGTCAAATTAATAGATATATATCAGCCAGCTCTTTTCAGCATTGTAAAATGATTGTAGTGGTAAGCGCCATCTATTGTTTCGTAAAACTAACTCTTTCTCAGTCTAAATTTTTTTCAGCAGTTAAAGCGTATATTCCAAATTGTCATCAACTTTCATAGTAGATAGTGGAGGTTTCACATTTTTGTTAGAGGAAACAAGCTATAAAAATTATTTATTGAAATATTTGACAAAAAAAACTTAGTGGTTTTTACGCACATCAGCATTTCTTTCTAAAAAGCCTTGTGCCTTGTCCACATTATTAATTTTCTTACATGTACCTATTAGAACGCTTATTATGGTTCTTTTCCTTGCTGGTTTCTCAAGGTTTGTGTAAACACTATTCTTTGTGCGTACTTTATTCGAACATTCATGTGGCTCTTATCCATGCTAAGGCTTCTCAAGGCTTGTGTCCACAATATTTATCTTTGTACTAGTACTAGTACTCTTTTCGTTGCTAGTTTCTCAAGGCTCATGTTTACACTCTCATTTTCGTGTCCCTACTACTACGTTGATTGTGGTTCCTTTCTGCGCTAACACTCAAGGCTTTTCTGTGAACAATTGCTTCTGTTCACTTACTTCATACTCTTAAAATGGTTATTATCCTTGCTAATTTCTGAATGTCATGTTGTAGTTGACAGTTTGTTAGCAAAAAACGCGAATACGTCTACTGGCTTCACTTTACTTCAGGCTCAAGCAGTTTTTCCAAAATCTGAATTCAGATGGTTTGATTGAACTTTTACATCTGTTTTTCGAATTAGCAAATTAGAAAAGTATGCAGACGAGCGAGAGTGCCTAACTAAGCTGGGGACTGCGTCTCAAATGAGCTTCGTTTTCGATAAGATTGGTTCATGTCCCTACTATTGCGTTCTCGGAATTAATCCACATAAGGCATACACACATACATATATTTTAAAATTAACAACCATCGGTGCTGAGCAGAGGTTCAACATATATTGGAGGAAATTCAGCATCGATTCGATGTTTTGCCATCAAATCTAGATTGTTTTTTTTCGTACTCGTCCGAAATAGTAGCTCTTTTAATATTATAAGAAAACATATAAGATCAATTTGCTCAGTTCAATGAGTTAAAAACGGCATTTGTGATACTCCGAATTCATTGTTGTTGAATTGATTGACATAACATTAACCTAACATGTTTTGATGAGTTGTGTTTTAGCTGTTTCAGTGAATTTCTTATAGTAGGTTATCCATGTGTGGGTATATATGCATATATTAACACTAGTGCGCTATGCACGAATTACCGTTTTGAAGTGAGTTCCACAGCATCCATGGCTACAAACGGTCCCCGAAGATCGTTCAGGAAGCGATGCGAGCCAATCACTGAATCTATAGGAGCGAAAAAGATGAATTATAGCTCCGACTCTAGCATTTTCCAGTCGCGACGGCCACTTCTAGAGTAATCGCGTCACTGTGTGTTCAAACTATTGAGTTCAACATTTTTCACAAATTAAAACCAAATAAGGCTATAATGGTTTTCTTACAATGTATGTAACAGGCAGCATTCAACTAACATGGCTTCTGATATACCCCAAAAATCTTGATTGTCCATAATTCGAGGGTAACACGACTACATATATGTTTCAAATTTTAAGTCTCTAGCTTCAACAGCGGCGAAATGATTTGCGTTCATACTAACAGACGGCCGGCCAGACGGACAGACGAAC
>JAWNON010000148.1:0-44181 GCA_035045945.1 Drosophila anceps
TTATTACAGTTTGATATACATATTTAATAACCACTACATATTTTATATCCACATCGATGACAACAGTAAAAATGGGTGTGCTCATGTGGAACTGCTCATCTTTTTCTACTCCCAGATATATGAATTAGCTACTAAGTAACAAATCAGCTTATTTGCATATAATTTTTAGCTGCGCGGCAATTGGCAGCCATTTAAATGACGCCATTTTGAATTATATTACAGAGTTGGACTAATCATTTTATTGGAAGACAAAATTCTGTTAATGGGAGCACGAAAATGTTATGCGAAGCAATATCAAACGTGATATTTATTACAGTTTGATATATATATTTAATAACCACTACATATTTTACATCCACATCGATGACAACAGTAAAAATGGGTGTGCTCATGTGGAACTGCTCATCTTTTTCTACTCCCAGATATATGAATTAGCTACTAAGTAACAAATCAGCTTATTTGCATATAATTTTTAGCTGCGCGGCAATTGGCAGCCATTTAAATGACGCCATTTTGAATTATATTACAGAGTTGGACTAATTATTTTATTGGAAGACAAAATTCTGTTAATGGGAGCACGAAAATGTTATGCGAAGCAATATTAAACGCGATATTTATTACAGTTTGATATATATATTTAATAACCACTACATATTTTACATCCACATCGATGACAACAGTAAAAATGGGTGTGCTCATGTGGAACTGCTCATCTTTTTCTACTCCCAGATATATGAATTAGCTACTAAGTAACAAATCAGCTTATTTGCATATAATTTTTAGCTGCGCGGCAATTGGCAGCCATTTAAATGACGCCATTTTGAATTATATTACAGAGTTGGACTAATCATCTTATTGGAAGACAAAATTCTGTTAATGGGAGCACGAAAATGTTATGCGAAGCAACATTAAACGTGATATTTATTACAGTTTGATATATATATTTAATAACCACTACATATTTTACATCCACATCGATGACAACAGTAAAAATGGGTGTGCTCATGTGGAACTGCTCATCTTTTTCTACTCCCAGATATATGAATTAGCTACTAAGTAACAAATCAGCTTATTTGCATATAATTTTTAGCTGCGCGGCAATTGGCAGCCATTTAAATGACGCCATTTTGAATTATATTACAGAGTTGGACTAATCATCTTATTGGAAGACAAAATTCTGTTAATGGGAGCACGAAAATGTTATGCGAAGCAACATTAAACGCGATATTTATTACAGTTTGATATATATATTTAATAACCACTACATATTTTACATCCACATCGATGACAACAGTAAAAATGGGTGTGCTCATGTGGAACTGCTCATCTTTTTCTACTCCCAGATATATGAATTAGCTACTAAGTAACAAATCAGCTTATTTGCATATAATTTTTAGCTGCGCGGCAATTGGCAGCCATTTAAATGACGCCATTTTGAATTATATTGGTTGTTGGACTAATCATCTTATTGGAAGACAAAATTCTGTTAATGGGAGCACGAAAATGTTATGCGAAGCAACATTAAACGCGATATTTATTACAGTTTGATATATATATTTAATAACCACTACATATTTTACATCCACATCGATGACAACAGTAAAAATGGGTGTGCTCATGTGGAACTGCTCATCTTTTCCTACTCCCAGATATATGAATTAGCTACTAAGTAACAAATCAGCTTATTTGCATATCATTTTTAGCTGCGCGGCAATTGGCAGCCACTTAAATGACGCCATTTTGAATTATATTACAGAGTTGGACTAATCATCTTATTGGAAGACAAAATTCTGTTAATGGGAGCACGAAAATGTTATGCGAAGCAATATCAATCGTGATATTTATTACAGTTTGATATATATATTTAATAACCACTACATATTTTACATCCACATCGATGACAACAGTAAAAATGGGTGTGCTCATGTGGAACTGCTCATCTTTTCCTACTCCCAGATATATGAATTAGCTACTAAGTAACAAATTAGCTTATTTGCATATCATTTTTAGCTGCGCGGCAATTGGCAGCCACTTAAATGACGCCATTTTGAATTATATTACAGAGTTGGACTAATCATCTTATTGGAAGACAAAATTCTGTTAATGGGAGCACGAAAATGTTATGCGAAGCAACATTAAACGCGATATTTATTACAGTTTGATATATATATTTAATAACCACTACATATTTTACATCCACATCGATGACAACAGTAAAAATGGGTGTGCTCATGTGGAACTGCTCATCTTTTTCTACTCCCAGATATATGAATTAGCTACTAAGTAACAAATCAGCTTATTTGCATATAATTTTTAGCTGCGCGGCAATTGGCAGCCATTTAAATGACGCCATTTTGAATTATATTACAGAGTTGGACTAATCATCTTATTGGAAGACAAAATTCTGTTAATGGGAGCACGAAAATGTTATGCGAAGCAACATTAAACGTGATATTTATTACAGTTTGATATATATATTTAATAACCACTACATATTTTACATCCACATCGATGACAACAGTAAAAATGGGTGTGCTCATGTGGAACTGCTCATCTTTTTCTACTCCCAGATATATGAATTAGCTACTAAGTAACAAATCAGCTTATTTGCATATAATTTTTAGCTGCGCGGCAATTGGCAGCCATTTAAATGACGTCATTTTGAATTATATTACAGAGTTGGACTAATCATCTTATTGGAAGACAAAATTCTGTTAATGGGAGCACGAAAATGTTATGCGAAGCAACATTAAACGCGATATTTATTACAGTTTGATATACATATTTAATAACCACTACATATTTTACATCCACATCGATGACAACAGTAAAAATGGGTGTGCTCATGTGGAACTGCTCATCTTTTTCTACTCCCAGATATATGAATTAGCTACTAAGTAACAAATAGTATTTGCATATATTTTTTAGCTGCGCGGCAATTGGCAGCCATTTAAATGACGCCATTTTGAATTATATTACAGAGTTGGACTTATTATTTTATTGGAAGACAAAATTCTGTTAATGGGAGCACGAAAATGTTATGCGAAGCAACATTAAACGCGATATTTATTACAGTTTGATATATATATTTAATAACCACTACATATTTTACATCCACATCGATGACAACAGTAAAAATGGGTGTGCTCATGTGGAACTGCTCATCTTTTTCTACTCCCAGATATATGAATTAGCTACTAAGTAACAAATCAGCTTATTTGCATATAATTTTTAGCTGCGCGGCAATTGGTAGCCATTTAAATGACGCCATTTTGAATTATATTACAGAGTTGGACTAATCATCTTATTGGAAGACAAAATTCTGTTAATGGGAGCACGAAAATGTTATGCGAAGCAACATTAAACGCGGTATTTATTACAGTTTGATATATATATTTAATAACCACTACATATTTTACATCCATATCGATGACAACAGTAAAAATGGGTGTGCTCATGTGAAACTGCTCATCTTTTCCTACTCCCAGATATATGAATTAGCTACTAAGCTAAATCAGCAAATCAGCTTATTTGCATATAATTTTTAGCTGCGCGGCAATTGGCAGCCATTTGAATGACGCCATTTTGAATTATATTACAGAGTTGGACTAATCATCTTATTGGAAGACAAAATTCTGTTAATGGGAGCACGAAAATGTTATGCGAAGCAATATTAAACGCGATATTTATTACAGTTTGATATACATATTTAATAACCACTACATATTTTATATCCACATCGATGACAACAGTAAAAATGGGTGTGCTCATGTGGAACTGCTCATCTTTTTCTACTCCTAGATATATGAATTAGCTACTAAGCTTATTTGCATATATTTTTTAGCTGCGCGGCAATTGGCAGCCATTTAAATGACGCCATTTTGAATTATATTACAGAGTTGGACTAATCATCTTATTGGAAGACAAAATTCTGTTAATGGGAGCACGAAAATGTTATGCGAAGCAACATTAAACGCGATATTTATTACAGTTTGATATACATATTTAATAACCACTACATATTTTATATCCACATCGATGACAACAGTAAAAATGGGTGTGCTCATGTGGAACTGCTCATCTTTTTCTACTCCCAGATATATGAATTAACTACTAAGTAACAAATCAGCTTATTTGCATATAATTTTTAGCTGCGCGGCAATTGGCAGCCATTTAAATGACGCCATTTTGAATTATATTACAGAGTTGGACTAATCATCTTATTGGAAGACAAAATTCTGTTAATGGGAGCACGAAAATGTTATGCGAAGCAACATTAAACGCGATATTTATTACAGTTTGATATATATATTTAATAACCACTACATATTTTACATCCACATCGATGACAACAGTAAAAATGGGTGTGCTCATGTGGAACTGCTCATCTTTTTCTACTCCCAGATATATGAATTAGCTACTAAGTAACAAATCAGCTTATTTGCATATAATTTTTAGCTGCGCGGCAATTGGCAGCCATTTAAATGACGCCATTTTGAATTATATTACAGAGTTGGACTAATCATCTTATTGGAAGACAAAATTCTGTTAATGGGAGCACGAAAATGTTATGCGAAGCAACATTAAACGCGATATTTATTACAGTTTGATATACATATTTAATAACCACTACATATTTTATATCCACATCGATGACAACAGTAAAAATGGGTGTGCTCATGTGGAACTGCTCATCTTTTTCTACTCCCAGATATATGAATTAGCTACTAAGTAACAAATCAGCTTATTTGCATATAATTTTTCGCTGCGCGGCAATTGGCAGCCGTTTAAATGACGCCATTTTGAATTATATTACAGAGTTGGACTAATTATTTTATTGGAAGACAAAATTCTGTTAATGGGAGCACGAAAATGTTATGCGAAGCAACATTAAACGCGATATTTATTACAGTTTGATATATATATTTAATAACCACTACATATTTTACATCCACATCGATGACAACAGTAAAAATGGGTGTGCTCATGTGGAACTGCTCATCTTTTTCTACTCCCAGATATATGAATTAGCTACTAAGTAACAAATCAGCTTATTTGCATATAATTTTTAGCTGCGCGGCAATTGGTAGCCATTTAAATGACGCCATTTTGAATTATATTACAGAGTTGGACTAATCATCTTATTGGAAGACAAAATTCTGTTAATGGGAGCACGAAAATGTTATGCGAAGCAACATTAAACGCGATATTTATTACAGTTTGATATATATATTTAATAACCACTACATATTTTACATCCACATCGATGACAACAGTAAAAATGGGTGTGCTCATGTGGAACTGCTCATCTTTTCCTACTCCCAGATATATGAATTAGCTACTAAGCTAAATCAGCAAATCAGCTTATTTGCATATAATTTTTAGCTGCGCGGCAATTGGCAGCCATTTGAATGACGCCATTTTGAATTATATTACAGAGTTGGACTAATCATCTTATTGGAAGACAAAATTCTGTTAATGGGAGCACGAAAATGTTATGCGAAGCAACATTAAACGCGATATTTATTACAGTTTGATATACATATTTAATAACCACTACATATTTTACATCCACATCGATGACAACAGTAAAAATGGGTGTGCTCATGTGGAACTGCTCATCTTTTTCTACTCCCAGATATATGAATTAGCTACTAAGTAACAAATCAGCTTATTTGCATATAATTTTTAGCTGCGCGGCAATTGGCAGCCATTTAAATGACGTCATTTTGAATTATATTACAGAGTTGGACTAATCATCTTATTGGAAGACAAAATTCTGTTAATGGGAGCACGAAAATGTTATGCGAAGCAACATTAAACGCGATATTTATTACAGTTTGATATATATATTTAATAACCACTACATATTTTATATCCACATCGATGACAACAGTAAAAATGGGTGTGCTCATGTGGAACTGCTCATCTTTTTCTACTCCCAGATATATGAATTAGCTACTAAGTAAGCTTATTTGCATATAATTTTTAGCTGCGCGGCAATTGGCAGCCATTTAAATGACGCCATTTTGAATTATATTACAGAGTTGGACTAATCATCTTATTGGAAGACAAAATTCTGTTAATGGGAGCACGAAAATGTTATGCGAAGCAATATTCAACGTGATATTTATTACAGTTTGATATATATATTTAATAACCACTACATATTTTACATCCACATCGATGACAACAGTAAAAATGGGTGTGCTCATGTGGAACTGCTCATCTTTTTCTACTCCCAGATATATGAATTAGCTACTAAGTAACAAATCAGCTTATTTGCATATGATTTTTAGCTGCGCGGCAATTGGCAGCCATTTAAATGACGCCATTTTGAATTATATTACAGAGTTGGACTAATCATCTTATTGGAAGACAAAATTCTGTTAATGGGAGCACGAAAATGTTATGCGAAGCAACATTAAGCGCGATATTTATTACAGTTTGATATACATATTTAATAACCACTACATATTTTATATCCACATCGATGACAACAGTAAAAATGGGTGTGCTCATGTGGAACTGCTCATCTTTTTCTACTCCCAGATATATGAATTAGCTACTAAGTAACAAATCAGCTTATTTGCATATAATTTTTAGCTGCGCGGCAATTGGCAGCCATTTAAATGACGCCATTTTGAATTATATTACAGAGTTGGACTAATTATTTTATTGGAAGACAAAATTCTGTTAATGGGAGCACGAAAATGTTATGCGAAGCAACATTAAACGCGATATTTATTACAGTTTGATATATATATTTAATAACCACTACATATTTTACATCCACATCGATGACAACAGTAAAAATGGGTGTGCTCATGTGGAACTGCTCATCTTTTTCTACTCCCAGATATATGAATTAGCTACTAAGTAACAAATCAGCTTATTTGCATATAATTTTTAGCTGCGCGGCAATTGGTAGCCATTTAAATGACGTCATTTTGAATTATATTACAGAGTTGGACTAATCATCTTATTGGAAGACAAAATTCTGTTAATGGGAGCACGAAAATGTTATGCGAAGCAACATTAAACGAGGTATTTATTACAGTTTGATATATATATTTAATAACCACTACATATTTTACATCCACATCGATGACAACAGTAAAAATGGGTGTGCTCATGTGAAACTGCTCATCTTTTCCTACTCCCAGATATATGAATTAGCTACTAAGCTAAATCAGCAAATCAGCTTATTTGCATATAATTTTTAGCTGCGCGGCAATTGGCAGCCATTTAAATGACGCCATTTTGAATTATATTACAGAGTTGGACTAATCATCTTATTGGAAGACAAAATTCTGTTAATGGGAGCACGAAAATGTTATGCGAAGCAACATTAAACGCGATATTTATTACAGTTTGATATATATATTTAATAACCACTACATATTTTACATCCACATCGATGACAACAGTAAAAATGGGTGTGCTCATGTGAAACTGCTCATCTTTTTCTACTCCCAGATATATGAATTAGCTACTAAGTAACAAATCAGCTTATTTGCATATAATTTTTAGCTGCGCGGCAATTGGCAGCCATTTAAATGACGTCATTTTGAATTATATTACAGAGTTGGACTAATCATCTTATTGGAAGACAAAATTCTGTTAATGGGAGCACGAAAATGTTATGCGAAGCAACATTAAACGCGATATTTATTACAGTTTGATATATATATTTAATAACCACTACATATTTTACATCCATATCGATGACAACAGTAAAAATGGGTGTGCTCATGTGGAACTGCTCATCTTTTTCTACTCCCAGATATATGAATTAGCTACTAAGCTTATTTGCATATATTTTTTAGCTGCGCGGCAATTGGCAGCCATTTAAATGACGCCATTTTGAATTATATTACAGAGTTGGACTAATCATCTTATTGGAAGACAAAATTCTGTTAATGGGAGCACGAAAATGTTATGCGAAGCAACATTAAACGCGATATTTATTACAGTTTGATATATATATTTAATAACCACTACATATTTTACATCCACATCGATGACAACAGTAAAAATGGGTGTGCTCATGTGGAACTGCTCATCTTTTTCTACTCCCAGATATATGAATTAGCTACTAAGTAACAAATCAGCTTATTTGCATATATTTTTTAGCTGCGCGGCAATTGGCAGCCATTTAAATGACGCCATTTTGAATTATATTACAGAGTTGGACTAATCATCTTATTGGAAGACAAAATTCTGTTAATGGGAGCACGAAAATGTTATGCGAAGCAACATTAAACGCGATATTTATTACAGTTTGATATATATATTTAATAACCACTACATATTTTACATCCACATCGATGACAACAGTAAAAATGGGTGTGCTCATGTGGAACTGCTCATCTTTTTCTACTCCCAGATATATGAATTAGCTACTAAGTAACAAATCAGCTTATTTGCATATAATTTTTAGCTGCGCGGCAATTGGCAGCCATTTAAATGACGTCATTTTGAATTATATTACAGAGTTGGACTAATCATCTTATTGGAAGACAAAATTCTGTTAATGGGAGCACGAAAATGTTATGCGAAGCAATATCAAACGTGATATTTATTACAGTTTGATATATATATTTAATAACCACTACATATTTTACATCCACATCGATGACAACAGTAAAAATGGGTGTGCTCATGTGGAACTGCTCATCTTTTTCTACTCCCAGATATATGAATTAGCTACTAAGTAACAAATCAGCTTATTTGCATATAATTTTTAGCTGCGCGGCAATTGGCAGCCATTTAAATGACGCCATTTTGAATTATATTACAGAGTTGGACTAATCATCTTATTGGAAGACAAAATTCTGTTAATGGGAGCACGAAAATGTTATGCGAAGCAACATTAAACGCGATATTTATTACAGTTTGATATATATATTTAATAACCACTACATATTTTACATCCACATCGATGACAACAGTAAAAATGGGTGTGCTCATGTGGAACTGCTCATCTTTTTCTACTCCCAGATATATGAATTAGCTACTAAGCTAAATCAGCAAATCAGCTTATTTGCATATAATTTTTAGCTGCGCGGCAATTGGCAGCCATTTAAATGACGCCATTTTGAATTATATTACAGAGTTGGACTAATCATCTTATTGGAAGACAAAATTCTGTTAATGGGAGCACGAAAATGTTATGCGAAGCAATATTAAACGTGATATTTATTACAGTTTGATATATATATTTAATAACCACTACATATTTTACATCCACATCGATGACAACAGTAAAAATGGGTGTGCTCATGTGGAACTGCTCATCTTTTTCTACTCCCAGATATATGAATTAGCTACTAAGTAACAAATCAGCTTATTTGCATATAATTTTTAGCTGCGCGGCAATTGGCAGCCATTTAAATGACGCCATTTTGAATTATATTACAGAGTTGGACTAATCATCTTATTGGAAGACAAAATTCTGTTAATGGGAGCACGAAAATGTTATGCGAAGCAATATCAAACGTGATATTTATTACAGTTTGATATATATATTTAATAACCACTACATATTTTACATCCACATCGATGACAACAGTAAAAATGGGTGTGCTCATGTGGAACTGCTCATCTTTTTCTACTCCCAGATATATGAATTAGCTACTAAGTAACAAATCAGCTTATTTGCATATAATTTTTAGCTGCGCGGCAATTGGCAGCCATTTAAATGACGCCATTTTGAATTATATTACAGAGTTGGACTAATCATCTTATTGGAAGACAAAATTCTGTTAATGGGAGCACGAAAATGTTATGCGAAGCAATATCAAACGTGATATTTATTACAGTTTGATATATATATTTAATAACCACTACATATTTTACATCCACATCGATGACAACAGTAAAAATGGGTGTGCTCATGTGGAACTGCTCATCTTTTTCTGCTCCCAGATATATGAATTAGCTACTAAGCTAAATCAGCAAATCAGCTTATTTGCATATAATTTTTAGCTGCGCGGCAATTGGCAGCCATTTGAATGACGCCATTTTGAATTATATTACAGAGTTGGACTAATCATCTTATTGGAAGACAAAATTCTGTTAATGGGAGCACGAAAATGTTATGCGAAGCAATATCAAACGTGATATTTATTACAGTTTGATATATATAAATTACGTTTTATATGTAGTCACTCGTTTCGAATTGATTAAGACCACGAGTACTGGTGAGATTTGCAAAGTATATTTATTAAAGGCGTCCGCCGTTCAATATGAATGATTACAAAAACTGAATCTACCAAGCATAAATTCTTAATCACTAAGCTATGGTCATTGGCGACGCCGCCGCTGCCGTCGGCAGCGCTGTCGCTGTCGTTAGCCACATTGTTGCTGGCCGCGGTGTCGCTGCCGCCGCTGTTGTTGGCAGCCGCACCGGCAAAGTGCAATGTTAGCGCCTCGTGCAGAGTGTTATGTTACTCGGCGGATGTTATGCAAGAATGTTGCGGGGCGCTGACTTTACTCCGCTGATCGGTGGCGTAGCCGCACTTGACACCCGAGTTTTGGACATTCTTGCTGACTGACGTAACTGCTGATTCAGTCGCTGCGACCCCAACATTGTGAGAATACTCTTTCCATTTTGGGGTCGCTGGGAGCTCACAGTTAACTACTCCCCCCTCCAAAGACTGACCGTCCCTGGTCACGCTATAAGCCTTCTGCACCTGCTCGATCATTTGTCCAAAACGTCGGGAAGCTCGCCTTTTCTTGACGTACTGATAGAGGGCAATGCTCCCGCAAATTATTGAGCAGGTTATGACGCCCATGCCAAACACCAACATGGATCTAGTGCCGGACGTAGCATCGTCTCTTATCTCTCTGATGTAGCTTAGATTTTCCTCATTTAGACGGTGGAGGTATGGAAGGCTTAGTATGTCACTATGACCTGTGATATTCAATAAGGGTGACGCTGCAACTTCCGGGAATTTTTCTTGGACGTTGTTGCGGTTCACGTATCGGGTTCCGTTGATCAGCGCGTAGGTGTCGAATGTAACTAGTTGAGTTCCAGATGAGATGATCTCGGTTTTATCATCGAACGCCACAATAGCTGGACGGTCGTTTATGATGATGACTCCATCGTCGACCACGGTGATGGGGTCCAGATGGCTGGGCTGAGTCACACAATGCGCCGTGCCTCCAGAGTGCAAACCTTGGGCGCAAGTTTCGCTGAGTGCCCGCTCGCAGAATACTGTCGTGGTCGTTGGCTTGCAGTTTGTGAGTGCCAGAATCTGCTTTCCGCATTCCGCTACTACGTTATCTGACAGCTGAAGGATCGTGTTATTGTGTGCGACGGGGAATATGGTGATTTTTTTGCATAGCTGACTTATTCTAGGGTATTTTATAATAATCTTAACTACATTCGTTGATTGTAAAATCTTAATACTAGATACTTCTAACAAATCAGTTATGGTCGTCCCTGTGAGTTCGTTCATAAGAATAGACTTAAGATCAGCGTGGCCTAAAATGTTCGGATTAATGATATTGGATTTTGCTAGGGTAATCGTTAACATGAGGTTACCGATTTCATTAATGAGAATTCTGTTTCTTGTGAGCAAAGTCTCGTATAAATGCGAGGTGTCTGTTTGTTTATTTTTAGCAATCTTAAGAATTTTATTTACTGTGTCGGTTAGCATGTTTATTTGTATCTGCGTTTTAGAATTAATTTCTATCTGCCTATTGTTGGAACTAACCAGCTGTGCCTCCGTCATTCTAATGTTCTCTAGGTCATTTGCGTCGGGGGTGCCCGCAACGACTTTAAGCGCCGTCCCCAAGAAGTCAAGGCTTCTCGCATGGCGGTGATGCACCTCAAGAGCGGACAACAGGTCTCGTACGTGTTCGGTGTCTACCTCCAAAAGCTTCCGCATGTGGGATTGCGGAAACATGTCCGTTAATTTAGCGGTCTCGTCAATCATTCGCGTGAATTCGGAAAGGTTAGTCGTATGTCTTAAAAAGTCGTTACCGTCCCAAACTAGTACAGTTCCGTCCGAGATAGGAATGTAGTCAGAGTGTGAGTAGTCTGTCATTCGTGCCGTTACAGTCACTAGTAATGTTAATATCGTCCCGTACAACCTGAAATGTGAAGCAAATCGTTAGTTCTTACTTGTCAAATATTCCTTAATCCTACAAGCTAAACCTATTAACTCAGCGAAGGTTGTCCTTGTGGACTACCCTCCCCTTAATGAGGACTGTGGTCCCCAAGTCCGCTTCAATCTTTTCTTCGATACATAAGGGCGTGAGTTTGTTGCCTAGTCTCCGGTTTGTTTTGACCAGAACCTCTTCGCCCACGTCAAATACCCTATTCTGCCTGTCTTGGTTAAGTCTGGCATTCTGTACTTGCTGTGCTCCCTCTATCCTCTTCGTAACCTTATGTTGGGTCTCTTTCGAGGCATCGTACAAGGCGTCTATTGGTCTCTTCTGAGTAACGGAATGTATTGACCTGTTATACTCAATTGCGGCCTGTAGTATGAGTTCGACTGTACTGTTTATCCCTCTTTGTAGCTTCAGACATCTGGCTATCTCTATAAGTGTACTGTGAAAACGCTCGACTTGCCCGTTCGACGTGCTGTGTAGGGGCGGGGCATTTGCTAAGTTAACGCCAAAGTTGTTTAGCAGCAGGGACGTAATCGTTTCCGACTTAAGCGATGGCTCATTGTCACAGTATATCTGTTTGGTCTGGGGAAAAACGTTCAATATCGATAGTAACGGGGGTATCAAGTCCTCTATAGTACGCGACACTATATGGTGAACTATAGCAAACTTAGAGTATTTGTCGATGCAAGTCAGAAACAGTTTGCGGTCTGTGGAGAATATGTCAACGTGAAGCATTTCTCCAGCTCGTGAAGGGATCGGCGTTCGTCCGAGCTCTTGCTTCTTCGGGTGTCTGTCATATTTCGCTTTTGAGCACACCTTGCAGTTTAGGACTACTTCGTTTGCTAACTTTGTCATTTTGGGAAAATAATAGTCGGTCATGATCTGTTTTATGTTTTCTTGTGCAGCCCTGTGGGCACGATTGTGTTCGGTGGTGAGGATTTCCCTTCTCTCTCCGCTATCCAGAACATCTGTGACAAGGTGCTTGCAATGCCAAAATTTTGTGGTTGGGAAGCTTCTAACAAGTTTTGTCTTGCAATCTTGCTAGGATTGTAAGCTCGCAATGGATTGCGTTCACTACGTTTGGCTTAACTATCGGTTTTACTACATCAATCAAGGTGGTCCTATCAGTGAATTTTATCACATGGCGCGTTTTTTCGCCAAACATGATATAATTTCTGTTCAGAGGGAACTGAGACTCTTCCAAGATGATCTGGTTTCTGAAGCAATTCACCGGCTTTTCAGTAGTCTCGATGGTGTAGGTCAGTGATGTTTCGCTATGCATTGTAGCGGCATCTGACTCTGGTTCAGCACTCTCGAGTGCGTTCACGTTTTGCCGCGATAAGGCGTCAGCTACGTGATTCTCCTTACCGGGTTTGTAGAACAGGTTCGCCCCTGTCTCATCAATGCGTGCTTTCCAACGTTTGATTTTTGCGTTTGGGTTTCCTTCAGACACCGCGAACGTAAGTGGCTGGTGATCTGTGAAAATGTTTATGTCTTTGACCCCATAAAGATAGTGCCGAAGCTTGGCCAAGGCCCACACGATAGCTAGTAACTCACGCTCGTTAGTAGCGTAATTCGCCTCACTATCTTTCAGCGTTCGAGAAATCATGGAAATTGGTCTCCCGTTCTGAGATAAAACTGCCCCGATTCCATATGCCGATGCGTCTGTAGTCAGATCAAAAGGCTTTTTGTAGTCTGGATACATTAGCATGACGTTTTCTGATGCTAAAATGTTCCTCAACCTCTCGAATGCATGCCTCTGATTTTCATTCAGTTTGACTTGCATTCTTTTTGACCTGTACTTGCTCACCGAACCGTTTTCCCCTTTCAGGATGTCGGAGAGAGGTTTCGCTATTGCGGCGAAATCTTTGATGAAGCAGCGGTAGTAGCTGGCTAAACCCAGAAACGACCTTACTGCAAACAGTGACTCTGGCTCGACGTAGTTCTGAATGGCTTTCACCTTTTCAGGGTCAGTCCTTGCGCCGTTGCTAGTCACAATAAACCCCAGATACTCTACGCTGTGTTTAAAAAACTGGGACTTTTCTTTGGCCACTTTCATGTTTGCGTCGCGCAGACTCTTGAGGACCCACTCAACGTGTTTGACGTGGTCCTTTTCGCTTTCGGAGAATATGATGACGTCGTCCACATAAACATAGCAAGTTTTGCCAATCTGTTCACGGAGGACATCATCAATGGTTCTTTGAAAAATGCTGCCCGCATTCTTCAGGCCAAAGGGGGTCGACAGAACTCGAATTTTCCCCCGTTCACCGAAAACGCCGTCTTCTCCCTGTCCTCCTCCGCCAAAGTTATTTGGTGGTATCCAGACTTAAGGTCGAGCGTTGTGAAAAACTTTGCTTTACCCAGATTTGCCAGAATCATAGTTATGCTTGGCATCGGATATTTGTCAGCAATAGTTTTCTGGTTTAGTTTCCTAAAATCGATCACTAAACGTTTTTTCTTGTTGCCATTACTGTCGGTGCCCTTTTTGTCCACCACCCAAATCGGGTTATTGTATGGGGACCGCGACTTTCTTATGATACCGTTTTTAAACAGTTCATTTATTTCTGTGGCAACAAAATCTTCCACACCTCGCGGGTATGGGTATAGCTTTGAATAGATTTCCTTCTCGTCAGTTGTTCGTATTTTAGCAACGACGGAAGTATTGTACGGCAGTGACTCGTTAGGGTCAGCAAATGCCTTATCGTTCCTTTTGAGCATTTGAAGGAACTCGGTCCTCACTGCAAAAGGCACATCAAGGTCGATAACCTTGGTGTGGTTTACATTCAATGGTAATGTATCGTTTCCGATCCACCCTGGATTAAAAGCTTGTTTTCCTTCAGGCTTATGGCGGCGTTGACCTGCTTTAATAGGTCAAGGCCTATTATCCCGTCAAATGTAGAAAGGTTGTCTAGTATAAAAAAAGTCGCTGTCTGTCCAAACATTGGCAACGCGCACTTTTTGGAAATGTTGTTGGAGCCGTGAATAGACTGCACGACAAACTTCGTCTCGACCGGGACTACACCATCCAGCTGCGTTAGCGGCTTGATGTAATTTTTTGATGCACCCGTGTCAATTAACAACCTAACGTTTCTCCCTGCTATTCGTCGCCGTAAGTACGGCAGCAGGGACTTCGCCCTAAAAAATTCAGGCCGCTATCTAGAAAGTTGAGGCTGTCGCCCTCACACTCGCTGTCAGTATCTATTTCCTCGACTTCTTTGCTAGCCACCACGTTATATGACCCTTCCTTGTCTGCACCATTGGTAGAGATGTGATCTATCCTCTGGCGTCTCTGGCCCGTCATACGATCGGACGTATTCGATCGCTTGTTCGTCTGTCCCTGTTGTGGGTTAACTCTTGCGGACTCCTGAGATTTCTGATAGGCGGTCTGCAGCCTATATTTTGACATTGATGGATCAACGTCCATTGGTTCTGATCTGTTATTATTAGTAGTGGCCGCAACCTGAGCAGCCTCAGCGTTTCTCTGACCCCTTTGCTTCTTAAAGGCGGGGCTCTTCCCTTGTCCAGCTTGAGCGTTAGGTCTCTGCTCTTGCTGGTTGGGATTCTGACGACTTTGATTCCTCATTTCGCCTTTATTAGACCTTTCTTCCAATCCTCTGGCGAAGTTTGTGGCAAAGTTGTACCGATCGTGGTTTGCCTCCACCTCCTGAGCCAAAGCCAAAGCGGATGGCAAATCAGGCGGGTGCGCTGCAAACAACACGTCCGTCAAGTTGCGTCTTAGTCCGGAGATAAAGACTCTTAAGGCATCGCCTCTAAACTTCTCGCACATCCCCCTGGCCAGATTATGGTCGTACGTCATGTTCGTTTTGTTAGTTAGTAAGGTGAGCTTTTTCTCGACCTCATCGTAGTACTCTAGAGTGGACATGCTGCCCTGTCTAAGGGTACCCATTTCCTGCTCTATAATGTGAATGGGTTTCTTATCAGCGTAGGTAAAATCAAGTCGCGCGATGATAGCCTCGAAGTTGAGTGCTGTATTGAATGACGCGAGAACGGCATCGGCCGAGCCCCTTATCTTATTCCTTAGAATGACCATGGCTTGGTAGTGTCGTGAGCTCCCGTCATAGTTTTTGAATATCTTGTATGAATTGTGCGCTGCTTGTCGCCAAGCGACATAGGCGTCTAGGGAGCCGGTGAATTCCGGCAAACTTTTCATCGCGTCTAAAGGCTCATCACAGCGAATACCCGGGATGATTTGTGCGTCTTCGTACACCTTTATCACTGGTACAGAAATAGTTGCTCTACTTATACGCCCTGACAGTTCGTCAATTTGCCGTTTGAATTCGGTTTTGAGGTCTGCCTCTCTCCTAACATATTCTGCTGCCTGGACTGATAAAGCAGTCTGGATAAGTGCTCGTAACTGGTCCTCGTCCATGTCTGTACTAATAGCCTGCGCTCGACCGAATTTTTGGAGCAGACCGGAAAGTACACTGTCGTCACTGTCGTTACTATTTCTTCTATAACTCATAAGTTGACACACTGTTAGTCGCCACGGGGCATAACGCGAGTAGAGACACGATTAAACATGCAACGCGAGCGGAGACAATAAAACAAACACGCAATTCGTTTAATTTTATCTATCTTTTCTCTCTTTTTTTTGTTTTAATCTGATCTTTTGGTCTTTCCCTAGAAGAGACTCACTTACATGATACTATTTTTGTCCGTCCTGGTAGTTGTCCTCGGATTTGTTCCTTTCCTTGGGATCCTCCTTATGTTTTTCGTCACCGCTGCCCAGAGAGCTCCTGCGGATCTGGTGAACTTGGATTTGTTATTTTTTAACCTTCGCCGCTGCCCAGAGAGCTCCTGCGGATCTGGTGAACTTGGTTCTTGTTGTTTTTTTTTTGTTAGTTTTTAGACAGCCAGCCGCTGTTTCTTTGCACTTACTTGAATTTCTTTTAGTTTTGTTTTGTTTTTTTTTTTTTATATTTTTTATAACTGCCGGTTTCGCGACGCGAGAACCGTTTGCCACTTGGGTGATCGGAGATCCGTAGTTGGGCGCCAATTATGTTTTAAATGTAGTCACTCGTTTCGAATTGATTAAGACCACGAGTACTGGTGAGATTTGCAAAGTATATTTATTAAAGGGGTCCGCCGTTCAAATGAATGATTACAAAACTAAATCTACCAAGCATAAATTCTTAATCACTAAGCTATGGTCATTGGCGACGCCGCCGCTGCCGTCGGCAGCGCTGTCGCTGTCGTTAGCCACATTGTTGCTGGCCGCGGTGTCGCTGCCGCCGCTGTTGTTGGCAGCCGCACCGGCAAAGTGCAACGTTAGCGCCTCGTGCAGAGTGTTATGTTACTCGGCGGATGTTATGCAAGAATGTTGCGGGGCGCTGACTTTACTCCGCTGATCGGTGGCGTAGCCGCACTTGACACCCGAGTTTTGGACATTCTTGCTGACTGACGTAACTGCTGATTCAGTCGCTGCGACCCCAACATTGTGAGAATACTCTTTCCATTTTGGGGTCGCTGGGAGCTCACAGTTAACTTATATATTTAATAACCACTACATATTTTACATCCACATCGATGACAACAGTAAAAATGGGTGTGCTCATGTGGAACTGCTCATCTTTTTCTACTCCCAGATATATGAATTAGCTACTAAGTAACAAATCAGCTTATTTGCATATAATTTTTAGCTGCGCGGCAATTGGCAGCCATTTAAATGACGCCATTTTGAATTATATTACAGAGTTGGACTAATCATCTTATTGGAAGACAAAATTCTGTTAATGGGAGCACGAAAATGTTATGCGAAGCAATATCAAACGTGATATTTATTACAGTTTGATATATATATTTAATAACCACTACATATTTTACATCTACATCGATGACAACAGTAAAAATGGGTGTGCTCATGTGGAACTGCTCATCTTTTTCTACTCCCAGATATATGAATTAGCTACTAAGTAACAAATCAGCTTATTTGCATATAATTTTTAGCTGCGCGGCAATTGGCAGCCATTTAAATGACGCCATTTTGAATTATATTACAGAGTTGGACTAATCATCTTATTGGAAGACAAAATTCTGTTAATGGGAGTACGAAAATGTTATGCGAAGCAATATCAAACGTGATATTTATTACAGTTTGATATATATATTTAATAACCACTACATATTTTACATCCACATCGATGACAACAGTAAAAATGGGTGTGCTCATGTGGAACTGCTCATCTTTTTCTACTCCCAGATATATGAATTAGCTACTAAGTAACAAATCAGCTTATTTGCATATAATTTTTAGCTACGCGGCAATTGGCAGCCATTTAAATGACGCCATTTTGAATTATATTACAGAGTTGGACTAATCATCTTATTGGAAGACAAAATTCTGTTAATGGGAGCACGAAAATGTTATGCGAAGCAATATCAAACGTGATATTTATTACAGTTTGATATATATATTTAATAACCACTACATATTTTACATCCACATCGATGACAACAGTAAAAATGGGTGTGCTCATGTGGAACTGCTCATCTTTTTCTACTCCCAGATATATGAATTAGCTACTAAGTAACAAATCAGCTTATTTGCATATAATTTTTAGCTGCGCGGCAATTGGCAGCCAATTAAATGACGCCATTTTGAATTATATTACAGAGTTGGACTAATCATGATATTGGAAGACAAAATTCTGTTAGTGGGAGCACGAAAATGTTATGCGAAGCAAAATATCAAACATGATATTTATTACAGTTTGATATATATATTTAATAACCACTATATATTTTACATCCACATCGATGACAACAGTAAAAATGGGTGTGCTCATGTGGAACTGCTCATCTTTTTCTACTCCCAGATATATGAATTAGCTACTAAGTAACAAATCAGCTTATTTGCATATAATTTTTAGCTGCGCGGCAATTGGCAGCCATTTAAATGACGCCATTTTGAATTATATTACAGAGTTGGACTAATCATCTTATTGGAAGACAAAATTCTGTTAATGGGAGCACGAAAATGTTATGCGAAGCAATATCAAACGTGATATTTATTACAGTTTGATATATATATTTAATAACCACTACATATTTTACATCCACATCGATGACAACAGTAAAAATGGGTGTGCTCATGTGGAACTGCTCATCTTTTTCTACTCCCAGATATATGAATTAGCTACTAAGTAACAAATCAGCTTATTTGCATATAATTTTTAGCTGCGCGGCAATTGGCAGCCATTTAAATGACGCCATTTTGAATTATATTACAGAGTTGGACTAATCATCTTATTGGAAGACAAAATTCTGTTAATGGGAGCACGAAAATGTTATGCGAAGCAATATCAAACGTGATATTTATTACAGTTTGATATATATATTTAATAACCACTACATATTTTACATCCACATCGATGACAACAGTAAAAATGGGTGTGCTCATGTGGAACTGCTCATCTTTTTCTACTCCCAGATATATGAATTAGCTACTAAGTAACAAATCAGCTTATTTGCATATAATTTTTAGCTGCGCGGCAATTGGCAGCCATTTAAATGACGCCATTTTGAATTATATTACAGAGTTGGACTAATCATCTTATTGGAAGACAAAATTCTGTTAATGGGAGCACGAAAATGTTATGCGAAGCAATATCAAACGTGATATTTATTACAGTTTGATATATATATTTAATAACCACTACATATTTTACATCCACATCGATGACAACAGTAAAAATGGGTGTGCTCATGTGGAACTGCTCATCTTTTTCTACTCCCAGATATATGAATTAGCTACTAAGTAACAAATCAGCTTATTTGCATATAATTTTTAGCTGCGCGGCAATTGGCAGCCATTTAAATGACGCCATTTTGAATTATATTACAGAGTTGGACTAATCATCTTATTGGAAGACAAAATTCTGTTAATGGGAGCACGAAAATGTTATGCGAAGCAATATCAAACGTGATATTTATTACAGTTTGATATATATATTTAATAACCACTACATATTTTACATCCACATCGATGACAACAGTAAAAATGGGTGTGCTCATGTGGAACTGCTCATCTTTTTCTACTCCCAGATATATGAATTAGCTACTAAGTAACAAATCAGCTTATTTGCATATAATTTTTAGCTGCGCGGCAATTGGCAGCCATTTAAATGACGCCATTTTGAATTATATTACAGAGTTGGACTAATCATCTTATTGGAAGACAAAATTCTGTTAATGGGAGCACGAAAATGTTATGCGAAGCAATATCAAACGTGATATTTATTACAGTTTGATATATATATTTAATAACCACTACATATTTTACATCCACATCGATGACAACAGTAAAAATGGGTGTGCTCATGTGGAACTGCTCATCTTTTTCTACTCCCAGATATATGAATTAGCTACTAAGTAACAAATCAGCTTATTTGCATATAATTTTTAGCTGCGCGGCAATTGGCAGCCATTTAAATGACGCCATTTTGAATTATATTACAGAGTTGGACTAATCATCTTATTGGAAGACAAAATTCTGTTAATGGGAGCACGAAAATGTTATGCGAAGCAATATCAAACGTGATATTTATTACAGTTTGATATATATATTTAATAACCACTACATATTTTACATCCACATCGATGACAACAGTAAAAATGGGTGTGCTCATGTGGAACTGCTCATCTTTTTCTACTCCCAGATATATGAATTAGCTACTAAGTAACAAATCAGCTTATTTGCATATAATTTTTAGCTGCGCGGCAATTGGCAGCCATTTAAATGACGCCATTTTGAATTATATTACAGAGTTGGACTAATCATCTTATTGGAAGACAAAATTCTGTTAATGGGAGCACGAAAATGTTATGCGAAGCAATATCAAACGTGATATTTATTACAGTTTGATATATATATTTAATAACCACTACATATTTTACATCCACATCGATGACAACAGTAAAAATGGGTGTGCTCATGTGGAACTGCTCATCTTTTTCTACTCCCAGATATATGAATTAGCTACTAAGTAACAAATCAGCTTATTTGCATATAATTTTTAGCTGCGCGGCAATTGGCAGCCATTTAAATGACGCCATTTTGAATTATATTACAGAGTTGGACTAATCATCTTATTGGAAGACAAAATTCTGTTAATGGGAGCACGAAAATGTTATGCGAAGCAATATCAAACGTGATATTTATTACAGTTTGATATATATATTTAATAACCACTACATATTTTACATCCACATCGATGACAACAGTAAAAATGGGTGTGCTCATGTGGAACTGCTCATCTTTTTCTACTCCCAGATATATGAATTAGCTACTAAGTAACAAATCAGCTTATTTGCATATAATTTTTAGCTGCGCGGCAATTGGCAGCCATTTAAATGACGCCATTTTGAATTATATTACAGAGTTGGACTAATCATCTTATTGGAAGACAAAATTCTGTTAATGGGAGCACGAAAATGTTATGCGAAGCAATATCAAACGTGATATTTATTACAGTTTGATATATATATTTAATAACCACTACATATTTTACATCCACATCGATGACAACAGTAAAAATGGGTGTGCTCATGTGGAACTGCTCATCTTTTTCTACTCCCAGATATATGAATTAGCTACTAAGTAACAAATCAGCTTATTTGCATATAATTTTTAGCTGCGCGGCAATTGGCAGCCATTTAAATGACGCCATTTTGAATTATATTACAGAGTTGGACTAATCATCTTATTGGAAGACAAAATTCTGTTAATGGGAGCACGAAAATGTTATGCGAAGCAATATCAAACGTGATATTTATTACAGTTTGATATATATATTTAATAACCACTACATATTTTACATCCACATCGATGACAACAGTAAAAATGGGTGTGCTCATGTGGAACTGCTCATCTTTTTCTACTCCCAGATATATGAATTAGCTACTAAGTAACAAATCAGCTTATTTGCATATAATTTTTAGCTGCGCGGCAATTGGCAGCCATTTAAATGACGCCATTTTGAATTATATTACAGAGTTGGACTAATCATCTTATTGGAAGATAAAATTCTGTTAATGGGAGCACGAAAATGTTATGCGAAGCAATATCAAACGTGATATTTATTACAGTTTGATATATATATTTAATAACCACTACATATTTTACATCCACATCGATGACAACAGTAAAAATGGGTGTGCTCATGTGGAACTGCTCATCTTTTTCTACTCCCAGATATATGAATTAGCTACTAAGTAACAAATCAGCTTATTTGCATATAATTTTTAGCTGCGCGGCAATTGGCAGCCATTTAAATGACGCCATTTTGAATTATATTACAGAGTTGGACTAATCATCTTATTGGAAGACAAAATTCTGTTAATGGGAGCACGAAAATGTTATGCGAAGCAATATCAAACGTGATATTTATTACAGTTTGATATATATATTTAATAACCACTACATATTTTACATCCACATCGATGACAACAGTAAAAATGGGTGTGCTCATGTGGAACTGCTCATCTTTTTCTACTCCCAGATATATGAATTAGCTAC
Source organism: Drosophila anceps (assembly GCA_035045945.1). NCBI lineage: Eukaryota > Metazoa > Arthropoda > Insecta > Diptera > Drosophilidae > Drosophila > Drosophila anceps. The sequence goes on from JAWNON010000148.1 coordinate 22,661, forward strand.
TAAGTAACAAATCAGCTTATTTGCATATAATTTTTAGCTGCGCGGCAATTGGCAGCCATTTAAATGACGCCATTTTGAATTATATTACAGAGTTGGACTAATCATCTTATTGGAAGACAAAATTCTGTTAATGGGAGCACGAAAATGTTATGCGAAGCAATATCAAACGTGATATTTATTACAGTTTGATATATATATTTAATAACCACTACATATTTTACATCCACATCGATGACAACAGTAAAAATGGGTGTGCTCATGTGGAACTGCTCATCTTTTTCTACTCCCAGATATATGAATTAGCTACTAAGTAACAAATCAGCTTATTTGCATATAATTTTTAGCTGCGCGGCAATTGGCAGCCATTTAAATGACGCCATTTTGAATTATATTACAGAGTTGGACTAATCATCTTATTGGAAGACTAAATTCTGTTAATGGGAGCACGAAAAATGTTATGCGAAGCAATATCAAACGTGATATTTATTACAGTTTGATATATATATTTAATAACCACTACATATTTTACATCCACATCGATGACAACAGTAAAAATGGGTGTGCTCATGTGGAACTGCTCATCTTTTTCTACTCCCAGATATATGAATTAGCTACTAAGTAACAAATCAGCTTATTTGCATATAATTTTTAGCTGCGCGGCAATTGGCAGCCATTTAAATGACGCCATTTTGAATTATATTACAGAGTTGGACTAATCATCTTATTGGAAGACAAAATTCTGTTAATGGGAGCACGAAAATGTTATGCGAAGCAATATCAAACGTGATATTTATTACAGTTTGATATATATATTTAATAACCACTACATATTTTACATCCACATCGATGACAACAGTAAAAATGGGTGTGCTCATGTGGAACTGCTCATCTTTTTCTACTCCCAGATATATGAATTAGCTACTAAGTAACAAATCAGCTTATTTGCATATAATTTTTAGCTGCGCGGCAATTGGCAGCCATTTAAATGACGCCATTTTGAATTATATTACAGAGTTGGACTAATCATCTTATTGGAAGACAAAATTCTGTTAATGGGAGCACGAAAATGTTATGCGAAGCAATATCAAACGTGATATTTATTACAGTTTGATATATATATTTAATAACCACTACATATTTTACATCCACATCGATGACAACAGTAAAAATGGGTGTGCTCATGTGGAACTGCTCATCTTTTTCTACTCCCAGATATATGAATTAGCTACTAAGTAACAAATCAGCTTATTTGCATATAATTTTTAGCTGCGCGGCAATTGGCAGCCATTTAAATGACGCCATTTTGAATTATATTACAGAGTTGGACTAATCATCTTATTGGAAGACAAAATTCTGTTAATGGGAGCACGAAAATGTTATGCGAAGCAATATCAAACGTGATATTTATTACAGTTTGATATATATATTTAATAACCACTACATATTTTACATCCACATCGATGACAACAGTAAAAATGGGTGTGCTCATGTGGAACTGCTCATCTTTTTCTACTCCCAGATATATGAATTAGCTACTAAGTAACAAATCAGCTTATTTGCATATAATTTTTAGCTGCGCGGCAATTGGCAGCCATTTAAATGACGCCATTTTGAATTATATTACAGAGTTGGACTAATCATCTTATTGGAAGACAAAATTCTGTTAATGGGAGCACGAAAATGTTATGCGAAGCAATATCAAACGTGATATTTATTACAGTTTGATATATATATTTAATAACCACTACATATTTTACATCCACATCGATGACAACAGTAAAAATGGGTGTGCTCATGTGGAACTGCTCATCTTTTTCTACTCCCAGATATATGAATTAGCTACTAAGTAACAAATCAGCTTATTTGCATATATTTTTTAGCTGCGCGGCAATTGGCAGCCATTTAAATGAGCCATTTTGAATTATATTAGAGTGGACTAATCATCTTATTGGAAGACAAAAATCTGTTAATGGGAGCACGAAAATGTTATGCGAAGCAATATCAAACGTGATATTTATTACAGTTTGATATATATATTTAATAACCACTACATATTTTACATCCACATCGATGACAACAGTAAAAATGGGTGTGCTCATGTGGAACTGCTCATCTTTTCCTACTCCCAGATATATGAATTAGCTACTAAGTAACAAATCAGCTTATTTGCATATAATTTTTAGCTGCGCGGCAATTGGCAGCCATTTAAATGACGCCATTTTGAATTATATTACAGAGTTGGACTAATCATCTTATTGGAAGACAAAATTCTGTTAATGGGAGCACGAAAATGTTATGCGAAGCAATATCAAACGTGATATTTATTACAGTTTGATATATATATTTAATAACCACTACATATTTTACATCCACATCGATGACAACAGTAAAAATGGGTGTGCTCATGTGGAACTGCTCATCTTTTTCTACTCCCAGATATATGAATTAGCTACTAAGTAACAAATCAGCTTATTTGCATATAATTTTTAGCTGCGTGGCAATTGGCAGCCATTTAAATGACGCCATTTTGAATTATATTACAGAGTTGGACTAATCATCTTATTGGAAGACAAAATTCTGTTAATGGGAGCACGAAAATGTTATGCGAAGCAATATCAAACGTGATATTTATTACAGTTTGATATATATATTTAATAACCACTACATATTTTACATCCACATCGATGACAACAGTAAAAATGGGTGTGCTCATGTGGAACTGCTCATCTTTTTCTACTCCCAGATATATGAATTAGCTACTAAGTAACAAATCAGCTTATTTGCATATATTTTTTAGCTGCGCGGCAATTGGCAGCCATTTAAATGACGCCATTTTGAATTATATTACAGAGTTGGACTAATCATCTTATTGGAAGACAAAATTCTGTTAATGGGAGCACGAAAATGTTATGCGAAGCAATATCAAACGTGATATTTATTACAGTTTGATATATATATTTAATAACCACTACATATTTTACATCCACATCGATGACAACAGTAAAAATGGGTGTGCTCATGTGGAACTGCTCATCTTTTTCTACTCCCAGATATATGAATTAGCTACTAAGTAACAAATCAGCTTATTTGCATATAATTTTTAGCTGCGCGGCAATTGGCAGCCATTTAAATGACGCCATTTTGAATTATATTACAGAGTTGGACTAATCATCTTATTGGAAGACAAAATTCTGTTAATGGGAGCACGAAAATGTTATGCGAAGCAATATTAAACGTGATATTTATTACAATTTGATATATATATTTAATAACCACTACATATTTTATATCCACATCGATGACAACAGTAAAAATGGGTGTGCTCATGTGGAACTGCTCATCTTTTTCTACTCCCAGATATATGAATTAGCTACTAAGTAACAAATCAGCTTATTTGCATATAATTTTTAGCTGCGCAGCAATTGGCAGCCATTTAAATGACGCCATTTTGAATTATATTACAGAGTTAGACTAATCATCTTATTGGAAGACAAAATTCTGTTAATGGGAGCACGAAAATGTTATGCGAAGCAATATCAAACGTGATATTTATTACAGTTTGATATATATATTTAATAACCACTACATATTTTACATCCACATCGATGACAACAGTAAAAATGGGTGTGCTCATGTGGAACTGCTCATCTTTTTCTACCCCCAGATATATGAATTAGCTACTAAGTAACAAATCAGCTTATTTGCATATAATTTTTAGCTGCGGGGCAATTGGCAGCCATTTAAATGACGCCATTTTGAATTATATTACAGAGTTGGACTAATCATGATATTGGAAGACAAAATTCTGTTAATGGGAGCAGGAAAATGTTATGCGAAGCAATATCAAACATGATATTTATTACAGTTTGATATATATATTTAATAACCACTACATATTTTACATCCACATGACAACAGTAAAAATGGGTGTGCTCATGTGGAACTGCTCATCTTTTTCTACCCCCAGATATTTGAATTAGCTACTAAGTAACAAATCAGCTTATTTGCATATATTTTTTAGCTGCGCGGCAATTGGCAGCCATTTAAATGACGCCATTTTGAATTATATTACATAGTTGGACTAATCATCTTATTGGAAGACAAAATTCTGTTAATGGGAGCACGAAAATGTTATGCGAAGCAACATTAAACGCGATATTTATTACAATTTGATATATATATTTAATAAACACTACATATTTTACATCCACATCGATGACAACAGTAAAAATGGGTGTGCTCATGTGGAACTGCTCATCTTTTTCTACTCCCAGATATATGAATTAGCTACTAAGTAACAAATCAGCTTATTTGCATATAATTTTTAGCTGGAAGACAAAATTCTGTTAATGGGAGCACGAAAATGTTATGAGAAGCAATATCAAACGTGATATTTATTACAGTTTGATATATATATTTAATAACCACTACATATTTTATATCCACATCGATGACAACAGTAAAAATGGGTGTGCCCATGTGGAACTGCTCATCTTTTTCTACTCCCAGATATATAATCATCTTATTGGAAGACAAAATTCTGTTAATGGGAGCACGAAAATGTTATGCGAAGCAATATCAAACGTGATATTTATTACAGTTTATAACCACTACATATTTTACATAGACATCGATGACAACAGTAAAAATGGGTGTCCTCATGTGGAACTGCTCTTCTTTTTCTACCCCCAGATATATGAATTAGCTACTAAGTAACAAATCAGCTTATTTGCATATAATTTTTAGCTGCGCGGCAATTGGCAGCCATTTAAATGACGCCATTTTGAATTTTATTACAGAGTTGGACTAATCATCTTATTGGAAGACAAAATTCTGTTAATGGGAGCACGAAAATGTTATGCGAAGCAACATTAAACGCGATATTTATTACAATTTGATATATATATTTAATAACCACTACATATTTTACATCCACATCGATGACAACAGTAAAAATGGGTGTGCTCATGTGGAACTGCTCATCTTTTTCTACTCCAAGATATATGAATTAGCTACTAAGTAACAAATCAGCTTATTTGCATATAATTTTTAGCTGCGCGGCAATTGGCAGCCATTTAAATGACGCCATTTTGAATTATATTACAGAGTTGGACTAATCATCTTATTGGAAGACAAAATTCTGTTAATGGGAGCACGAAAATGTTATGCGAAGCAATATCAAACGTGATATTTATTACAGTTTGATATATATATTTAATAACCACTACATATTTTATATCCACATCGATGACAACAGTAAAAATGGGTGTGCTCATGTGGAACTGCTCATCTTTTTCTACTCCCAGATATATGAATTAGCTACTAAGTAACAAATCAGCTTATGTGCATATAATTTTTAGCTGCGCGGCAATTGGCAGCCATTTAAATGACGCCATTTTGAATTATATTACAGAGTTGGACTAATCATCTTATTGGAAGACAAAATTCTGTTAATGGGAGCACGAAAATGTTATGCGAAGCAATATCAAACGGGATATTTATTACAGTTTGATATATATATTTAATTACCACTACATATTTTACATCCACATCGATGACAACAGTAAAAATGGGTGTGCTCATGTGGAACTGCTCATCTTTTTCTACTCCCAGATATATGAATTAGCTACTAAGTAACAAATCAGCTGATTTGCATACATTTTTTTGCTGCGCGGCAATTGGCAGCCATTTAAATGACGCCATTTTCCATTATATTACAGAGTTGGACTAATCATCTTATTGGAAGACAAAATTCTGTTAATGGGAGCACGAAAATGTTATGCGAAGCAATATCAAACGTGATATTTATTACAGTTTGATATATATATTTAATAACCACTACATATTTTACATCCACATCGATGACAACAGTAAAAATGGGTGTGCTCATGTGAAACTGCTCATCCTTTTCTACTCCCAGATATATGAATTAGCTGCTAAGTAACAAATCAGCTTATTTGCATATATTTTTTAGCTGCGCGGCAATTGGGAGCCATTTAAATGACGCCATTTTGAATTATATTACAGAGTTAAACTAATTATTTTATTGGAAGACAAAATTCTGTTAATGGGAGCACGAAAATGTTATGCGAAGCAATATCAAACGTGATATTTATTACAGTTTGATATATATATTTAATAACCACTACATATTTTACATCCACATCGATGACAACAGTAAAAATGGGTGTGCTCATGTGGAACTGTTCATTTTTTGCTACTCCCAGATATATGAATTAGCTACTAAATAACAAATCAGCTTATTTGCATATAATTTTTACCTACACGGCAATTGGCAGCCATTTAAATGACGCCATTTTGAATTATATTACAGAGTTGGACCAATCATCTTATTGGAAGACGAAATTCTGTTAATGGGAGCACGAAAATGTTATGCGAAGCAACATTAAACGCGATATTTATTACAGTTTGATATATATATTTAATACCCACTACATATTTTACATCCACATCGATGACAACAGTAAAAATGGGTGTGCTCATGTGGAACTGTTCATTTTTTGCTACTCCCAGATATATGAATTAGCTACTAAGTAACAAATCAGCTTATTTGCATATAATTTTTACCTACACGGCAATTGGCAGCCATTTAAATGACGCCATTTTGAATTATATTACAGAGTTGGACTAATCATCTTATTGCAAGACAAAATTCTGTTAATGGGAACACGAAAATGTTATGCGAAGCAATATCAAACGTGATATTTATTACAGTTTGATATATATATTTAATAACCACTACATATTTTACATCCACATTGATGACAACAGTAAAAATGGGTGTGCTCATGTGGAACTGCTCATCTTTTTCTACTCCCAGATATATGAATTAGCTACTAAGTAACAAATCAGCTTATTTGCATATAATTGGCAATTGGCAGCCATTTAAATGACGCCATTTTGAATTATATTACAGAGTTGGACCAATCATCTTATTGGAAGACGAAATTCTGTTAATGGGAGCACGAAAATGTTATGCGAAGCAACATTAAACACGATATTTATTACAGTTTGATATATATATTTAATAACCACTACATATTTTACATCCACATCGATGACAACAGTAAAAATGGGTGTGCTCATGTGGAACTGTTCATTTTTTGCTACTCCCAGATATATGAATTAGCTACTAAATAACAAATCAGCTTATTTGCATATAATTTTTACCTACACGGCAATTGGCAGCCATTTAAATGACGCCATTTTGAATTATATTACAGAGTTGGACCAATCATCTTATTGGAAGACGAAATTCTGTTAATGGGAGCACGAAAATGTTATGCGAAGCAATATCAAACGTGATATTTATTACAGTTTGATATATATATTTAATAACCACTACATATTTTATATCCACATCGATGACAACAGTAAAAATGGGTGTGCTCATGTGGAACTGTTCATTTTTTGCTACTCCCAGATATATGAATTAGCTACTAAATAACAAATCAGCTTATTTGCATATAATTTTTACCTACACGGTAATTGGCAGCCATTTAAATTACGCCATTTTGAATTATATTACAGAGTTGGACTAATCATCTTATTGCAAGACAAAATTCTGTTAATGGGAACACGAAAATGTTATGCGAAGCAATATCAAACGTGATATTTATTACAGTTTGATATATATATTTAATAACCACTACATATTTTACATCCACATTGATGACAACAGTAAAAATGGGTGTGCTCATGTGGAACTGCTCATCTTTTTCTACTCCCAGATATATGAATTAGCTACTAAGTAACAAATCAGCTTATTTGCATATTATTTTTAGCTGCGCGGCAATTGGCAGCCATTTAAATGACGCCATTTTGAATTATATTACAGAGTTGGACCAATCATCTTATTGGAAGACGAAATTCTGTTAATGGGAGCACGAAAATGTTATGCGAAGCAACATTAAACGCGATATTTATTACAGTTTGATATATATATTTAATAACCACTACATATTTTACATCCACATCGATGACAACAGTAAAAATGGGTGTGCTCATGTGGAACTACTCATATTTTTCTACTTCCAGATATATGAATTAGCTACTAAGTAACAAATCAGCTTATTTGCATATAATTTTTACCTACACGGCAATTGGACTAATCATCTTATTGGAAGACAAAATTCTGTTAATGGGAGCACGAAAATGTTATGCGAAGCAACATTAAACACGATATTTATTACAGTTTGATATATATATTTAATAACCACTACATATTTTACATCCACATCGATGACAACAGTAAAAATGGGTGTGCCCATGTGGAACTGCTCATCTTTTTCTACTCCCAGATATATGAATTAGCTACTAAGTAACAAATCAGCTTATTTGCATATAATTTTTAGCTGCGCGGCAATTGGCAGCCATTTAAATGACGCCATTTTGAAGTATATTACAGAGTTGGACTAATGATCTTATTGGAAGACAAAATTCTGTTAATGGGAGCACGAAAATGTTATGCGAAGCAACATTAAACGCGATATTTATTACAGTTTGATATATATATTTAATAACCACTACATATTTTACATCCACACCGATGACAACAGTAAAAATGTATGTGCTCATGTGGAGCTGCTCATCTTTCTCTACTCCCAGATATATGAACTAGCCACTAAGTAACAAATCAGCTTATTTGCATATAATTTTTAGCTGCGCGGCAATTGGCAGCCATTTAAATGACGCCATTTTGAATTATATTACAGAGTTGGACTAATCATCTTATTGGAAGACAAAATTCTGTTAATGGGAGCACGAAAATGTTATGCGAAGCAATATCAAACGTGATATTTGCTACAGTTTGATATATATATTTATTAACCAATACATATTTTACATCCACATCGATGACAACAGTAAAAATGGGTGTGCTCATGTGGAACTTCTCATCTTTTTCTACTCCCAGACATATGAATTAGCTGCTAAGTAACAAATCAGCTTATTTGCATATATTTTTTAGCTGCGCGGCAATTGAAAGCCATTTAAATGACGCCATTTTGAATTATATTACAGAGTTGGACCAATCATCTTATTGGAAGACGAAATTCTGTTAATGGGAGCACGAAAATGTTATGCGAAGCAACATTAAACGCGATATTTATTACAGTTTGATATATATATTTAATAACCACTACATATTTTACATCCACATCGATGACAACAGTAAAAATGGGTGTGCTCATGTGGAACTACTCATATTTTTCTACTTCCAGATATATGAATTAGCTACTAAGTAACAAATCAGCTTATTTGCATATAATTTTTACCTACACGGCAATACATTTAAATGACGCATTTTGAATTATATAATTGGACTAATCATCTTATTGGAAGACAAAATTCTGTTAATGGGAGCACGTAAATGTTATGCGAAGCAATATTAAACGTGATATTTATTACAGTTTGATATATATATTTAATAACCACTACATATTTTACATCCACATCGATGACAACAGTAAAAATGGGTGTGCTCATGTGGAACTGCTCATCTTTTTCTACTCCCAGATATATGAATTAGCTACTAAGTAACAAATCAGCTTATTTGCATATAATTTTTAGCTGCGCGGTAATTGGCAGCCATTTAAATGACGCCATTTTGAATTATATTACAGAGTTGGACTAATCATCTTATTGGAAGACAAAATTCTGTTAATGGGAGCACGAAAATGTTATGCGAAGCAATATCAAACGTGATATTTATTACAGTTTGATATATATATTTAATAACCAATACATATTTTACATCCACATCGATGACAACAGTAAAAATGGGTGTGCTCATGTGGAACTTCTCATCTTTTTCTACTCCCAGACATATGAATTAGCTGCTAAGTAACAAATCAGCTTATTTGCATTTATTTTGTAGCTGCGCGGCAATTGAAAGCCATTTAAATGACGCCATTTTGAATTATATTACAGAGTTGGACTAATCATCTTATTGGAAGACAAAATTCTGTTAATGGGAGCACGAAAATGTTATGCGAAGCAATATTAAACGTGATATTTATTACAGTTTGATATATATATTTAATAACCACTACATATTTTACATCCACATCGATGACAACAGTAAAAATGGGTGTGCTTATGTGGAACTGCTCATCTTTTTCTACTCCCAGATATATGAATTAGCTACTAAGTAACAAATCAGCTTATTTGCATATAATTTTTAGCTGCGCGGCAATTGGCAGCCATTTAAATGACGCCATTTTGAATTATATTACAGAGTTGGACTCATCATCATCATCATCTATTGGAAGACAAAATTCTGTTAATGGGAGCACGAAAATGTTATGCGAAGCAACATTAAACGCGATATTTATTACAATTTGATATATATATTTAATAACCACTACATATTTTACATCCACATCGATGACAACAGTAAAAATGGGTGTGCTCATGTGGAACTGCTCATCTTTTTCTACTCCCAGATATATGAATTAGCTACTAAGTAACAAATCAGCTTATTTGCATATAATTTTTAGCTGCGCGGCAATTGGCAGCCATTTAAATGACGCCATTTTGAATTATATTACAGAGTTGGACTAATCATCTTATTGGAAGACAAAATTCTGTTAATGGGAGCACGAAAATGTTATGCGAAGCAATATCAAACGTGATATTTATTACAGTTTGATATATATATTTAATAACCACTACATATTTTACATCCACATCGATGACAACAGTAAAAATGGGTGTGCTCATGTGGAACTGCTCATCTTTTTCTACTCCCAGATATATGAATTAGCTACTAAGTAACAAATCAGCTTATTTGCATATAATTTTTAGCTGCGCGGCAATTGGCAGCCATTTAAATGACGCCATTTTGAATTATATTACAGAGTTGGACTAATCATCTTATTGGAAGACAAAATTCTGTTAATGGGAGCACGAAAATGTTATGCGAAGCAATATCAAACGTGATATTTATTACAGTTTGATATATATATTTAATAACCACTACATATTTTACATCCACATCGATGACAACAGTAAAAATGGGTGTGCTCATGTGGAACTGCTCATCTTTTTCTACTCCCAGATATATGAATTAGCTACTAAGTAACAAATCAGCTTATTTGCATATAATTTTTAGCTGCGCGGCAATTGGCAGCCATTTAAATGACGCCATTTTGAATTATATTACAGAGTTGGACTAATCATCTTATTGGAAGACAAAATTCTGTTAATGGGAGCACGAAAATTTTATGCGAAGCAATATCAAACGTGATATTTATTACAGTTTGATATATATATTTAATAACCACTACATATTTTACATCCACATCGATGACAACAGTAAAAATGGGTGTGCTCATGTGGAACTGCTCATCTTTTTCTACTCCCAGATATATTAATTAGCTACTAAGTAACAAATCAGCTTATTTGCATATATTTTTTTGCTGCGCGGCAATTGGCAGCCATTTAAATGACGCCATTTTGAATTATATTACAGAGTTGGACTAATCATCTTATTGGAAGACAAAATTCTGTTAATGGGAGCACGAAAATGTTATGCGAAGCAATATCAAACGTGATATTTATTACAGTTTGATATATATATTTAATAACCACTACATATTTTACATCCACATCGATGACAACAGTAAAAATGGGTGTGCTCATGTGGAACTGCTCATCTTTTTCTACTCCCAGATATATGAATTAGCTGCTAAGTAACAAATCAGCTTATTTGCATATATTTTTTAGCTGCGCGGCAATTGGGAGCCATTTAAATGACGCCATTTTGAATTATATTACAGAGTTAAACTAATTATTTTATTGGAAGACAAAATTCTGTTAATGGGAGCACGAAAATGTTATGCGAAGCAATATCAAACGTGATATTTATTACAGTTTGATATATATATTTAATAACCACTACATATTTTACATCCACATCGATGACAACAGTAAAAATGGGTGTGCTCATGTGGAACTGCTCATCTTTTTCTACTCCCAGATATATGAATTAGCTACTAAGTAACAAATCAGCTTATTTGCATATAATTTTTAGCTGCGCGGCAATTGGCAGCCATTTAAATGACGCCATTTTGAATTATATTACAGAGTTGGACTAATCATCTTATTGGAAGACAAAATTCTGTTAATGGGAGCACGAAAATGTTATGCGAAGCAATATCAAACGTGATATTTATTACAGTTTGATATATATATTTAATAACCACTACATATTTTACATCCACATCGATGACAACAGTAAAAATGGGTGTGCTCATGTGGAACTGCTCATCTTTTTCTACTCCCAGATATATGAATTAGCTACAAAGTAACAAATCAGCTTATTTGCATATAATTTTTAGCTGCGCGGCAATTGGCAGCCATTTAAATGACGCCATTTTGAATTATATTACAGAGTTGGACTAATCATCTTATTGGAAGACAAAATTCTGTTAATGGGAGCACGAAAATGTTATGCGAAGCAATATCAAACGTGATATTTATTACAGTTTGATATATATATTTAATAACCACTACATATTTTACATCCACATCGATGACAACAGTAAAAATGGGTGTGCTCATGTGGAACTGCTCATCTTTTTCTACTCCCAGATATATGAATTAGCTACTAAGTAACAAATCAGCTTATTTGCATATAATTTTTAGCTGCGCGGCAATTGGCAGCCATTTAAATGACGCCATTTTGAATTATATTACAGAGTTGGACTAATCATCTTATTGGAAGACAAAATTCTGTTAATGGGAGCACGAAAATGTTATGCGAAGCAACATTAAACGCGATATTTATTACAGTTTGATATATATATTAAATAACCACTACATATTTTACATCCACATCGATGACAACAGTAAAAATGGGTGTACTCATGTGGAACTGCTCATCTTTTTCTACTCCCAGATATATGAATTAGCTACTAAGTAACAAATCAGCTTATTTGCATATAATTTTTAGCTGCGCGGCAATTGGCAGCCATTTAAATGATGCCATTTTGAATTATATTACAGAGTTGGACTAATCATCTTATTGGAAGACAAAATTCTGTTAATGGGAGCACGAAAATGTTATGCGAAGCAATATCAAACGTGATATTTATTACAGTTTGATATATATATTTAATAACCACTACATATTTTACATCCACATCGATGACAACAGTAAAAATGAGTGTGCTCATGTGGAACTGCTCATCTTTTTCTACTCCCAGATATATGAATTAGCTACTAAGTAACAAATCAGCTTATTTGCATATAATTTTTAGCTGCGCGGCAATTGGCAGCCATTTAAACGATGCCATTTTGAATTATATTACAGAGTTGGACTAATCATCTTATTGGAAGACAAAATTCTGTTAATGGGAGCACGAAAATGTTATGCGAAGCAATATCAAACGTGATATTTATTACAGTTTGATATATATATTTAATAACCACTACATATTTTACATCCACATCGATGACAACAGTAAAAATGGGTTTGCTCATGTGGAACTGCTCATCTTTTTCTACTCCCAGATATATGAATTAGCTACTAAGTAACAAATCAGCTTATTTGCATATAATTTTTAGCTGCGCGGCAATTGGCAGCCATTTAAATGACGCCATTTTGAATTATATTACAGAGTTGGACTAATCATCTTATTGGAAGACAAAATTCTGTTAATGGGAGCACGAAAATGTTATGCGAAGCAATATTAAACGTGATATTTATTACAGTTTGATATATATATTTAATAACCACTACATATTTTACATCCACATCGATGACAACAGTAAAAATGGGTGTGCTCATGTGGAATTGCTCATTTTTGCTACTTCCAGATATATGAATTAGCAACTAAGTATCAAATCAGCTTATTTGCGTATAATTTTTAGCTGCGCGGCAATTGGCAGCCATTTAAATGACGCCATTTTGAATTATATTACAAAGTTGGACTAATCATCTTATTGGAAGACAAAATTCTGGTAATGGGAGCACGAAAATGTTATGCGAAGCAATATCAAACGTGATATTTATTACAGTTTGATATATATATTTAATAACCACTACATATTTTATATCCACATCGATGACAACAGTAAAAATGGGTGTGCTCATGTGGCACTGCTCATCTTTTTCTACTCCCAGATATATGAATTAGCTACTAAGTAACAAATCAGCTTATTTTCATATATTTTTTAGCTGCGCGGCAATTGGCAGCCATTTAAATGACGCCATTTTGAATTATATTACAGAGTTGGACTAATCATCTTATTGGAAGACAAAATTCTGTTAATGGGAGCACGAAAATGTTATGCGAAGCAATATTAAACGTGATATTTATTACAGTTTGATATATATATTTAAAAACCACTACATATTTTACATCCACATCGATGACAACAGTAAAAATGGGTGTGCTCATGTGGAACTGCTCATCTTTTTCTACTCCCAGATATATGAATTAGCTACTAAGTAACAAATCAGCTTATTTGCATATAATTTTTAGCTGCGCGGCAATTGGCAGCCATTTAAATGACGCCATTTTGAATTATATTACAGAGTTGGAGTAATCATCTTATTGGAAGAAAAAATTCTGTTAATGGGAGCACGTAAATGTTATGCGAAGCAATATTAAACGTGATATTTATTACAGTTTGATATATATATTTAATAACCACTACATATTTTACATCCACATCGATGACAACAGTAAAAATGGGTGTACTCATGTGGAACTGCTCATCTTTTTCTACTCCCAGATATATGAATTAGCTACTAAGTAACAAATCAGCTTATTTTCATATATTTTTTAGCTGGACCAATCATCTTATTGGAAGACAAAATTCTGTTAATGGGAGCACGAAAATGTTATGCGAAGCAATATCAAACGTGATATTTATTACAGTTTGATATATATATTTAATAACCAATACATATTTTACATCCACATCGATGACAACAGTAAAAATGGGTGTGCTCATGTGGAACTTCTCATCTTTTTCTACTCCCAGATATATGAATTAGCTACTAAGTAACAAATCAGCTTATTTGCATATAATTTTTAGCTGCGCGGCAATTGGCAGCCATTTAAATGACGCCATTTTGAATTATATTACAGAGTTGGACTAATCATCTTATTGGAAGACAAAATTCTGTTAATGGGAGCACGAAAATGTTATGCGAAGCAATATCAAACGTGATATTTATTACAGTTTGATATATATATTTAATAACCACTACATATTTTACATCCACATCGATGACAACAGTAAAAATGGGTGTGCTCATGTGGAACTGCTCATCTTTTTCTACTCCCAGATATATGAATTAGCTACTAAGTAACAAATCAGCTTATTTGCATATAATTTTTAGCTGCGCGGCAATTGGCAGCCATTTAAATGACGCCATTTTGAATTATATTACAGAGTTGGACTAATCATCTTATTGGAAGACAAAATTCTGTTAATGGGAGCACGAAAATGTTATGCGAAGCAATATCAAACGTGATATTTATTACAGTTTGATATATATATTTAATAACCACTACATATTTTACATCCACATCGATGACAACAGTAAAAATGGGTGTGCTCATGTGGAACTGCTCATCTTTTTCTACTCCCAGATATATGAATTAGCTACTAAGTAACAAATCAGCTTATTTGCATATAATTTTTAGCTGCGCGGCAATTGGCAGCCATTTAAATGACGCCATTTTGAATTATATTACAGAGTTGGACTAATCATCTTATTGGAAGACAAAATTCTGTTAATGGGAGCACGAAAATGTTATGCGAAGCAATATCAAACGTGATATTTATTACAGTTTGATATATATATTTAATAACCACTACATATTTTACATCCACATCGATGACAACAGTAAAAATGGGTGTGCTCATGTGGAACTGCTCATCTTTTTCTACTCCCAGATATATGAATTAGCTACTAAGTAACAAATCAGCTTATTTGCATATATTTTTTAGCTGCGCGGCAATTGGCAGCCATTTAAATGACGCCATTTTGAATTATATTACAGAGTTGGACTAATCATCTTATTGGAAGACAAAATTCTGTTAATGGGAGCACGAAAATGTTATGCGAAGCAATATCAAACGTGATATTTATTACAGTTTGATATATATATTTAATAACCACTACATATTTTACATCCACATCGATGACAACAGTAAAAATGGGTGTGCTCATGTGGAACTGCTCATCTTTTTCTACTCCCAGATATATGAATTAGCTACTAAGTAACAAATCAGCTTATTTGCATATAATTTTTAGCTGCGCGGCAATTGGCAGCCATTTAAATGACGCCATTTTGAATTATATTACAGAGTTGGACTAATCATCTTATTGGAAGACAAAATTCTGTTAATGGGAGCACGAAAATGTTATGCGAAGCAATATCAAACGTGATATTTATTACAGTTTGATATATATATTTAATAACCACTACATATTTTACATCCACATCGATGACAACAGTAAAAATGGGTGTGCTCATGTGGAACTGCTCATCTTTTTCTACTCCCAGATATATGAATTAGCTACTAAGTAACAAATCAGCTTATTTGCATATAATTTTTAGCTGCGCGGCAATTGGCAGCCATTTAAATGACGCCATTTTGAATTATATTACAGAGTTGGACTAATCATCTTATTGGAAGACAAAATTCTGTTAATGGGAGCACGAAAATGTTATGCGAAGCAATATTAAACGTGATATTTATTACAGTTTGATATATATATTTAATAACCACTACATATTTTACATCCACATCGATGACAACAGTAAAAATGGGTGTGCTCATGTGGAACTGCTCATCTTTTTCTACTCCCAGATATATGAATTAGCTACTAAGTAACAAATCAGCTTATTTGCATATAATTTTTAGCTGCGCGGCAATTGGCAGCCATTTAAATGACGCCATTTTGAATTATATTACAGAGTTGGACTAATCATCTTATTGGAAGACAAAATTCTGTTAATGGGAGCACGAAAATGTTATGCGAAGCAATATCAAACGTGATATTTATTACAGTTTGATATATATATTTAATAACCACTACATATTTTACATCCACATCGATGACAACAGTAAAAATGGGTGTGCTCATGTGGAACTGCTCATCTTTTTCTACTCCCAGATATATGAATTAGCTACTAAGTAACAAATCAGCTTATTTGCATATAATTTTTAGCTGCGCGGCAATTGGCAGCCATTTAAATGACGCCATTTTGAATTATATTACAGAGTTGGACTAATCATCTTATTGGAAGACAAAATTCTGTTAATGGGAGCACGAAAATGTTATGCGAAGCAATATCAAACGTGATATTTATTACAGTTTGATATATATATTTAATAACCACTACATATTTTACATCCACATCGATGACAACAGTAAAAATGGGTGTGCTCATGTGGAACTGCTCATCTTTTTCTACTCCCAGATATATGAATTAGCTACTAAGTAACAAATCAGCTTATTTGCATATAATTTTTAGCTGCGCGGCAATTGGCAGCCATTTAAATGACGCCATTTTGAATTATATTACAGAGTTGGACTAATCATCTTATTGGAAGACAAAATTCTGTTAATGGGAGCACGAAAATGTTATGCGAAGCAATATCAAACGTGATATTTATTACAGTTTGATATATATATTTAATAACCACTACATATTTTACATCCACATCGATGACAACAGTAAAAATGGGTGTGCTCATGTGGAACTGCTCATCTTTTTCTACTCCCAGATATATGAATTAGCTACTAAGTAACAAATCAGCTTATTTGCATATAATTTTTAGCTGCGCGGCAATTGGCAGCCATTTAAATGACGCCATTTTGAATTATATTACAGAGTTGGACTAATCATCTTATTGGAAGACAAAATTCTGTTAATGGGAGCACGAAAATGTTATGCGAAGCAATATCAAACGTGATATTTATTACAGTTTGATATATATATTTAATAACCACTACATATTTTACATCCACATCGATGACAACAGTAAAAATGGGTGTGCTCATGTGGAACTGCTCATCTTTTTCTACTCCCAGATATATGAATTAGCTACTAAGTAACAAATCAGCTTATTTGCATATAATTTTTAGCTGCGCGGCAATTGGCAGCCATTTAAATGACGCCATTTTGAATTATATTACAGAGTTGGACTAATCATCTTATTGGAAGACAAAATTCTGTTAATGGGAGCACGAAAATGTTATGCGAAGCAATATCAAACGTGATATTTATTACAGTTTGATATATATATTTAATAACCACTACATATTTTACATCCACATCGATGACAACAGTAAAAATGGGTGTGCTCATGTGGAACTGCTCATCTTTTTCTACTCCCAGATATATGAATTAGCTACTAAGTAACAAATCAGCTTATTTGCATATAATTTTTAGCTGCGCGGCAATTGGCAGCCATTTAAATGACGCCATTTTGAATTATATTACAGAGTTGGACTAATCATCTTATTGGAAGACAAAATTCTGTTAATGGGAGCACGAAAATGTTATGCGAAGCAATATCAAACGTGATATTTATTACAGTTTGATATATATATTTAATAACCACTACATATTTTACATCCACATCGATGACAACAGTAAAAATGGGTGTGCTCATGTGGAACTGCTCATCTTTTTCTACTCCCAGATATATGAATTAGCTACTAAGTAACAAATCAGCTTATTTGCATATAATTTTTAGCTGCGCGGCAATTGGCAGCCATTTAAATGACGCCATTTTGAATTATATTACAGAGTTGGACTAATCATCTTATTGGAAGACAAAATTCTGTTAATGGGAGCACGAAAATGTTATGCGAAGCAATATCAAACGTGATATTTATTACAGTTTGATATATATATTTAATAACCACTACATATTTTACATCCACATCGATGACAACAGTAAAAATGGGTGTGCTCATGTGGAACTGCTCATCTTTTTCTACTCCCAGATATATGAATTAGCTACTAAGTAACAAATCAGCTTATTTGCATATAATTTTTAGCTGCGCGGCAATTGGCAGCCATTTAAATGACGCCATTTTGAATTATATTACAGAGTTGGACTAATCATCTTATTGGAAGACAAAATTCTGTTAATGGGAGCACGAAAATGTTATGCGAAGCAATATCAAACGTGATATTTATTACAGTTTGATATATATATTTAATAACCACTACATATTTTACATCCACATCGATGACAACAGTAAAAATGGGTGTGCTCATGTGGAACTGCTCATCTTTTTCTACTCCCAGATATATGAATTAGCTACTAAGTAACAAATCAGCTTATTTGCATATAATTTTTAGCTGCGCGGCAATTGGCAGCCATTTAAATGACGCCATTTTGAATTATATTACAGAGTTGGACTAATCATCTTATTGGAAGACAAAATTCTGTTAATGGGAGCACGAAAATGTTATGCGAAGCAATATCAAACGTGATATTTATTACAGTTTGATATATATATTTAATAACCACTACATATTTTACATCCACATCGATGACAACAGTAAAAATGGGTGTGCTCATGTGGAACTGCTCATCTTTTTCTACTCCCAGATATATGAATTAGCTACTAAGTAACAAATCAGCTTATTTGCATATAATTTTTAGCTGCGCGGCAATTGGCAGCCATTTAAATGACGCCATTTTGAATTATATTACAGAGTTGGACTAATCATCTTATTGGAAGACAAAATTCTGTTAATGGGAGCACGAAAATGTTATGCGAAGCAATATTAAACGTGATATTTATTACAGTTTGATATATATATTTAATAACCACTACATATTTTACATCCACATCGATGACAACAGTAAAAATGGGTGTGCTCATGTGGAACTGCTCATCTTTTTCTACTCCCAGATATATGAATTAGCTACTAAGTAACAAATCAGCTTATTTGCATATAATTTTTAGCTGCGCGGCAATTGGCAGCCATTTAAATGACGCCATTTTGAATTATATTACAGAGTTGGACTAATCATCTTATTGGAAGACAAAATTCTGGTAATGGGAGCACGAAAATGTTATGCGAAGCAATATCAAACGTGATATTTATTACAGTTTGATATATATATTTAATAACCACTACATATTTTACATCCACATCGATGACAACAGTAAAAATGGGTGTGCTCATGTGGAACTGCTCATCTTTTTCTACTCCCAGATATATGAATTAGCTACTAAGTAACAAATCAGCTTATTTGCATATAATTTTTAGCTGCGCGGCAATTGGCAGCCATTTAAATGACGCCATTTTGAATTATATTACAGAGTTGGACTAATCATCTTATTGGAAGACAAAATTCTGTTAATGGGAGCACGAAAATGTTATGCGAAGCAATATCAAACGTGATATTTATTACAGTTTGATATATATATTTAATAACCACTACATATTTTACATCCACATCGATGACAACAGTAAAAATGGGTGTGCTCATGTGGAACTGCTCATCTTTTTCTACTCCCAGATATATGAATTAGCTACTAAGTAACAAATCAGCTTATTTGCATATAATTTTTAGCTGCGCGGCAATTGGCAGCCATTTAAATGACGCCATTTTGAATTATATTACAGAGTTGGACTAATCATCTTATTGGAAGACAAAATTCTGTTAATGGGAGCACGAAAATGTTATGCGAAGCAATATCAAACGTGATATTTATTACAGTTTGATATATATATTTAATAACCACTACATATTTTACATCCACATCGATGACAACAGTAAAAATGGGTGTGCTCATGTGGAACTGCTCATCTTTTTCTACTCCCAGATATATGAATTAGCTACTAAGTAACAAATCAGCTTATTTGCATATAATTTTTAGCTGCGCGGCAATTGGCAGCCATTTAAATGACGCCATTTTGAATTATATTACAGAGTTGGACTAATCATCTTATTGGAAGACAAAATTCTGTTAATGGGAGCACGAAAATGTTATGCGAAGCAATATCAAACGTGATATTTATTACAGTTTGATATATATATTTAATAACCACTACATATTTTACATCCACATCGATGACAACAGTAAAAATGGGTGTGCTCATGTGGAACTGCTCATCTTTTTCTACTCCCAGATATATGAATTAGCTACTAAGTAACAAATCAGCTTATTTGCATATAATTTTTAGCTGCGCGGCAATTGGCAGCCATTTAAATGACGCCATTTTGAATTATATTACAGAGTTGGACTAATCATCTTATTGGAAGACAAAATTCTGTTAATGGGAGCACGAAAATGTTATGCGAAGCAATATTAAACGTGATATTTATTACAGTTTGATATATATATTTAATAACCACTACATATTTTACATCCACATCGATGACAACAGTAAAAATGGGTGTGCTCATGTGGAACTGCTCATCTTTTTCTACTCCCAGATATATGAATTAGCTACTAAAGTAACAAATCAGCTTATTTGCATATAATTTTTAGCTGC
>JAWNON010000150.1:0-147500 GCA_035045945.1 Drosophila anceps
AAGAATTTGGATCTGTGAAGCCACAAGAAAAGCCCATTCCTTCAACCACTCCTCTTCTGCCTATTGCCGACAAACCTATCCAAAAATCTGACGATATTCCAAAACCATTAGCTGACGTAAAAGACGATAAGCCACAGCCCAAACTAGATGAAAAGCCCAAGTCTCCTATGGATGTATCTAAGCAAACTCCAAAGGATTATTCGGACGATGAAAGCAAAGAGGAGAATTGTTTTGATAAGTCTCAAGAAAAGCCCCTTCCTTTCACCACACCTCTGGTGCCTGTATCGGTGACAACAAGCAAAATTACTTCTGTAATCGAGTCTCGGGAGTCTGTTGATATACAGGTTAAAGACGTAGTCAAACTGCCAACAGATACTGTAAAATCTGTTGAGAAGTCCAAGTCCCCAACTGATTTAGCAAAGACAGTTCCCACAGAATATTCAGCTGATGAGAGTGATGAAGAATTTGGATCTGTGAAGCCACAAGGAAAGCCCATTCCTTCAACTACTCCTCTTCTGTCTATTGCCGACAAACCTATCCAAAAATCTGACGATATTCCAAAACCATTAGCTGACGTACAAGAAGATAAACCACAGCCCAAAGTAGATGAAAAGCCCAAGTCTCCTATGGATGTATCTAAGCAAACTCCAAAGGACTATTCGGACGATGAAAGCGAAGAAGAGACAGGTTTTGATAAGCCTCAAGTTAAGCCCCTTCCTTCCACCACACCTCTGGTACCTGTAGCGGTGACAACAAGCAAAATTACTTCTATCATCGAGTCTCGGGAGTCTGTTGATATACAGGTTAAAGACGTAGTCAAACTGCCAACAGATACTGTAAAATCTGTTGAGAAGCCCAAGTCCCCAACTGATTTAGCAAAGACAGTTCCCACAGAATATTCAGACGATGAGAGTCCTGAAGAATTTGGATCTGTGAAGCCACAAGGAAAGCCAATTCCTTCAACTACTCCTCTTCTGTCTATTGCCGACAAACCTATCCAAAAATCTGACGATATTCCAAAACCATTAGCTGACGTACAAGAAGATAAACCACAGCCCAAAGTAGATGAAAAGCCCAAGTCTCCTATGGATGTATCTAAGCAAACTCCAAAGGACTATTCGGACGATGAAAGCGAAGAAGAGACAGATTTTGATAAGTCTCAAAATAAACCCCTTCCTTCCACCACACCTCTGGTACCCCTATCTGTGACAACAAGCAAAATTACTTCTGTCATCGAGTCTCGGGAGTCTGTTGATATACAGGTTAAAGACGTAGTCAAACTGCCAACAGATACTGTAAAATCTGTTGAGAAGCCCAAGTCCCCAACTGATTTAGCGAAGACAGTTCCCACAGAATATTCAGACGATGAGAGTGATGAAGAATTTGGATCTGTGAAGCCACAAGAAAAGCCCATTCCTTCAACCACTCCTCTTCTGCCTATTGCCGACAAACCTATCCAAAAATCTGACGATATTCCAAAACCATTAGCTGACGTACAAGAAGATAAACCACAGCCCAAAGTAGATGAAAAGCCCAAGTCTCCTATGGATGTATCTAAGCAAACTCCAAAGGATTATTCGGACGATGAAAGCGAAGAGGAGACAGATTATGAAAAGCCTCAAGAAAAGCCCCTTCCTTCCACCACACCTCTGGTACCTGTAGCGGTGACAACAAGCAAAATTACTTCTGTCATCGAGTCTCGGGAGTCTGTTGATATACAGGATAAAGACGTAGTCAAACTGCCAACAGATACTGTAAAGTCTGTTGAGAAGCCCAAGTCCCCAACTGATTTAGCGAAGACAGTTCCCACAGAATATTCAGACGATGAGAGTGATGAAGAATTTGGATCTGTGAAGCCACAAGAAAAGCCCATTCCTTCAACCACTCCTCTTCTGCCTATTGGCGACATACCTATCCAAAAATCTGACGATATTCAAAAACCATTAGCTGACGTAAAAGACGATAAGCCACAGCCCAAACTAGATGAAAAGCCCAAGTCTCCTATGGATGTATCTAAGCAAACTCCAAAGGACTGTTCGGACGATAAAAGCGAAGAAGAGACAGGCTTATATAAGCCTCACGATACGCCCCTACCTTCCACCACACCTCTGGTACCCCTATCTGTGACAACAAGCAAAATTACTTCTGTCATCGAGTCTCGGGAGTCTGTTGATATACAGGTTAAAGACGTAGTCTTGCTGCCAACAGGTACTGTAAAATCTACTGAGAAGCCTAAGTCCCCAACTGATTTAGCAAAGACAGTTCCCACAGAATATTCAGACGATGAGAGTGATGAAGAATTTGGATCTGTGAAGCCACAAGAAAAGCCCATTCCTTCAATCACTCCTCTTCTGCCTATTGGCGACATACCTATCCAAAAATCTGACGATATACCAAAACCATTAGCTGACTTAAAAGATGATAAGCCACAGCCCAAAGTAGATGAAAAGCCCAAGTCTCCTATGGATGTATCGAAGCAAACTCCAAAGGATTATTCGGACGATGAAAGCGAAGAAGAGACAGGTTTTGATAAGCCTCAAGAAAAGCTCCTTCCCTCCACTACACCTCTGGTACCTGTAGCGGTGATAACAAGCAAAATTACTTCTGTCATCGAGTCTCGGGAGTCTGTTGATATACAGGTTAAAGACGTAGTCAAACTGCCAACAGATATTGTAAAATCTGTTGAGAAGCCCAAATCCCCAACTGATTTAGCAAAGACAGTTCCCACAGAATATTCAGACGATGAGAGCGATGAAGAATTTGGATCTGTGAAGCCACAAGAAAAGTTCATTCCTTCAATCACTCCTCTTCTGCCTATTGCCGACAAACCTATCCAAAAATCTGACGATATTCCAAAACCATTAGCTGACGTACAAGACGATAAGCTACAGCCCAAAGTAGATGAAAAGCCCAAGTCTCCAATGGATGTATCTAAGCAAACTCCAAAGGATTATTCGGACGATGAAAGCGAAGAAGAGACAGATTTTGATAAGTCTCAAGATAAGCCCTTTCCTTCCACCACACCTCTGTTACCTCTCTCTTTGACATTAAGCAAAATAACTTCTGTCATCGAGTCTCGGGAGTCTGTTGATATACAGGTTAAAGACTTAGTCAAACTGCCAACAGATACTGTAAAATCTGTTGAGAAGCCCAAGTCCCCAACTGATTTAGCAAAGACAGTTCCCACAGAATATTCAGACGATGAGAGTGATGAAGAATTTGGATCTGTGAAGCCACAAGAAAAGTTCATTCCTTCAATCACTCCTCTTCTGCCTTTTGCCGACAAACCTATCCAAAAATCTGACGATATTCCAAAACCATTAGCTGACGTAAAAGACGATAAGCCACAGCCCAAACTAGATGAAAAGCCCAAGTCTCCTATGGATGTATCTAAGCAAACTCCAAAGGATTATTCGGACGATGAAAGCGAAGAGGAGACAGATTATGAAAAGCCTCAAGAAAAGCCCCTTCCTTCCACCACACCTCTGGTACCCCTATCTGTGACAACAAGCAAAATTACTTCTGTCATCGAGTCTCGGGAGTCTGTTGATATACAGGTTAAAGACGTAGTCAAGCTGCCAACAGGTACTGTAAAATCTACTGAGAAGCCTAAGTCCCCAACTGATTTAGCAAAGACAGTTCCCACAGAATATTCAGACGATGAGAATGATGAAGAATTTGGATCTGTGAAGCCACAAGAAAAGCCCATTCCTTCAACCACTCCTCTTCTGCCTATTGGCGACATACCTATCCAAAAATCTGACGATATACCAAAACCATTAGCTGACGTAAAAGATGATAAGCCACAGCCCAAAGTAGATGAAAAGCCCAAGTCTCCTATGGATGTATCGAAGCAAACTCCAAAGGATTATTCGGACGATGAAAGCGAAGAAGAGACAGGTTTAGATATGCCTCAAGATAAGCCCCTTCCTTCCACCACACCTCTGGTACCTGTAGCGGTGACAACAAGCAAAATTACTTCTGTCATCGAGTCTCGGGAGTCTGTTGATATACAGGTTAAAGACGTAGTCAAACTGCCAACAGATACTGTAAAATCTGTTGAGAAGCCCAAGTCCCCAACTGATTTAGCAAAGACAGTTCCCACAGAATATTCAGACGATGAGAGTGATGAAGAATTTGGATCTGTGAAGCCACAAGAAAAGCCCATTCCTTCAATCAGTCCTCTTCTGCCTATTGCCGACAAACCTATCCAAAAATCTGACGATATTCCAAAACCATTAGCTGACGTACAAGACGATAAGCTACAGCCCAAAGTAGATGAAAAGCCCAAGTCTCCTATGGATGTATCTAAGCAAACTCCAAAGGATTATTCGGACGATGAAAGCGAAGAGGAGACAGATTATGAAAAGCCTCAAGAAAAGCCCCTTCCTTCCACCACACCTCTGGTACCTGTAGCGGTGACAACAAGCAAAATTACTTCTGTCATCGAGTCTCGGGAGTCTGTTGATATACAGGTTAAGGACGTAGTCAAGCTGCCAACAGGTACTGTCAAATCTACTGAGAAGCCCAAGTCCCCAACTGATTTAGCAAAGACAGTTCCCACGGAATATTCAGACGATGAGAGTGATGAAGAATTTGGATCGGTGAAGCCACAAGAAAAGCCAATTCCTTCAACAACTCCTCTTCTGCCTATTGCCGACATACCTATCCAAAAATCTGACGATATTCCAAAACCATTAGCTGACTTAAAAGATGATAAGCCACAGCTCAAAGTAGATGAAAAGCCCAAGTCTCCTATGGATGTATCTAAGCAAACTCCAAAGGACTATTCGGAAGATGAAAGCGAAGAAGAGACAGGTTTATATAAGCCTCACGATAAGCCCCTTCCTTCTACCACACCTTTGGTACCTCTATCTGTCACAACAAGCAAAATTACTTCTGTCATCGAGTCTCGGGAGTCTGTTGATATACAGGTTAAAGACGTAGTCAAACTGCCAACAGATACTGTAAAATCTGTTGAGAAGCCCAAGTCCCCAACTGATTTAGCAAAGACAGTTCCCACAGAATATTCAGACGATGAGAGTGATGAAGAATTTGGATCTGTGAAGCCACAAGAAAAGCCGATTCCTTCAACCACTTCTCTTCTGCCTAATGCCGACATACCTATCCAAATATCTGACTATATTCCAAAACCATTAGCTGACGTAAAAGACGATAAGCCACAGCCCAAAGTAGATGAAAAGCCCAAGTCTCCTATGGATGTATCTAAGCAAACTCCAAAGGATTATTCGGACGATGAAAGCGAAGAAGAGACAGGTTTAGATATGCCTCAAGATAAGCCCCTTCCTTTCACCACACCTCTGGTACCTGTAGCGGTGACAACAAGCAAAATTACTTCTGTCATCGAGTCTCGGGAGTCTGTTGATATACAGGTTAAAGACGTAGTCAAACTGCCAACAGGTACTGTAAAATCTACTGAGAAGCCTAAGTCCCCAACTGATTTAGCAAAGACAGTTCCCACAGAATATTCAGACGATGAGAGTGATGAAGAATTTAGATCTGTGAAGCCACAAGAAAAGTCCATTCCTTCAACCACTCCTCTTCTGCCTATTGGCGACATACCTATCCAAAAATCTGACGATATACCAAAACCATTAGCTGACTTAAAAGATGATAAGCCACAGCCCAAAGTAGATGAAAAGCCCAAGTCTCCTATGGATGTATCGAAGCAAACTCCAAAGGATTATTCGGACGATGAAAGCGAAGAAGAGACAGGTTTATATATGCCTCAAGATAAGCCCCTTCCTTTCACCACACCTCTGGTACCTGTAGCGGTGACAACAAGCAAAATTACTTCTGTCATCGAGTCTCGGGAGTCTGTTGATATACAGGTTAAAGACGTAGTCAAGCTGCCAACAGGTACTGTAAAATCTACTGAGAAGCCTAAGTCCCCAACTGATTTAGCAAAGACAGTTCCCACAGAATATTCAGACGATGAGAGTGATGAAGAATTTGGATCTGTGAAGCCACAAGAAAAGCCCATTCCTTCAACCACTCCTCTTCTGCCTATTGGCGACATACCTATCCAAAAATCTGACGATATACCAAAACCATTAGCAGACGTAAAAGATGATAAGCCACAGCCCAAAGTAGGTGAAAAGCCCAAGTCTCCTATGGATGTATCGAAGCAAACTCCAAAGGATTATTCGGACGATGAAAGCGAAGAGGAGACAGGTTTTGATAAGCCTCAAGAAAAGCCCCTTCCCTCCACTACACCTCTGGTACCTGTAGCGGTGACAACAAGCAAAATTACTTCTGTCATCGAGTCTTGGGAGTCTGTTGATATAAAGGTTAAAGACGTAGTCAAACTGCCAACAGATATTGTAAAATCTGTTGAGAAGCCCAAGTCCCCAACTGATTTAGCAAAGACAGTTCCCACAGAATATTCAGACGATGAGAGTGATGAAGAATTTGGATCTGTGAAGCCACAAGAAAAGCCAATTCCTTCAACCACTCCTCTTCTGCCTATTGGCGACATACCTATCCAAAAATCTGACGATATTCCAAAACCATTAGCTGACGTACAAGACGATAAGCTACAGCCCAAAGTAGATGAAAAGCCCAAGTCTCCTATGGATGTATCTAAGCAAACTCCAAAGGATTATTCGGACGATGAAAGCGAAGAAGAGACAGGTTTATATATGCCTCAAGATAAGCCCCTTCCTTTCACCACACCTCTGGTACCTGTAGCGGTGACAACAAGCAAAATTACTTCTGTCATCGAGTCTCGGAAGTCTGTTGATATACAGGTTAAAGACGTAGTCAAGCTGCCAACAGGTACTGTAAAATCTACTGAGAAGCCTAAGTCCCCAACTGATTTAGCAAAGACAGTTCCCACAGAATATTCAGACGATGAGAGTGATGAAGAATTTGGATCTGTGAAGCCACAAGAAAAGCCAATTCCTTCAACCACTCCTCTTCTGCCTATTGCCGACATACCTATCCAAAAATCTGACGATATTCCAAAACCATTAGCTGACGTAAAAGACGATAAGCCACAGCCCAAACTAGATGAAAAGCCCAAGTCTCCTATGGATGTATCTAAGCAAACTCCAAAGGATTATTCGGACGATGAAAGCGAAGAAGAGACAGGTTCTGATAAGCCTCAAGATAAGCCCCTTCCTTCCACCACACCTCTGGTACCTGTAGCGGTGACAACAAGCAAAATTACTTCTGTCATCGAGTCTCGGGAGTCTGTTGATATACAGGTTAAAGACGTAGTCAAACTGCCAACAGATACTGTAAAATCTGTTGAGAAGCCCAAGTCCCCAACTGATTTAGCAAAGACAGTTCCCACAGAATATTCAGACGATGAGAGTGATGAAGAATTTGGATCTGTGAAGCCACAAGAAAAGCCAATTCCTTCAACCACTCCTCTTCTGCCTATTGCCGACATACCTATCCAAAAATCTGACGATATTCCAAAACCATTAGCTGACGTAAAAGACGATAAGCCACAGCCCAAACTAGATGAAAAGCCCAAGTCTCCTATGGATGTATCTAAGCAAACTCCAAAGGATTATTCGGACGATGAAAGCGAAGAAGAGACAGGTTTTGATAAGCCTCAAGATAAGCCCCTTCCTTCCACCACACCTCTGGTACCTGTAGCGGTGACAACAAGCAAAATTACTTCTGTCATCGAGTCTCGGGAGTCTGTTGATATACAGGTTAAAGACGTAGTCAAACTGCCAACAGGTACTGTAAAATCTGTTGAGAAGCCCAAGTCCCCAACTGATTTAGCAAAGACAGTTCCCACAGAATATTCAGACGATGAGAGTGATGAAGAATTTGGATCTGTGAAGCCACAAGAAAAGCCAATTCCTTCAACCACTCCTCTTCTGCCTATTGCCGACATACCTATCCAAAAATCTGACGATATTCCAAAACCATTAGCTGACGTAAAAGACGATAAGCCACAGCCCAAACTAGATGAAAAGCCCAAGTCTCCTATGGATGTATCTAAGCAAACTCCAAAGGATTATTCGGACGATGAAAGCGAAGAAGAGACAGGTTTTGATAAGCCTCAAGATAAGCCCCTTCCTTCCACCACACCTCTGGTACCTGTAGCGGTGACAACAAGCAAAATTACTTCTGTCATCGAGTCTCGGGAGTCTGTTGATATACAGGTTAAAGGCGTAGTCAAACTGCCAACAGATACTGTAAAATCTGTTGAGAAGCCCAAGTCCCCAACTGATTTAGCAAAGACAGTTCCCACAGAATATTCAGACGATGAGAGTGATGAAGAATTTGGATCTGTGAAGCCACAAGAAAAGCCAATTCCTTCAACCACTCCTCTTCTGCTTATTGCCGACATACCTATCCAAAAATCTGACGATATTCCAAAACCATTAGCTGACGTAAAAGACGATAAGCCACAGCCCAAACTAGATGAAAAGCCCAAGTCTCCTATGGATGTATCTAAGCAAACTCCAAAGGATTATTCGGACGATGAAAGCGAAGAAGAGACAGGTTTTGATAAGCCTCAAGATAAGCCCCTTCCTTCCACCACACCTCTGGTACCTGTAGCGGTGACAACAAGCAAAATTACTTCTGTCATCGAGTCTCGGGAGTCTGTTGATATACAGGTTAAAGACGTAGTCAAACTGCCAACAGATACTGTAAAATCTGTTGAGAAGCCCAAGTCCCCAACTGATTTAGCAAAGACAGTTCCCACAGAATATTCAGACGATGAGAGTGATGAAGAATTTGGATCTGTGAAGCCACAAGAAAAGCCAATTCCTTCAACCACTCCTCTTCTGCCTATTGCCGACATACCTATCCAAAAATCTGACGATATTCCAAAACCATTAGCTGACGTAAAAGACGATAAGCCACAGCCCAAACTAGATGAAAAGCCCAAGTCTCCTATGGATGTATCTAAGCAAACTCCAAAGGACTGTTCGGACGATGAAAGCGAAGAAGAGACAGGTTTTGATAAGCCTCAAGATAAGCCCCTTCCTTCCACCACACCTCTGGTACCTGTAGCGGTGACAACAAGCAAAATTACTTCTGTCATCGAGTCTCGGGAGTCTGTTGATATACAGGTTAAAGGCGTAGTCAAACTGCCAACAGATACTGTAAAATCTGTTGAGAAGCCCAAGTACCCAACTGATTTAGCAAAGACAGTTCCCACAGAATATTCAGACGATGAGAGTGATGAAGAATTTGGATCTGTGAAGCCACAAGAAAAGCCCATTCCTTCAACCACTCCTCTTCTGCCTATTGGCGACATACCTATCCAAAAATCTGACGATATTCCAAAACCATTAGCTGACGTAAAAGACGATAAGCCACAGCCCAAACTAGATGAAAAGCCCAAGTATCCTATGGATGTATCTAAGCAAACTCCAAAGGATTATTCGGACGATGAAAGCGAAGAAGAGACAGGTTTTGATAAGCCTCAAGATAAGCCCCTTCCTTCCACCACACCTCTGGTACCTGTAGCGGTGACAACAAGCAAAATTACTTCTGTCATCGAGTCTCGGGAGTCTGTTGATATACAGGTTAAAGACGTAGTCAAACTGCCAACAGATACTGTAAAATCTGTTGAGAAGCCCAAGTCCCCAACTGATTTAGCAAAGACAGTTCCCACAGAATATTCAGACGATGAGAGTGATGAAGAATTTGGATCTGTGAAGCCACAAGAAAAGCCAATTCCTTCAACCACTCCTCTTCTGCTTATTGCCGACATACCTATCCAAAAATCTGACGATATTCCAAAACCATTAGCTGACGTAAAAGACGATAAGCCACAGCCCAAACTAGATGAAAAGCCCAAGTCTCCTATGGATGTATCTAAGCAAACTCCAAAGGATTATTCGGACGATGAAAGCGAAGAAGAGACAGGTTTTGATAAGCCTCAAGATAAGCCCCTTCCTTCCACCACACCTCTGGTACCTGTAGCGGTGACAACAAGCAAAATTACTTCTGTCATCGAGTCTCGGGAGTCTGTTGATATACAGGTTAAAGACGTAGTCAAACTGCCAACAGATACTGTAAAATCTGTTGAGAAGCCCAAGTCCCCAACTGATTTAGCAAAGACAGTTCCCACAGAATATTCAGACGATGAGAGTGATGAAGAATTTGGATCTGTGAAGCCACAAGAAAAGCCCATTCCTTCAACCACTCCTCTTCTGCCTATTGGCGACATACCTATTCAAAAATCTGACGATATTCCAAAACCATTAGCTGACGTAAAAGACGATAAGCCACAGCCCAAACTAGATGAAAAGCCCAAGTCTCCTATGGATGTATCTAAGCAAACTCCAAAGGATTATTCGGACGATGAAAGCGAAGAAGAGACAGGTTTTGATAAGCCTCAAGATAAGCCCCTTCCTTCCACCACACCTCTGGTACCTGTAGCGGTGACAACAAGCAAAATTACTTCTGTCATCAAGTCTCGGGAGTCTGTTGATATACAGGTTAAAGACGTAGTCAAACTGCCAACAGATACTGTAAAATCTGTTGAGAAGCCCAAGTCCCCAACTGATTTAGCAAAGACAGTTCCCACAGAATATTCAGACGATGAGAGTGATGAAGAATTTGGATCTGTGAAGCCACAAGAAAAGCCAATTCCTTCAACCACTCCTCTTCTGCTTATTGCCGACATACCTATCCAAAAATCTGACGATATTCCAAAGCCATTAGCTGACGTAAAAGATGATAAGCCACAGCCCAAACTAGATGAAAAGCCCAAGTCTCCTATGGATGTATCTAAGCAAACTCCAAAGGATTATTCGGACGATGAAAGCGAAGAAGAGACAGGTTTTGATAAGCCTCAAGATAAGCCCCTTCCTTCCACCACACCTCTGGTACCTGTAGCGGTGACAACAAGCAAAATTACTTCTGTCATCGAGTCTCGGGAGTCTGTTGATATACAGGTTAAAGACGTAGTCAAACTGCCAACAGATACTGTAAAATCTGTTGAGAAGCCCAAGTCCCCAACTGATTTAGCAAAGACAGTTCCCACAGAATATTCAGACGATGAGAGTGATGAAGAACTTGGATCTGTGAAGCCACAAGAAAAGCCAATTCCTTCAACCACTCCTCTTCTGCCTATTGCCGACATACCTATCCAAAAATCTGACGATATTCCAAAACCATTAGCTGACGTAAAAGACGATAAGCCACAGCCCAAACTAGATGAAAAGCCCAAGTCTCCTATGGATGTATCTAAGCAAACTCCAAAGGACTGTTCGGACGATGAAAGCGAAGAAGAGACAGGTTTTGATAAGCCTCAAGATAAGCCCCTTCCTTCCAACACACCTCTGGTACCTGTAGCGGTGACAACAAGCAAAATTACTTCTGTCATCGAGTCTCGGGAGTCTGTTGATATACAGGTTAAAGACGTAGTCAAACTGCCAACAGGTACTGTAAAATCTGTTGAGAAGCCCAAGTCCCCAACTGATTTAGCAAAGACAGTTCCCACAGAATATTCAGACGATGAGAGTGATGAAGAATTTGGATCTGTGAAGCCACAAGAAAAGCCAATTCCTTCAACCACTCCTCTTCTGCTTATTGCCGACATACCTATCCAAAAATCTGACGATATTCCAAAACCATTAGCTGACGTAAAAGACGATAAGCCACAGCCCAAACTAGATGAAAAGCCCAAGTCTCCTATGGATGTATCTAAGCAAACTCCAAAGGATTATTCGGACGATGAAAGCGAAGAAGAGACAGGTTTTGATAAGCCTCAAGATAAGCCCCTTCCTTCCACCACACCTCTGGTACCTGTAGCGGTGACAACAAGCAAAATTACTTCTGTCATCGAGTCTCGGGAGTCTGTTGATATACAGGTTAAAGGCGTAGTCAAACTGCCAACAGATACTGTAAAATCTGTTGAGAAGCCCAAGTACCCAACTGATTTAGCAAAGACAGTTCCCACAGAATATTCAGACGATGAGAGTGATGAAGAATTTGGATCTGTGAAGCCACAAGAAAAGCCCATTCCTTCAACCACTCCTCTTCTGCCTATTGGCGACATACCTATCCAAAAATCTGACGATATTCCAAAACCATTAGCTGACGTAAAAGACGATAAGCCACAGCCCAAACTAGATGAAAAGCCCAAGTATCCTATGGATGTATCTAAGCAAACTCCAAAGGATTATTCGGACGATGAAAGCGAAGAAGAGACAGGTTTTGATAAGCCTCAAGATAAGCCCCTTCCTTCCACCACACCTCTGGTACCTGTAGCGGTGACAACAAGCAAAATTACTTCTGTCATCGAGTCTCGGGAGTCTGTTGATATACAGGTTAAAGACGTAGTCAAACTGCCAACAGATACTGTAAAATCTGTTGAGAAGCCCAAGTCCCCAACTGATTTAGCAAAGACAGTTCCCACAGAATATTCAGACGATGAGAGTGATGAAGAATTTGGATCTGTGAAGCCACAAGAAAAGCCAATTCCTTCAACCACTCCTCTTCTGCTTATTGCCGACATACCTATCCAAAAATCTGACGATATTCCAAAACCATTAGCTGACGTAAAAGACGATAAGCCACAGCCCAAACTAGATGAAAAGCCCAAGTCTCCTATGGATGTATCTAAGCAAACTCCAAAGGATTATTCGGACGATGAAAGCGAAGAAGAGACAGGTTTTGATAAGCCTCAAGATAAGCCCCTTCCTTCCACCACACCTCTGGTACCTGTAGCGGTGACAACAAGCAAAATTACTTCTGTCATCGAGTCTCGGGAGTCTGTTGATATACAGGTTAAAGACGTAGTCAAACTGCCAACAGATACTGTAAAATCTGTTGAGAAGCCCAAGTCCCCAACTGATTTAGCAAAGACAGTTCCCACAGAATATTCAGACGATGAGAGTGATGAAGAATTTGGATCTGTGAAGCCACAAGAAAAGCCCATTCCTTCAACCACTCCTCTTCTGCCTATTGGCGACATACCTATCCAAAAATCTGACGATATTCCAAAACCATTAGCTGACGTAAAAGACGATAAGCCACAGCCCAAACTAGATGAAAAGCCCAAGTCTCCTATGGATGTATCTAAGCAAACTCCAAAGGATTATTCGGACGATGAAAGCGAAGAAGAGACAGGTTTTGATAAGCCTCAAGATAAGCCCCTTCCTTCCACCACACCTCTGGTACCTGTAGCGGTGACAACAAGCAAAATTACTTCTGTCATCGAGTCTCGGGAGTCTGTTGATATACAGGTTAAAGACGTAGTCAAACTGCCAACAGATACTGTAAAATCTGTTGAGAAGCCCAAGTCCCCAACTGATTTAGCAAAGACAGTTCCCACAGAATATTCAGACGATGAGAGTGATGAAGAATTTGGATCTGTGAAGCCACAAGAAAAGCCAATTCCTTCAACCACTCCTCTTCTGCTTATTGCCGACATACCTATCCAAAAATCTGACGATATTCCAAAGCCATTAGCTGACGTAAAAGATGATAAGCCACAGCCCAAACTAGATGAAAAGCCTAAGTCTCCTATGGATGTATCTAAGCAAACTCCAAAGGATTATTCGGACGATGAAAGCGAAGAAGAGACAGGTTTTGATAAGCCTCAAGATAAGCCCCTTCCTTCCACCACACCTCTGGTACCTGTAGCGGTGACAACAAGCAAAATTACTTCTGTCATCGAGTCTCGGGAGTCTGTTGATATACAGGTTAAAGACGTAGTCAAACTGCCAACAGATACTGTAAAATCTGTTGAGAAGCCCAAGTCCCCAACTGATTTAGCAAAGACAGTTCCCACAGAATATTCAGACGATGAGAGTGATGAAGAATTTGGATCTGTGAAGCCACAAGAAAAGCCAATTCCTTCAACCACTCCTCTTCTGCTTATTGCCGACATACCTATCCAAAAATCTGACGATATTCCAAAACCATTAGCTGACGTAAAAGACGATAAGCCACAGCCCAAACTAGATGAAAAGCCCAAGTCTCCTATGGATGTATCTAAGCAAACTCCAAAGGATTATTCGGACGATGAAAGCGAAGAAGAGACAGGTTTTGATAAGCCTCAAGATAAGCCCCTTCCTTCCACCACACCTCTGGTACCTGTAGCAGTGACAACAAGCAAAATTACTTCTGTCATCGAGTCTCGGGAGTCTGTTGATATACAGGTTAAAGACGTAGTCAAGCTGCCAACAGATACTGTAAAATCTGTCGAGAAGCCCAAGTCCCCAACTGATTTAGCAAAGACAGTTCCCACAGAATATTCAGACGATGAGAGTGATGAAGAATTTGGATCTGTGAAGCCACAAGAAAAGCCCATTCCTTCAACCACTCCTCTTCTGCCTATTGCCGACATACCTATCCAAAAATCTGACGATTTTCCAGAACCATTAGCTGACGTAAAAGATGCTAAGCCACAGCCCAAACTAGATGAAAAGCCCAAGTCTCCTATGGATGTATCTAAGCAAACTCCAAAGGACTATTCGGACGATGAAAGCGAAGAAGATACAGGTTTTGATAAGCCTCAAGATAAGCCCCTTCCTTCCAACACACCTCTGGTACCTGTAGCGGTGACAACAAGCAAAATTACTTCTGTCATCGAGTCTCGGGAGTCTGTTGATATACAGGTTAAAGACGTAGTCAAACTGCCAACAGGTACTGTAAAATCTGTTGAGAAGCCCAAGTCCCCAACTGATTTAGCAAAGACAGTTCCCACAGAATATTCAGACGATGAGAGTGATGAAGAATTTGGATCTGTGAAGCCACAAGAAAAGCCCATTCCTTCAACCACTCCTCTTCTGCCTATTGGCGACATACCTATCCAAAAATCTGACGATATTCCAAAACCATTAGCTGACGTAAAAGATGATAAGCCACAGCCCAAACTAGATGAAAAGCCCAAGTCTCCTATGGATGTATCTAAGCAAACTCCAAAGGATTATTCGGACGATGAAAGCGAAGAAGAGACAGGTTTTGATAAGCCTCAAGATAAGCCCCTTCCTTCCACCACACCTCTGGTACCTGTAGCGGTGACAACAAGCAAAATTACTTCTGTCATCGAGTCTCGGGAGTCTGTTGATATACAGGTTAAAGACGTAGTCAAACTGCCAACAGATACTGTAAAATCTGTTGAGAAGCCCAAGTCCCCAACTGATTTAGCAAAGACAGTTCCCACAGAATATTCAGACGATGAGAGTGATGAAGAATTTGGATCTGTGAAGCCACAAGAAAAGCCAATTCCTTCAACCACTCCTCTTCTGCTTATTGCCGACATACCTATCCAAAAATCTGACGATATTCCAAAACCATTAGCTGACGTAAAAGACGATAAGCCACAGCCCAAACTAGATGAAAAGCCCAAGTCTCCTATGGATGTATCTAAGCAAACTCCAAAGGATTATTCGGACGATGAAAGCGAAGAAGAGACAGGTTTTGATAAGCCTCAAGATAAGCCCCTTCCTTCCACCACACCTCTGGTACCTGTAGCAGTGACAACAAGCAAAATTACTTCTGTCATCGAGTCTCGGGAGTCTGTTGATATACAGGTTAAAGACGTAGTCAAGCTGCCAACAGATACTGTAAAATCTGTCGAGAAGCCCAAGTCCCCAACTGATTTAGCAAAGACAGTTCCCACAGAATATTCAGACGATGAGAGTGATGAAGAATTTGGATCTGTGAAGCCACAAGAAAAGCCAATTCCTTCAACCACTCCTCTTCTGCCTATTGCCGACATACCTATCCAAAAATCTGACGATTTTCCAGAACCATTAGCTGACGTAAAAGATGCTAAGCCACAGCCCAAACTAGATGAAAAGCCCAAGTCTCCTATGGATGTATCTAAGCAAACTCCAAAGGACTATTCGGACGATGAAAGCGAAGAAGATACAGGTTTTGATAAGCCTCAAGATAAGCCCCTTCCTTCCAACACACCTCTGGTACCTGTAGCGGTGACAACAAGCAAAATTACTTCTGTCATCGAGTCTCGGGAGTCTGTTGATATACAGGTTAAAGACGTAGTCAAACTGCCAACAGGTACTGTAAAATCTGTTGAGAAGCCCAAGTCCCCAACTGATTTAGCAAAGACAGTTCCCACAGAATATTCAGACGATGAGAGTGATGAAGAATTTGGATCTGTGAAGCCACAAGAAAAGCCCATTCCTTCAACCACTCCTCTTCTGCCTATTGGCGACATACCTATCCAAAAATCTGACGATATTCCAAAACCATTAGCTGACGTAAAAGACGATAAGCCACAGCCCAAACTAGATGAAAAGCCCAAGTCTCCTATGGATGTATCTAAGCAAACTCCAAAGGATTATTCGGACGATGAAAGCGAAGAAGAGACAGGTTTTGATAAGCCTCAAGATAAGCCCCTTCCTTCCACCACACCTCTGGTACCTGTAGCGGTGACAACAAGCAAAATTACTTCTGTCATCGAGTCTCGGGAGTCTGTTGATATACAGGTTAAAGACGTAGTCAAACTGCCAACAGATACTGTAAAATCTGTTGAGAAGCCCAAGTCCCCAACTGATTTAGCAAAGACAGTTCCCACAGAATATTCAGACGATGAGAGTGATGAAGAATTTGGATCTGTGAAGCCACAAGAAAAGCCAATTCCTTCAACCACTCCTCTTCTGCCTATTGCCGACATACCTATCCAAAAATCTGACGATATTCCAGAACCATTAGCTGACGTAAAGGACGATAAGCCACAGCCCAAACTAGATGAAAAGCCCAAGTCTCCTATGGATGTATCTAAGCAAACTCCAAAGGATTATTCGGACGATGAAAGCGAAGAAGAGACAGGTTTTGATAAGCCTCAAGATAAGCCCCTTCCTTCCACCACACCTCTGGTACCTGTAGCGGTGACAACAAGCAAAATTACTTCTGTCATCGAGTCTCGGGAGTCTGTTGATATACAGGTTAAAGACGTAGTCAAACTGCCAACAGGTACTGTAAAATCTGTTGAGAAGCCCAAGTCCCCAACTGATTTAGCAAAGACAGTTCCCACAGAATATTCAGACGATGAGAGTGATGAAGAATTTGGATCTGTGAAGCCACAAGAAAAGCCAATTCCTTCAACCACTCCTCTTCTGCCTATTGGCGACATACCTATCCAAAAATCTGACGATATTCCAAAACCATTAGCTGACGTAAAAGACGATAAGCCACAGCCCAAACTAGATGAAAAGCCCAAGTCTCCTATGGATGTATCTAAGCAAACTCCAAAGGATTATTCGGACGATGAAAGCGAAGAAGAGACAGGTTTTGATAAGCCTCAAGATAAGCCCCTTCCTTCCACCACACCTCTGGTACCTGTAGCGGTGACAACAAGCAAAATTACTTCTGTCATCGAGTCTCGGGAGTCTGTTGATATACAGGTTAAAGACGTAGTCAAACTGCCAACAGATACTGTAAAATCTGTTGAGAAGCCCAAGTCCCCAACTGATTTAGCAAAGACAGTTGCCACAGAATATTCAGACGATGAGAGTGATGAAGAATTTGGATCTGTGAAGCCACAAGAAAAGCCAATTCCTTCAACCACTCCTCTTCTGCCTATTGGCGACATACCTATCCAAAAATCTGACGATATTCCAAAACCATTAGCTGACGTAAAAGACGATAAGCCACAGCCCAAACTAGATGAAAAGCCCAAGTCTCCTATGGATGTATCTAAGCAAACTCCAAAGGATTATTCGGACGATGAAAGCGAAGAAGAGACAGGTTTTGATAAGCCTCAAGATAAGCCCCTTCCTTCCACCACACCTCTGGTACCTGTAGCGGTGACAACAAGCAAAATTACTTCTGTCATCGAGTCTCGGGAGTCTGTTGATATACAGGTTAAAGACGTAGTCAAACTGCCAACAGATACTGTAAAATCTGTTGAGAAGCCCAAGTCCCCAACTGATTTAGCAAAGACAGTTCCCACAGAATATTCAGACGATGAGAGTCCTGAAGAATTTGGATCTGTGAAGCCACAAGAAAAGCCCATTCCTTCAACCACTCCTCTTCTGCCTATTGGCGACATACCTATCCAAAAATCTGACGATATTCCAAAACCATTAGCTGACGTAAAAGACGATAAGCCACAGCCCAAACTAGATGAAAAGCCCAAGTCTCCTATGGATGTATCTAAGCAAACTCCAAAGGATTATTCGGACGATGAAAGCGAAGAAGAGACAGGTTTTGATAAGCCCCTTCCTTCCACCACACCTCTGGTACCTCTATCTGTGACAACAAGCAAAATAACTTCTGTCATCGAGTCTCGGGAGTCTGTTGATATACAGGTTAAAGACGTAGTCAAACTGCCAACAGATACTGTAAAATCTGTTGAGAAGCCCAAGTCCCCAACTGATTTAGCAAAGACAGTTCCCACAGAATATTCAGACGATGAGAGTGATGAAGAATTTGGATCTGTGAAGCCACAAGAAAAGCCAATTCCTTCAACCACTCCTCTTCTGCCTATTGCCGACATACCTATCCAAAAATCTGACGATATTCCAGAACCATTAGCTGACGTAAAGGACGATAAGCCACAGCCCAAACTAGATGAAAAGCCCAAGTCTCCTATGGATGTATCTAAGCAAACTCCAAAGGATTATTCGGACGATGAAAGCGAAGAAGAGACAGGTTTTGATAAGCCTCAAGATAAGCCCCTTCCTTCCACCACACCTCTGGTACCTGTAGCGGTGACAACAAGCAAAATTACTTCTGTCATCGAGTCTCGGGAGTCTGTTGATATACAGGTTAAAGACGTAGTCAAACTGCCAACAGATACTGTAAAATCTGTTGAGAAGCCCAAGTCCCCAACTGATTTAGCAAAGACAGTTCCCACAGAATATTCAGACGATGAGAGTGATGAAGAATTTGGATCTGTGAAGCCACAAGAAAAGCCAATTCCTTCAACCACTCCTCTTCTGCCTATTGCCGACATACCTATCCAAAAATCTGACGATATTCCAGAACCATTAGCTGACGTAAAGGACGATAAGCCACAGCCCAAACTAGATGAAAAGCCCAAGTCTCCTATGGATGTATCTAAGCAAACTCCAAAGGATTATTCGGACGATGAAAGCGAAGAAGAGACAGGTTTTGATAAGCCTCAAGATAAGCCCCTTCCTTCCACCACACCTCTGGTACCTGTAGCGGTGACAACAAGCAAAATTACTTCTGTCATCGAGTCTCGGGAGTCTGTTGATATACAGGTTAAAGACGTAGTCAAACTGCCAACAGGTACTGTAAAATCTGTTGAGAAGCCCAAGTCCCCAACTGATTTAGCAAAGACAGTTCCCACAGAATATTCAGACGATGAGAGTGATGAAGAATTTGGATCTGTGAAGCCACAAGAAAAGCCAATTCCTTCAACCACTCCTCTTCTGCCTATTGGCGACATACCTATCCAAAAATCTGACGATATTCCAAAACCATTAGCTGACGTAAAAGACGATAAGCCACAGCCCAAACTAGATGAAAAGCCCAAGTCTCCTATGGATGTATCTAAGCAAACTCCAAAGGATTATTCGGACGATGAAAGCGAAGAAGAGACAGGTTTTGATAAGCCTCAAGATAAGCCCCTT
This sequence comes from Drosophila anceps, assembly GCA_035045945.1. Taxonomy (NCBI): domain Eukaryota; kingdom Metazoa; phylum Arthropoda; class Insecta; order Diptera; family Drosophilidae; genus Drosophila; species Drosophila anceps. Next base: position 19,524 of record JAWNON010000150.1, read on the forward strand.
CCTTCCACCACACCTCTGGTACCTGTAGCGGTGACAACAAGCAAAATTACTTCTGTCATCGAGTCTCGGGAGTCTGTTGATATACAGGTTAAAGACGTAGTCAAACTGCCAACAGATACTGTAAAATCTGTTGAGAAGCCCAAGTCCCCAACTGATTTAGCAAAGACAGTTGCCACAGAATATTCAGACGATGAGAGTGATGAAGAATTTGGATCTGTGAAGCCACAAGAAAAGCCAATTCCTTCAACCACTCCTCTTCTGCCTATTGGCGACATACCTATCCAAAAATCTGACGATATTCCAAAACCATTAGCTGACGTAAAAGACGATAAGCCACAGCCCAAACTAGATGAAAAGCCCAAGTCTCCTATGGATGTATCTAAGCAAACTCCAAAGGATTATTCGGACGATGAAAGCGAAGAAGAGACAGGTTTTGATAAGCCTCAAGATAAGCCCCTTCCTTCCACCACACCTCTGGTACCTGTAGCGGTGACAACAAGCAAAATTACTTCTGTCATCGAGTCTCGGGAGTCTGTTGATATACAGGTTAAAGACGTAGTCAAACTGCCAACAGATACTGTAAAATCTGTTGAGAAGCCCAAGTCCCCAACTGATTTAGCAAAGACAGTTCCCACAGAATATTCAGACGATGAGAGTCCTGAAGAATTTGGATCTGTGAAGCCACAAGAAAAGCCCATTCCTTCAACCACTCCTCTTCTGCCTATTGGCGACATACCTATCCAAAAATCTGACGATATTCCAAAACCATTAGCTGACGTAAAAGACGATAAGCCACAGCCCAAACTAGATGAAAAGCCCAAGTCTCCTATGGATGTATCTAAGCAAACTCCAAAGGATTATTCGGACGATGAAAGCGAAGAAGAGACAGGTTTTGATAAGCCCCTTCCTTCCACCACACCTCTGGTACCTCTATCTGTGACAACAAGCAAAATAACTTCTGTCATCGAGTCTCGGGAGTCTGTTGATATACAGGTTAAAGACGTAGTCAAACTGCCAACAGATACTGTAAAATCTGTTGAGAAGCCCAAGTCCCCAACTGATTTAGCAAAGACAGTTCCCACAGAATATTCAGACGATGAGAGTAATGAAGAATTTGGATCTGTGAAGCCACAAGAAAAGCCCATTCCTTCAATCACTCCTCTTCTGCCTATTGCCGACATACCTATCCAAAAATCTGACGATATTCCAAAACCATTAGCTGATGTACAAGACGATAAGCTACAGCCCAAAGTAGATGAAAAGCCCAAGTCTCCTATGGATGTATCTAAGCAAACTCCAAAGGATTATTCGGACGATGAAAGCGAAGAGGGGAATCGTTTTGATAAGCCTCAAGATAAGCCCCTTCCTTCCACCACACCTCTGGTACCTGTAGCGGTGACAACAAGCAAAATTACTTCTGTCATCGAGTCTCGGGAGTCTGTTGATATACAGGTTAAAGACGTAGTCAAACTGCCAACAGATACTGTAAAATCTGTTGAGAAGCCCAAGTCCCCAACTGATTTAGCAAAGACAGTTCCCACAGAATATTCAGACGATGAGAGTAATGAAGAATTTGGATCTGTGAAGCCACAAGAAAAGCCCATTCCTTCAACCACTCCTCTTCTGCCTATTGACGACATACCTATCCAAAAATCTGACGATATTCCAAAACCATTAGCTGACGTAAAAGACGATAAGCCACAGCCCAAACTAGATGAAAAGCCCAAGTCTCCTATGGATGTATCTAAGCAAACTCCAAAGGATTATTCGGATGATGAAAGCGAAGAGGAGACAGATTTTGATAAGCCTCAAGAAAAGCCCCTTCCTTCCACTACACCTCTGGTACCTGTAGCGGTGACAACAAGCAAAATTACTTCTGTCCTCGAGTCTCGGGAGTCTGTTGATATACAGGTTAAAGACGTAGTCAAACTGTCAACAGATACTGTAAAATCTGTTGAGAAGCCCAAGTCCCCAACTGATTTAGCAACGACAGCGCCCACAGAATATTTAGACAATGAGAGTGATGAAGAATTTGGATCTGTGAAGCCACAAGAAAAGCCACAAGAAAAGCCAATTCCTTCAACCACTCCTCTTCTGCCTATTGTCGACAAACCTATCCAAAAGTCTGACGATATTCCAAAACCATTAGCTGATGTAAAAGACGATAAGCCACAGCCCAAACTAGATGAAAAGCCCAAGTCTCCTATGAATGTATCTAAGCAAACTCCTAAGGATTATTCGGACGATGAAAGCGAAGAAGAGACAGGTTTTGATAAGCCTCAAGATAAGCCCCTTCCTTCCATCACACCTCTGGTACCTCTATCTGTGACAACAAGCAAAATTACTTCTGTCATCGAGTCTCGGGAGTCTGTTGATATACAGGTTAAAGACGTAGTCAAACTACCAACAGATACTGTAAAATCTGTTGAGAAGCCCAAGTCCCCAACTGATTTAGCAAAGACAGTTGCCACAGAATATTCAGACGATGAGAGTGATGAAGAATTTGGATCTGTGAAGCCACAAGAAAAGCCAATTCCTTCAACTACTCCTCTTCTGGCTATTGCCGACAAACCTATCCAAAAATCTGACGATATTCCAAAACCATTAGCTGACGTAAAAGACGATAAGCCACAGCCCAAAGTAGATGAAAAGCCCAAGTCTCCTATGGATGTATCTAAGCAAACTCCAAAGGATTATTCGGACGATGGAAGCGAAGAGGGGAATCGTTTTGATAAACCTCAAGAAAATTCCATTCCTTCCACCACACCTCTGGTACCTGTAGCGGTGACTACAAGCAAAATTACTTCTGTCATTGAGTCTCGGAAGTCTGTTGATTTACAGGTTAAAGACGTAGTCAAACTTTCAACAGATACTGTAAAATCTGTTGAGAAGCCCAAGTCCCCAACTGATTTAGCAAAGACAGTTCCCACAGAATATTCAGACGATGAGAGTGATGAAGAATTTGGATCTGTGAAGCCACAGGTAAAGCCCATTCCTTCAACCACTCCTCTTCTGCCTTTTGCCGACAAACCTATTCAAAAATCTGACGATATTCCAAAACCATTAGCTGACGTAAAAGACGATAAGCCACAGCCCAAACTAGATGAAAAGCCCAAGTCTCCTATGGATGTATCTAAGCAAACTCCAAAGGATTATTCGGACGATGAAAGCGAAGAAGAGACAGGTTTTGATAAGCCTCAAGATAAGCCCCTTCCTTCCACCACACCTCTGGTACCTGTAGCGGTGACAACAAGCAAAATTACTTCTGTCATCGAGTCTCGGGAGTCTGTTGATATACAGGTTAAAGACGTAGTCAAACTGCCAACAGATACTGTAAAATCTGTTGAGAAGCCCAAGTCCCCAACTGATTTAGCAAAGACAGTTGCCACAGAATATTCAGACGATGAGAGTGATGAAGAATTTGGATCTGTGAAGCCACAAGAAAAGCCAATTCCTTCAATTACTCCTCTTCTGCCTATTGCCGACAAACCTATCCAAAAATCTGACGATATTCCAAAACCATTAGCTGACGTAAAAGACGATAAGCCACAGCCCAAACTAGATGAAAAGCCCAAGTCTCCTATGGATGTATCTAAGCAAACTCCAAAGGATTATTCGGACGATGAAAGCGAAGAAGAGACAGGTTTTGATAAGCCTCAAGATAAGCCCCTTCCTTCCATCACACCTCTGGTACCTGTAGCGGTGACAACAAGCAAAATTACTTCTGTCATCGAGTCTCGGGAGTCTGTTGATATACAGGTTAAAGACGAAGTCAAATTGCCAACAGATACTGTAAAATCTGTTGAGAAGCCCAAGTCCCCAACTGATTTAGCAAAGACAGTTCCCACAGAATATTCAGACGATGAGAGTGATGAAGAATTAGGATCTGTGAAGCCACAAGAAAAGCCACAAGAAAAGCCAATTCCTTCAATTACTCCTCTTCTGCCTATTGCCGACAAACCTATCCAAAAATCTGATGATGTTCCAAAACCATTAGCTGTCGTAAAAGACGATAAGCTACAGCTCAAAGTAGATGAAAAGCCAAAGTCTCCTATGGATGTATCTAAGCAAACTCCAAAGGATTATTCGGACGATGAAAGCGAAGAAGAGACAGGTTTTGATAAGCCTCAAGATAAGCCCCTTCCTTCCATCACACCTCTGGTACCTCTATTTGTGACAACAAGCAAAATTACTTCTATCATCGAGTCTCGGGAGTCTGTTGATATACAGGTTAAAGACGAAGTCAAATTGCCAACAGATACTGTAAAATCTGTTGAGAAGCCCAAGTCCCCAACTGATTTAGCAAAGACAGTTCCCACAGAATATTCAGACGATGAGAGTGATGAAGAATTTGGATCTGTGAAGCCACAAGAAAAGCCAATTCCTTCAATTACTCCTCTTCTGCCTATTGCCGACAAACCTATCCAAAAATCTGACGATATTCCAAAACCATTAGCTGACGTAAAAGACGATAAGCCACAGCCCAAAGTAGATGAAAAGCCCAAGTCTCCTATGGATGTATCTAAGCAAACTCCAAAGGATTATTCGGACGATGGAAGCGAAGAGGGGAATCGTTTTGATAAACCTCAAGAAAATTCCATTCCTTCCACCACACCTCTGGTACCTGTAGCGGTGACTACAAGCAAAATTACTTCTGTCATTGAGTCTCGGAAGTCTGTTGATTTACAGGTTAAAGACGTAGTCAAACTTTCAACAGATACTGTAAAATCTGTTGAGAAGCCCAAGTCCCCAACTGATTTAGCAAAGACAGTTCCCACAGAATATTCAGACGATGAGAGTGATGAAGAATTTGGATCTGTGAAGCCACAAGAAAAGCCAATTCCTTCAACCACTCCTCTTCTGCCTTTTGCCGACAAACCTATCCAAAAATCTGACGATATTCCAAAACCATTAGCTGACGTAAAAGACGATAAGCCACAGCCCAAAGTAGATGAAAAGCCCAAGTCTCCTATGGATGTATCTAAGCAAACTCCAAAGGATTATTCGGACGATGAAAGCGAAGAGGAGACAGATTATGAAAAGCCTCAAGAAAAGCCCCTTCCTTCCACCACACCTCTGGTACCTCTATCTGTGACAACAAGCAAAATTACTTCTATCATCGAGTCTCGGGAGTCTGTTGATATACAGGTTAAAGACGAAGTCAAATTGCCAACAGATACTGTAAAATCTGTTGAGAAGCCCAAGTCCCCAACTGATTTAGCAAAGACAGTTCCCACAGAATATTCAGACGATGAGAGTGATGAAGAATTAGGATCTGTGAAGCCACAAGAAAAGCCCATTCCTTCAATTACTCCTCTTCTGCCTATTGCCGACAAACCTATCCAAAAATCTGATGATGTTCCAAAACCATTAGCTGTCGTAAAAGACGATAAGCTACAGCCCAAAGTAGATGAAAAGCCCAAGTCTCCTATGGATGTATCTAAGCAAACTCCAAAGGATTATTCGGACGATGAAAGCGAAGAGGAGACAGATTATGAAAAGCCTCAAGAAAAGCCTCTTCCTTCCACCACACCTCTAGTACCTCTATCTGTGACAACAAGCAAAATTACTTCTATCATCGAGTCTCGGGAGTCTGTTGATATAAAGGTTAAAGACGAAGTCAAATTGCCAACAGATACTGTAAAATCTGTTGAGAAGCCCAAGTCCCCAACTGATTTAGCAACGACAGTTCCCACAGAATATTCAGACGATGAGAGTGATGAAGAATTAGGATCTGTGAAGCCACAAGAAAAGCCCATTCCTTCAATTACTCCTCTTCTGCCTATTGCCGACAAACCTATCCAAAAATCTGATGATGTTCCAAAACCATTAGCTGTCGTAAAAGACGATAAGCTACAGCCCAAAGTAGATGAAAAGCCCAAGTCTCCTATGGATGTATCTAAGCAAACTCCAAAGGATTATTCGGACGATGAAAGCGAAGAGGAGACAGATTATGAAAAGCCTCAAGAAAAGCCCCTTCCTTCCACCAAACCTCTGGTACCTCTATCTGTGACAACAAGCAAAATTACTTCTATCATCGAGTCTCGGGAGTCTGTTGATATAAAGGTTAAAGACGAAGTCAAATTGCCAACAGATACTGTAAAATCTGTTGAGAAGCCCAAGTCCCCAACTGATTTAGCAAAGACAGTTCCCACAGAATATTCAGACGATGAGAGTGATGAAGAATTAGGATCTGTGAAGCCACAAGAAAAGCCCATTCCTTCAATTACTCCTCTTCTGCCTATTGCCGACAAACCTATCCAAAAATCTGATGATGTTCCAAAACCATTAGCTGTCGTAAAAGACGATAAGCTACAGCCCAAAGTAGATGAAAAGCCCAAGTCTCCTATGGATGTATCTAAGCAAACTCCAAAGGATTATTCGGACGATGAAAGCGAAGAGGAGACAGATTATGAAAAGCGTCAAGAAAAGCCCCTTCCTTCCACCACACCTCTGGTACCTCTATCTGTGACAACAAGCAAAATTACTTCTATCATCGAGTCTCGGGAGTCTGTTGATATAAAGGTTAAAGACGTAGTCAAACTTTCAACAGATACTGTAAAATCTGTTGAGAAGCCCAAGTCCCCAACTGATTTAGCAAAGACAGTTCCCACAGAATATTCAGACGATGAGAGTGATGAAGAATTTGGATCGGTGAAGCCACAAGAAAAGTCCATTCCTTCAATCACTCCTCTTCTGCCTATTGCCGACAAACCTATCCAAAAATCTGACGATATTCCAAAACCATTAGCTGACGTACAAGACGATAAGCTACAGCCCAAAGTAGATGAAAAGCCCAAGTCTCCTATGGATGTATCTAAGCAAACTCCAAAGGATTATTCGGACGATGAAAGCGAAGAAGAGACAGATTTTGATAAGTCTCAAGATAAGCCCCTTCCTTCCACCACACCTCTGGTACCTGTAGCGGTGACAACAAGCAAAATTACTTCTGTCATCGAGTCTCGGGAGTCTGTTGATATACAGGTTAAAGACGTAGTCAAACTGCCAACAGATACTGTAAAATCTGTTGAGAAGCCCAAGTCCCCAACTGATTTAGCAAAGACAGTTCCCACAGAATATTCAGACGATGAGAGTGATGAAGAATTTGGATCGGTGAAGCCACAAGAAAAGCCAATTCCTTCAACCACTCCTCTTCGGCCTATTGCCGACAAACCTATCCAAAAATCTGATGATGTTCCAAAACCATTAGCTGACTTAAAAGATGATAAGCCACAGCCCAAAGTAGATGAAAAGCCCAAGTCTCTTATGGATGTATCTAAGCAAACTTCAAAAGATTATTCGGACGATGAAAGCGAAGAGGAAACAGATTTTGATAAGCCTCAAGAAAAGCCCCTTCCTTCCACTACACCTCTGGTACCTGTAGCGGTGACAACAAGCAAAATTACTTCTGTCATCGAGTCTAGGGAGTCTGTTGATATACAGGTTAAAGACGTAGTCAAACTGCCAACAGATACTGTAAAATTTGTTGAGAAGCCCAAGTCCCCAACTGATTTAGCAAAGACAGTTCCAGAATATTCAGACGGCAGAGGTCAAGATAATGTTGGACTTGTTTTGCCACAAGACAATCCATCTCCTTTAACCGAGCCTCTATGTCCTATATCAGTTACCCCATTATCTTTAATTCAATCGAAACAATCTGTAGAGAAGTTAGTATCTGCAGCAGCTGCTGACTTTTATGATACCAGATCAGTACAACAAATAGTTGAAGAAACTTTAAGAGCTGGTGATGAGGAGGCAGAGAAAATTGTGAATGCCACTCTTAAAAGCTTGAAGGTTCATCACGAATTAGATCATACAGATTATATATTTGCTGAATTAGCCGAAAGTGAACGATCAGTCGAAGAAATTGTGGAGGATACTTTAAAAAATGCTAATATTATTGTAGGAGAAAAGACTCAGGTAAATAATCAGGTAAAGGATGATTTAGTTTCTCAGGACAAAAATAATGTTGAATGCAAAGAAGTTCGACCTGTGGCCTATTTTGTCAAGTTAGACGTCAAAAATATAGATGTGGTTTCCCCTAAAAAGAAAGAAACGAAGACACCAACTGCAAAACCAAAATCAATAAACAATAATGTCAGTGCAAAATCGACGGGAACTCCAATAATAAAATCACATACTAAAAAGCAAATAGATAATAAGGAAAAACCAAAAATAGTACAAAGGAAAGCTCCATTAACACAAACAAAAGTCACAAAAGCCACAAGCAAACAATCAGGGCAAACCAAATCAATGTTAACTGGTTCACAGAAGTTAGCTAAGAAAACCGAATCGAGGAGATCAGTGACAAGCTCTGTTTCAACAACGACAAGTTCAGCATCGGCTACAAGTCGAGTCATAAGTGAACTTCACTTTGAAAGATCTTCAAGTCCAGCATCAAGTTCAATATTTTATGAAAGTCATCCTCAAGGCGAAAATAGTCGATCCGCAACGCCTAGACCTAGGGTAAAAACAGATGTTACTAAAATACCATACAACAGTTCAGTTCGCTCGTCAAGTCCATCAACTAAAGCTGTAAAACAAACAAAAAGTACTTCCATAAAGCGAGAGGTTAGCAAGAACGCAAAAGTCGTTAATATAAAACTAAAAAAAGAGATCACCTCAAAGACAAAAATAGTGGAAGATAAACGAACAAAAACGCCAACTCCAATTTCCACACACCGATATATGCAGCCAACTTTAGCTCACAGTATGCGATACGGCCTGAATGCCGATAGTGAAAGTCCAAGTGTGACTCCGGCTCCAGCGAAATCACCCGCACCCCCAAAATCTCCAGCTCCAACACAATCGAATCGACAAAGTGTATATAAAACAAAGAATATGACAAGTGCCTTGACAAAAAACTCGTCAATAGATCAAAAACAAAAGAAATTGAATACAGAAAAACCTTTAGTTTTGACCAAGAGAGGCTCCCACACCGAAAGTAGGGAGTTATTAAAGAGAACAGATGGCCTTTACAAAAGACAAACATCCAAAGAGAATAAACAAGCAAACGTGATAGGCTCGAAGAGCCAAGTAACTAAAAGCATGAAGACACAATCAGCTAATGCCACTAAATCCATTGTCTACAGAACTTCCATAGAATCTGATAACAAAAACCTACAGAAGAAAACTACAACTATGCAACAACGCACCAAAGTTCCAATTAGCTTGTCTTCCGCAACACCAAGAACTTCATCTAAGCTAAGCAACAAAAGTGATGAAACCGTTTTAAGACCTCAGATAGACAATAAGAAAATTGTTAGGAAGACAGTAAGCAAAGTGAGTGAGGGAAGCAGCAAAAACATACGCAGTTCCATAGAACCAAAAATACAAAAACAGATGAAGGACACAATGAACGAGTCGAGCACTTCAGCCAGTGGTAGTACCAGTGCCAGTGGATCCTCCAACAGCACCAGACGCAGCGTACGTTCCGTGATGGTCAGCCGTAAGACTGACAAAGAGAAGACCAATATGAAGCTCTCAGCAGAACAGAAGGTTGCCACATTGACATCGACATCGACTGTGCGTGTTCACAGGGCACCGACAGCCACAACCAGCGCGGTTAGCACTGTGCTCGTTGATGACGACTCCGAGGTGATAACCATACGATCCATTAAATCAAGTGATAGTACAAAAAGCTCTACCTCATCATCCTCTGGTAGCGGCAGCAACAGTCGCAAGGTGCTAACCAGCGAGGTTTTCACTAAGACTTTCGGCCCCGACAAACCCCTGGAAGTGATCTACCGACAGCCCGATTTTGATGGAGAACACCATACATCAATTGGAATGCGTCCACAATCCACAAATGAACAACAGCGCTATGTTAACGAGTTCGATGTCAGCTTTATAGATACCACCGATTCCAGTCTCTCCGACTCTGTTGCACTGCCCATGTTTGGCGCTGGTGATCCAGAGCGCTTGCAAGCTGCCAGCCCCGGTTCCCCAAAGCCAACTCGTAGTCCCTTAGCCTTAATTGAGGAAACATTACGGCGCCACCATCAGCACCAGCATACTCATTTAGGTTCATCGGGCAGTGCAGTAGAAACTTCGCAACAATTGCATGTCGAGAGCGGCAGCATTGGGGCGGTGAGTGAGAGTCATCAAAAGAAAGAGACGGAGAAATACTGCACATCCAAAGGTAAATAGATACATTTAGGCTTAGAGCACTATCATACATTTATTAAGCATAGCTTAGAGCGATACCCACCATGCTTAGGGCAATACAAAACATAACGCAACTTTTCTAATTGATACCAATTTGCAAAATGCTTTTATTCAATTTAATTTTAACTTATTTTCCACAACTAGCTAACGCAAATAACTAAACTCAATATAAAAATCTAAAAAAAATCAATAAAATAAAGCCAAACCCACCAAAATGTCCAAAAAACTCCCAACTATATCCGTAACTGCCGAGCAGCATTCTGCTTCTTCCTCATCCTCACATGACTCCGATAGTAATGATATGGACTATGGTCGCAACAATGGGGGCGTCACAGATGTTGAAGATTTCGATAGCCAGGCTGAGGTACTAAGACTCAGCTCTCGGCACGGCTCTGGTAATGTATCGCCAAGGCAAAAGCCCCCGCAGCAAAAATCTAATCAGTTTGAGAACGATGTTACTGACGTGGAGGACTACGACACTGAATCAGACGATGATGAAAAGAGTATTGCTTATCCCGAGTTGAAATTGTCACTGCGCGAATTTTTACAGCAAGGATTGCAAAACCAAGAGGCCGTGGATAACGATGCTAAAGAGAGTTGTGAAATCAAAGCTGGTAATTTTCTTCAAGCACAAAATCTTAATGGCCTGGCCGACTACTTAACCGACTGCGAAGACTATGATACAGACTCCGAGGTGGGCTATGGCTGTGAAAAGTCTGTCTGTGTTGACTTAGACAATGCTGTGGGAGATCAGGGACGTGTTAACATAGCCGATGGCGAGAAGCATGAAGACGACTCTGAAAACTATGAAGATGTTTCCGTCATTAGCGACATTAGTGACTTGGCATCCGCAATGTCCGACTGCACCGGCATTGGCACTCATGTACGTGGCAAATCTGAGGACGAGGTACTCGTAGTATCTGGCAGTGGCAGCGAAGAGGTATGTCAAATAGCATGTTCGGGCTCTGAGTCTGAATCGGGTGGCGCTGCTGCCAAAAGCGTGAGCATAAGTGAAGCCAGCTTGCCACAAATCGACGTGGCCTTCATTAACGCCAGTGGAGAGCATCGCAGGAACTCCAAGTCAACATTGTTCAATACTGAGCGAAAGCATTTCTTACAAGTGGCTCCCAAAAATGAAGAGGTACTTACAGATGTTGAGGGTATCGATGATTCAGCAGCAGAAGATAGCTTTGATGAGGATGAGGATGAACAGCCGATTCCACGTGCTATCATATTAGCCACTGGCGATGATGGCACCTGCCTAACTGATATAGAGGACATGTACTGCGATGACCTTTCACTTACAAGCACGTTGCCCGAAATAATTGCTGTTGCGTCCGAGGTATTGCCAGTACCCCATCGTGAGGTCATTGAGCTTAAAGAGGATAAGTATGGCGATACGATTACCAATGTAATGCCTATGAAAAGCAATTACGAGTTTGGCATATATAACCACTTGAAAGATGTGAATCATACCGATTCGGATGAATACTCATGTGCCGAAGACTTAAGTACAAACATTTCTCTTGCCGAGGAAATGGCTATTGGCACCGCGGGTCTAATAGAAAATGAAGTCATTGTCTCCAATGAATTGTTGAAGCAGCAAAACAAGCGTCTGGAGGTGCTTTCGAATGCCGAATCTGTTACTGATGTCGAAGAAATCTTTGTGGCAGGCACCAATCGACGAAAGAAGATGAAGACACGCACTCTCAGCAAGGGAAAAAACAAGCTCCTTGATATTGTCAAGGCCAAAGAAGATGGAATAACCGATGTGGAGGACATGGAACTCAGTGAATGTGACCTACCGCCCAGCGTTAAGCGTGTGTCCCAACTTAAGCAGCAAGCCAAGGGCTACACTGATTCCGATGACGTTTCCACCGATGATGTATCTGATGGTTCTGATGCTTCATTACCGCCAGCTGAAATACCCAAGCTGATCCAGAACACATATAAAGTGCAACCACTTTACTTGCGTTTGCTCAAAGACGATGCCATCAGTCAACAGAACACTGATGTGGAGGACGTGCAACTGCCTTCTGATGCAGAGGACGTTCTAGAGCCACCAGTCATCAAGGTGGCCAATAGCAACAGCAAAGAGCTGAACGATATGTTGAATGAGAGTTATACCGTGGTACATGAGAAAACTGGCAGGAGCTACAATGCCGATGCCGAGAGAGTGCACATAAAGGGTGTAATACGAGATGCCCATACTGATGTGGAATATGTTGAGTCCGATGAATCGGCTGCTAGAGTTGACAACTAGTCTACGAGCCACCAATCCTTACCAAAATTTAACAATAGTTTCTTAAGTGTCTAAATAAGATATCTAATAAAAAAAAAAACAAAAAATTCAACTGAATATATTTAACACATACACTCAAGCATATTGTAAGTAAACCCAACAATTAATAATTAACATGCATAAAATTCAATTTTCGTTAAAGTTATTACCACACAACAAGCAACAAAAAGCCTGAATTTAAATGCTAATGTCTGCCTTAACTTTGTGCCCCCGTACAATACTAACAACTCAACATTTCTAATCACCTAAGCGTCGTTCAACTAACAAATTAGTAATTAGAACTAACAAAAATGTGAAAAAATATCTTTGGAATCTGTTTGTTTCGTCTTTATTTTGAGTCCGTGTTATGTTTTTATTTTGTAGCGTATAATTAAAGTATGTAATTGCTTTTAGGTTACTTTTATGTTACTTTCCCAGAGTCCTAAATACTTACTAATCATTCGCTTGTTCGTTTACAGAAGGCCTTACAAAAACAACTATTGCCCCAACCATTCTGCATACAGAGAATATATCTCATACATTTGGTAAGTTCAGCGACTTTTTCGTATACGTAAAATGCTTATCTTGATTTTGCGCGAACATTTTATCATGCGCTTCACAAGTATTTTTGATAATTATAAGTATTTTCTTATTTTTTAACAAATGCAATTAAAGCTCATTGAGACAAAAAGTTATTAAGTCAACTAACTCAGTTCGATTAACCGTATACGCTGCTAAAAGATTTCTCTCACTTCACCAATATCACCGCATTTTGAACTCCATCTTCTATCTATCACAAAATGCTGCACACATATGTTAATTAATCACAAGATTTTGAAAATTCGCTTCTCATGCCGTTCATGATTTCCAAGCTTGTCAACTATCTGTCTAATTTCTACCTATCAATCAATGTGTGCAATTGTTTTACAGGTGATCTTAAAGTTGGTGAAGGTGATGGTGATGATGGCGAAGATGTTAATCGTGTGGCACGCATACGCGAGGAAGCCAAAATTCTAGTCGACAATGTGCTCGAAGAGAGTGTCGATTTCATTGAGAGCCATGGGGATCAGCCCAATGGCCATGATTTCATAAAGCACGAATACAATTCTGAGAGTGAAAACTATGCTATAACATGCGACGATATTGTCGGCGTTGATGTCATCAAATCGCCAACTATTGAGTCCATGTCGGGCAAATCATTCGATGATAATATGAGTTTCACTGATGAGCACATTAATTTACCCTTGCATGCCCAAAACATAACAGCAACAACAACAACAACAATAACAACGCAATTCCAACAACAACAACAGCAGCAACAGCCACTAGCCTCATCGACAGCAAAAGGTAATCTATAATGCCAAGGCAACAATCAGTTAGATCTACAATAATAGCATAGCAGTTAGCAGGAACCGTATAAGACCTTAGCGCCATCAAATAAACATTGGGTTGTAGTAGTCCGTTAAATTTAATCATTATCCTATATTCTTTGTATGCTTGCTACCCGTTGATCATGTGTCATCCCCAAAAATACTTACAAATCATGTTTGTATGTAGTGCCTAGTGAAGGGGAAGATAAAATGGAGGTGCGTACAAGACGCATCGAGCATAAGATCGAAAAGCTATCCGCTGACGTAGACGATGTCAGCGCCCGATTTGATGAAGCATTCGAAACAGTTGTGCAAGAGGATGAGATAAGCGCCCTACAGGGCGAATATTCAAAGCTCAGTTGGGATGATAGTGTTTCGCCCACAACTAACACCATGGCCGATATGGCACAGACCCAATTAACGCCCGATAATGATATACAAGAATTGACTACAGGTATCATCAGTATAACAACTATATAGCCATACACTTACCACATTAATTTCTACATAAATATTGCTTTGTATATGGTTCCTCTATTGGTGACTTCTGTAGATTGTGAATACAAAATCTAGATGTAAAACGTATAACATTCGTTTTTGGTTTACGTTTCATAAATACCTGTGAAATGGCGGCCAATAAAAGCGAAAATATGAAAATACCTTTTGTTGAAGTTGAGCTCTAATTGCATTTAATCTTATGTTTCGAATTGTTACAATTTGTTCTAGTTTATTCATATGAAATATGCATGTCAATTCCATAAATGTCAATCAATCAATCAATCATTCACACCTATTCTATCTATCTATCTATCTTATCTATCTCTAAGAACCTATCAACCTATTTAACACTTACTAATCACTCATATATCTTATATTATACTCTGTTCTGTTCATTCTCCTGCTCTTGTATACTTGTGTTTCCTCTCTCTCATCTTCTTTCTGATTTCAACTTTCGCAACACACTTTTAAAATTGCGTTTATTTTCACACCTATTGTTTTGTAGAAACAGGCGGCGATTTACCAATCTCAACCGATACCACTCCTATACCACCGTCGGCTGTTGTCACAACAACAACAACGACTAAAACAACAGCTGAAACGGTGGTCGAAACCAATACATTCACTACCAGCAGCCACGACACACCCACACCAAAACCTCGCGTACTCAAAGCAAGCCCGCCCGACTCCATCTCCGAAGGCACAGATAGCACCACCATTCCAAATCAAGTTCAACAATCAGACTTACCGATCGATATAAATATTGATGCATCTGCACCAGTTCCGAAGCCCCGTGCTCCCATTAAGCACACAGATCAGTTTGAGAATCTGGCAGCATTGGGCGAGCAATCGGACAGCATTAGTCTACGTAGTTTTGATTTTACAGAGGAACTTTCCAAAACAGACGAGCCCTCCACAGAGCTATCTATTCGTTCCCAGCAAAGGGATGTTGTTACAACTGCAACCACAACAACTGCCTCTGAGGATCACACCGAAAGTTTCGAGCCAACAAGTGAAATTTCAGTAGACGAAGCAGACACTGAAAAATCGGAGGGCATCGAAAAAACAACGAGCTTTTACATTGGAGAATCAAGCCGAAATGTGATTACGAAAACATTTACGAAATCTCCAAGTATGACTCCGCAGGACGAAGAGCCTAAGACAGAAATGACAGAAATCGAAGCAAAGGATATATCCCTAATGAAAGAAGTGTCAGTCGATTCAGATGAAGCTAATGATGCTTTTAAAGAGTATGTAACTATGAAGCCCGATGATCCCCCTGCTTTGGATAGCAAAATAATCAGACAAAGCTCAGAAACTAGAAATGATCTCTTGGAATTCGAAAATGCTGACAAAGATAAAACCGCCGAAGCTAAAATGTCTAAAGTAACCACCGAGGAGAGCCTAACCACATCGACCGGCTCCAGTGGTCGTGCTGTTATCGAGGTGGCGCCTTCAAGCAGTGAAGATCCTGACGAATCCAGCAAGGAAATTCCAGAAATAGTCAATACAATAGTAGAAAAGCCAGATAAATTCGAGCTGCCACTTGAGAAAAGTGAGTGGGAAATGGCTGAAAAAGAAATTCCCACTGCAAGTAAGCCGAAGGTAGTTCACTCGCCACTGCAGCCACAGGCATCCACTGAGAAACCCATTGAAAAGATTGAGGAGCCCGTGGGGGCAGTAAAAAGGGAATTTGAACTTAGCAAAGTGCCTCAAGACTTTAACTCTGATATTGAGAGTGAGGATGTGTCATCCTTTATAGGAATACCGGAGCTTCAAGCCTCCACAATAGATGGTACCAAACCACCAGAGGGTCTTTTCGATACAACAGTCAAGGAGACATTAAACAAGCAAGCTGTTATGGCGCATTATGCTAAAGATGTGCTCAGCGAAGTTGATCGACGCGACGATCATGGATCTCTAGGATTTGTTTCAACAGGCACAGCTGAAGACTTTAGTTCACTGGAGGAGCGTTTGGCAAAGGAGGAGCAAGGTTCACTTGGTTTTATATCAACGGAAACAGCTGAAGATTTTAGTTCAATGGAGGACTATTACACAGAGAGGTTAGCTACAGCGTCTGTGGTCGCAGAAGGCAACGTTGCAGATAAATCGATTAGCAGCGCCTTTGAAGAAGCGATTTCCGATCAGAGTATTAAGCCAGTAGACTTAGTAGTTCATCGCATTAAAACTGATTCCTCGCCAGACTCCACCAACCGCTGGTCCATTCCAGATGTTGATAATTCTAGCTCCAGCGACAGCTGCCACAAGAGTTTCGATAAAACACAGAGTCGTCCACTATCATCTGATGTAGAAAATTTGCTGACAGGTACCGGAACATCAAGCGAATACCAAACTGCTCGAGATTTCACACCTTCCACCTGCCGCGATGGAACCGAATACGTAAGTGCAGTCAGTACTCTAGGTAGCAGCAGTGGAAAATCGATTAGCTCACATGAGAGCATGCGCAGCCTCGACTCTCAGTCGGAAACGTCAGCCAATCTGATAAGCATTGATGTCTCTGAGTTATCAGAGACTTTGGTAGCATCATCAACAGAAGCTGATGCATTGGAGGCTGAAGAAATGGCTCGCCTGCACGAGTTGCAAGCTGATGACGATAGTGATGAAAGTCTAAATATGATAGCCTCTGCCTATCCCACGACTGAGCAGCAAAGCGCGATGAAGCGCTCTCAGGAAATGATTTTCAAGCCAAAGTCTGAGTCTGAAATTATGCCGCTGCAACAAACGACAGAGACTGCGCAGATTGATGAGTATCCCAAGCCGAAAGAGATCGAACGCACTTGGGGACTAGCTTATCCAATTGAGGAGAAAGAAGGAAAGATGGATAGTCCCCGGGATAGTGAAAAGGGAGAAGATATACTGCTCTATCACGGTGATCCTAGGCGTTCAATTGACGAGTCGAAACTAGCTTCGAGCTTAGATGAGGGAAGCATTCTCTCTGTCAGCATGTCGAGTACATCAAATATTGATACTGTTGTGGAAAACTTTGATGATATAATCGGCTCTGCTGGTTCCTCATCATTGACAGGTATTGAAGGTTTCCAGTATGGCCATGAGGATCTGCTCCCATCTGCATCAATACCCGAAGATACATTCGTATTGGAAATGGAAAGCAAAGAAAGTTCGCCACAGGACTCGAATGCCAGTACACCGCCTGGCAGTGAGTCGAAGAAACGTGGTCACAAGCGTAATGAAAGTACAACAGTTTCTGGAGATGCGTTAAAGAATTTAGACAAGGATGCCCCATCGCCAGGAGAAGGCAAGGAATCTGAAAGTGAGTCCGATACAGACCCCTATGAATCCGAATATGCCCGTCAGTTTCGCTCTCCAAAAGAACGAAAACATAAGAAAAAGAAGCAAGCCGCAGCTGAGATGGATCACAGCTCCGAGCTTGAGAAACGTCCATTCACTCCTTCTCAGCTGGTATCCGAAGTTATTGTTGAAGATGCGACAGAGGAACAGGAAGCGGAAGCTGCCATGATTGAAGAGCGACGTCCCTCGCAAAATATGCAGGACTATTCGAATATTCCCGACATAATGGTTACCGAAGATGTAAAATCGCCGATTTTGGAAGAAGATGCTGATGATTACCCGGAGAAGACTTTGTATAAAGTTCGCACGGAGGAGGAGCTAAACAAAGCAAGTGATGTAGCCATTTATCAAAAAGCGAAGGAAGAAGAAAAGGAGCTCGACTTCCAGCGGCGAGTGCAGGAGCAGTATAAACAGAAACTTGAGGAACTAAAACGAGCCGAAGTGGGCGCAGATTACGACGATCAAAGGGCAGCTGATTCACCCGACTCCTTTGAAATGGTTGAGCAACCTGATATCTCAGATGAGTTTGTCATCATTGAGGAGGTGGCCAAAGAGGCCAATGAGGTTGACCTGGGTGGAAAAAGCATAAAGATTAAGCCAACCAAATATGAGCAAAAGCATGATCAGGATGTTGAGAAAATTATCATAAAATCAGCACCTGCCGATCCCAAACTGGGCTCCCAGCTGTACAAGGACGATCTCAACTTCGAGTTTGAGGAAAGTCCGCCAACAGGAGCCAGCAGCAGCAGCGAGCAGCAGGAAGAAAGCGATTCGAGCGATACTGCTGCTGCCAATAAGCGTTGGGTCGAGATGCAGCTAACTGATACACAGCTGCGTTATCCTTATGATCTAGCGGGCGCTGTGTTGGAGGATATTAAGGAGGAAGATGGAGAGTTTGAGGTGGGCAGCAGTCGGATTAGCAGTTTCAAGGATTCCTTCTCGAGTACACCAGAATATGATTTGGCAGCACGTCGTTATCATTCACGCGGTGACCACGATGATGTCTCTATGAGCAGCCTGCAAGAGTTCGAGTCTCTGGAGCAGGCCATTTCGCTAGAAAACCGAAATCGTGGTCATCAGGGCTCTACAGATTCTAGCAATGGTAGCTTTACACGCCGCTATATGGTGAGACACAGCGGCAGTGGAACAGTGCCTGGCGATGATGTCTCTATATCTAGCCTCAAAGACTTTGAGGGACTAGAAAATGCATGCATTGAAGCTCATCTGATTGAGATCAAAGCCAAAGAGGAAGCAGCGCTACTCTCACGTTCCGACGAATCCAACAAGTCAAACGGCAGCGACCATGGAGCCGCTGGCAATGTGGTTGTCACCAAGGTAACACGCACTGTGACCCGCACTGAAGTTCTGCCAGCAGGCCAAGCAGAAAACCTTGAGCTCTTGCTGAAGCAACAACTGGAAAGAGATGAATTTGACTCGAAGGCAGTTAGTGGCACAGTGAAAATTACCGAATTGCCATCCACCGAGCTGGAGCCAAAGTCAAAAATTGACAGTCAGGACTCGGAGAAGGACAGCATCGATAGCATGGAGATTCGAAGCCATGATATGATGACTAGCAGCATAGAGAGCTTTGATATCTCAAAGGATGCTACCACACGCTCAGACATTGACTCCTTGGAAATTGATAAGCGACACTCGCGACAGGAGAGTATTGAATCCTTTGGCGATGAGCAATTGGATCTTATGTCCAAGCTGGTCACTGGAGGTGGAGTAACGTTAGGAGATGGTTTGACTACCACCACAACAACGACAACCACCAGCACAGACGCCGATGGCCAAGAGCACACCGTCACACGTGTGATAACCACTACGACCGTTACCAGTGGCGGAGGTAGTGGTATTCAGGAATTGCCACTAGATGAGAGCGGCATGTCCAAGGACATATCCGTAGACTCTCTAAACCTGTGTATTGAGCAAACTACCAGCTCAGCTGGTACAACGGCCACGTATCAGACCAGCGCTGGAAACTCTCAGATGTCGGGTAGCGTTACGAGCTGTGCATCAAGTACGCTTATGGAGGACTCGTTCCCAGGTGTGGGTGGCATGTCGTCCTCTCAAATGTCGGCCAGTTTTTGGTCACATGACGAGTCGACGGTGGTTGAGGATGAAGATCTGAGGACACAACAGCAACAACAGCAACAGCCGCAACAACACCAATAGAGATGAGAAGAAATGAGTTAATTAATAAAGGGCTTAAGCAATGACTAAGAATATTTGGCTAGGTAAGCAAGGCTTGTGGCTTTTAGTTGTATTTTTTTTGATTTTCGGTTTTTATTTTGGTCTCAATATAGAAGCAGCAGAGCTCAACTTTGACAGAGACAGAGAAAATATGTCGCCTTTATAGAAAATTCTAATTCGCGATTACTAAATACTCTGATATTTTCTTATATACCATTGCAGACAAGACATTTAACTAAGGATGGCAGTAAAGAGCGCATCCTATATCCTGACTATGAAACACACTGAATGGGACACCACATCACCAACTTTTTATGTCACGGACTTTGATATTACTAAAAAGCTTGATGATCATATATTAATAATGAAAACTAGCAAATTCGTCATTTTTTCATCAGTATAAGCATTTTAAATGAATATGAAACGCATTCACATGAGTTTTAAATAAAAAATAAATATATATACACACACATATATATATATATATATATATATATTTTATATATTTATAAAAACTATAAAAATCGCAAAGTTGAATATGTCAAGCGAAGGCTATTTCACATTTTCTATAATTGGCTTTAATGTTTTATAATTTCAAATTTATGAAATCTTCTAAGAAACAAGAGTTCTCGAGCTAAACGCATTGTAATCCGAATGCAAAATATTGAATTTGCTTTTAATTTGATGTAGTTATATCTATTATATGTATGTATTAAATGAGTCGCTTATTAATGTAGTTTAATTTAAGCAAAATATACAAGTGCATACAGATGTAAAGAGCAAGTAGTAAAGGCCTGGGAAGTGAAATGCTTTTAAAGTCTCATTTTTTACAAGAACCAAGCAAATTTTTACGCTTGCATATTTTAATGAAAAATATACATAAATACATACAATATTATTATACAGTAACAAAACCGAAACATGCATAGATAAAATTTAAAATACTTATATACAAGATGAACACAGCCGATGTATGGTAATTATTCACATAAAGCCGCAAACATACAACTGAGTCATATACTTAATGCTAATTTTCGTAATGCACACCTTTGCCGTGTATTCATAATAAATACTAAATTATTACAAGATTAAAACGTCTTAGCATCGCCAGTGTAATGGGTTATAAATATGATAATATTTGTGTTAAAAACATACAGCAAATAGAAAAACAACAAAAAAAAACATTATTTGTATTGTAAACCACACGCGTATGAATAACCAAATAAAATGCTTAATAAAAAATGGTTTTACTTCTTTTCTTATGGGTTAATTGCGTACTCACCTATATATGGAGTATGTATATGAAGAACTGAGGATGTCATACATATAATGATGGAAAAAAAACTCCTATGAGCTTAGCCGTTATGAACGTTTCAAACTAAAGTTGAAGTTGATTGCATTTTAGTATTTGAAAAATAGTACCATAATTAAATACCGCATTGGGGTGACCAACACGCAGATAGAAATGTGGTTTTTGCTTGCTAACAGCAGACTTAAAAATCTGTGTGTCAGTATTTTATTTAACCAATGCCAATTGGGGCCATGTTTTTGTAGCTCAAGCTGCAAAATGATTTTTGTAGTAAAATATGATAGCATTTTCTTTAACAATCATTTGTCAAACTGGCTGTGCTTACTTTTAAATTCACTCACGCGTTAGTCAACCAGCAAAAGCGTTCACATTGTGGAGAACAATATGTTAAATAGAATACATTTTTAATTTTGAACGTTTTTTTTTTGTATTTATAAAAGAAAAAAATACCAAATTTATTGAATCAGTTCAGTAATCAATTGGTTCATTCAGTGCCATAGCTCGACAACACTGCACCTCACACATTACAGCTGACGACGAAAGCAACAGCTGACGAAGCAGCAGCAAGACGAAGCGAGCAAGCAGTACTTCGTACGTATGGAATAGAAAATTGGAAAAAAGGCAACTGCATAGTGAAAAATTCAAGAAAAATGTGGTCTTTAAGCACATAATTGCATAGCAGCTAAAACAAAAGTATAAATTATAAGAATATAAGAATCTATATAGATTAAAACGCACAAACGGCCTATGAAATTGCTGCCAAAATCACAGATTCTTCGTCGTTGTTGCTATCGCATATCGTATTGAGTTGACAAAGCCAAGAAGCAGATGACAAATGCAGAACTAAAATCTACGTGCAAATTTGTGAAATTCATTGAAGATAAAGATAACAAACGAATGGTGAGACAGTGGTGCAAATAATTCTAATTATACAACAACAGCCCAACCGTGTTCCCCTCAAAGAACGAAACTGGTTATACACACAGCGACGACAACGACAGCAACGACGACGGCAACGGCAACGAAGGAACGGGAGCAGCAGCAGCAGCAGCAGCAGCGAAAGGCAGTACAGCGCAGCGGAGAGTGAGGGTGAGTAAAAATCGATTTGTTGCACAAAACGCCACAAACACACACACACGCACGCACACGACTGTGACAGCCCTGTGTACACGAGGGCGAGTGGTTGTCGTGGGCGGGGCGGGGCGTGTACGAGGAGCTGACGAACTGTTTTGATGAGAGATGCCCACTACAAATTTTGAATACATTTCCAGGCAATGGAAAAAATCAAACTTAAGGTTATCGGTGTGCTGCGCGAGCGCGACGGTGGCACGAATGTGAATCGCAGCAGCGGCGTCGCTGCTGGCGTTGGCAGTCATCAGGTGGGCGTGGGCGTGGCTGTTGCAAATGGGGTCACGCAGGACAATAGCAATGGAAATGGCAATGCCAACGGCAACGACAACAGCAATGGCAATAGCAACGGCAACGCCCCTGGAGCAGAACGCAACGATGCACATGCACTGAATGCAGTTGGTAGCACTGCTCCCCCCACTGGAGCTAGCGGTGCGGCACGCACCTCGGTGCTCTCACGGCCGCAAACATCGAAAATCAGTGCTCTCGATCTGGCTGGCATATTGAACACGCGACGGCGTCTCGAATGGACCAAGGAATGGCTCCGGAAGAATCAATCCGAATTTCTTAGCAAGGAGAATCTGCTCAGTGAGTTGCAGTCGCGGAAGGACGAGTGTTATCATTTGAATTACTTCCTAGCCATAACCGAGAGCCAATTTCGATATCTGGTCGAGAAACTAGAGCCCATCATCAGTCAGTATGCGCCGCAGCGAAAGAAGAAATCCTTTAGCGCCGAGGAGCGTCTGGCCATAACGCTCAAGTATTTGGCAACGGGTAAGCAAAATGCCACTAAATCGATTCTAATTCCAATTACTAATACTATATGTAGATTGATTAGTATACGTAAACCATATGTGTATGTTGCAGGTGAAGTGCATTCTTGCCGAAACTACTGCTTCCGTGCCTCCAAATTTGTGATAAACGAAATGATTGCCAATATCTGTCTGGGCTTCTATGAGCACCTGAAGGACCAATACGTGACATTACCAAAGACTGATGAGCAGTGGCGCAACGCGGCCACCAATATGGAGCGCAACCATACCTTGCCCCAGTGTGTGGGTAATCTATTTATGCGCAGCATTCAGCTGCAGAACAGCATCAGCAACGACGAACGAAAACGTGCGACCGTCATCTTTACGGCCATTGTCGATGCGGACAACAATTTCCAATATGTGAAGGTGGAGCGTGCAGCAAACGGTCGACCAAATGATATCTTCAACCAGACCACTGCCGTTGAGCTCATCGAGCAGAAGATGCAGGCACTGGAGGCCAAATCTGAGCCGCATCGCAAAGGCTACTATCTCGCCGGTGATGCGGTGCTACCGAGCACATCATATTTGGTCAGCACACGGCTCGTAGCCAAGGAGAGTGCCGCGTATGCTGCTCTGGAACAGATCAATGCTCATGCTGAACAAACGTTGCGCATATTGTGCAATATATTTCCGATACTGGCGCAGCCATTGCGCGTTAGCGAGAAGCACGTCAATGAGGTGGTGTTAGGCTGTGTGGCATTATACAATTTCCTGCGGAAGACCGACGACTCTTTTCGACGCAACAGCGACAGCATAGCTCAGCAGCGCAACGGCATCGATCAACATCAGCCGGCCTATACGGACGGCGAGGACATTGATGAAGATTGCATTATGCTGGCCACAGAAGAGGAATTGCGCGAACGTGCCGAGTTCACGCCCAGCGTAGGATTGACCACCTGCTTCCAAACGTTAAGCGCACAGCGTGGTGATACGCCCGAGGGACAGGCCAAGCGAGACTGGCTGCTCCAGCTGCCCATTGTGGCAGCACAGCAACAGAATGGTAACGCCACCACAAATGGTGTCGTATATTAGTGCAATTTTACCTTTTTTTACTTTACGAATTTTGTATAGTTCCTTGTTTTCTATTTCTATTTTCTAAATCGTAATCGGTATATCTGTATATATATGTACACTTATATATATATATATATATATGTATAGATATATATCTATATATATTTGAATTGATATTGGCATTAGCAATTGATATTGGTTTTGTTGCTAGCCAGTTAGTTTTGCCTCATAATCTTCTCTGCATTAAGTGAGCTGTTCTTTTGCTTCTGTGCTTTAAGGTTCTGTAAAGTTAGTTTAGGTTTTTATTTTGGAAGTTCAGTGAATGCTATGTGATGTCTCAAATCTCTATTGTGGCCCAGTGCTCCCGGGGAGCTTTGCAAAAGCGACAACCAAACGATGTTTGAGCGCGCGCGAGTATATCGAGATGAAAGAAAACAAAATAAAATAAAAATATTAATAAAATGAAAGGAGAAAACAGATCAACAAAATTAAAAGTTTAGTATTCGTATTTAAGCAAGCAACAAATTATACATAATTATATTTACAATAAATGTGTAAGGAATGGTCTTTACGTGTCGAAATCTAAACATTTGTCTCCCAAAGTCAATTCCTATGCTCCATCTCCAATGCTGCTCCAGTGGGGCCAGTTCTTTATGACGGTGTACAGCGCGTCGCCTGGGCTTTTGGTGGCGATCAACTGACGATGGCCCAACAGCTGATAGTTCTGGTCAAGCTGACCCTGGCTAACAGCATGCTCCAGCAGCGACTGGGCAGCGGCCAGTGCTGCATCTGTGGGCGGCTCCAAGTCGAAGTTGCCAATGAAGGCAATTGCCAGGCTGTTGGCATTATTGCCAGCGGCTATTGCACCCTGCTGGCTGGGACTGCGTGCCTCATAGACGCGACCATTGCCACCAATCAAATAGTGATAACTAATATCTGAGTATTTCATGCGAAACATCTGGTAAGCCTGTATGCCGGCCACCTGGCCGGCACAGATCTGATCGTTTGTGCAGCTACGCCCAGCCGTATGGGCAATCACAGCACGACCCAGCGGCAGCGACATGGCTGTCATTTCTCCATTTGGTGGCTGGGCATGCCAATCCGTGCGGGAAACAATGGACAGGCTAGTCTCTCCATTGGCAGCAGTGACTGCTACAGCAACCACAGCAGCAACAGAAAGCAGTACTTGCCACGCGGAATTCATTTTAGTGACTGAGGCAAGCCCGAGCATGTGCTGGCAACTTATTGACCTAAGATAAGCTTCTCTAAGAGCAGATAGACGAGGTGATTTTTCTGTGAACGTCATATATAAAAGCAAGCACAAGTTGAACAGCTGCGAGGGCAACGCAAACAATTGCCAGCTGTTTTATCTATTCATTTTTCATATTCTAGATTTATTTATATATTTAGGAACAACTTTAGAAACCTCCCCAGAAACTAAGAGCGCATTTAGAATGTCTGTTCATTTGATAGAAGGGGAATGTACAATTACATCATATTCGCTTCATGCGATTCATGGGATTCACATTTATAGAGTGTGGAAACAGAGAAAGCTGCTTTTTAGCTTGCGCTCTCACTCTCCCTCTCTCTCTCTCTTGTTTAAGCCGAAAAAAAGAACCTCAACCTGACACAGATGTTCTTCACAGTAATTTAATTAAAAAACTTTCGTAATTAAATGCAAAAGTACAGCAAGAAGCTAAGAGGGGTAAGGATAGAATGCATTTGCCATTGGCCAACTTCTGGGGGAGCAAATCCAAAAACTGACAACGAAAATGCAAGTAAGTGAACCCCAATTAAAGCCAAAATGAATAAACGCTGCACAAAATTAACCAAAAACGAAGAAAAGCTGAAAAGCCGAGAAAAAACTGTTTTTTTATGGGCGGCTTCAACTTGAAATTGAAGTGCGGCCCTATACAGCGAGTCCATAGAAAGGAGCAAACTCTACGTTTACTTCACTAACTTGTTGTTGCTGCTGCTGTTGTTGTTGTTGTCAAACTTCTAAATTCTGCAGTAAAAACATATTTTTTTGTCAGCTCTATTTTGTTTGCGCGCTATTTGGCCCGCATTCCGGCCAAAAGTTACGACAAATTCACTAGCCACGCCCACTTGCGTTGGCCTGCCTTGGCCCCAGTTCTGGCTCATTCGCAAAATTGTTGAATTTATTTCGCTAATTGCTGCTCATCCGTTTAATTAAAATTAAAAGAACTTGCACAACTTAAAGAAATCGTTTTATATCCATTCTACCCCTTACATATGGATAAGTGGGGTATATTAGTTGTTTGCTACTTTGGCTGAGTTGTAACTTAAAGTATAGTTTAAAAAGACTTTTTACTACCTAAAGTATCTATGAACTTAGCATAAGCAAGCGAATACGAACTATCTGTAGATTTGGAAACATTTGAATATGTAAATAGCATTAGCATTATAGACCTATCAATAGTGCCAATTCGTAACTCTGGCAGATCTGAACTTTCAATAGATGTTCAACAAAGAAAGAAACTGACAAGTCCTTGTTCAACTTGTCAAATTTGGCAGTGAGGGTATTTGCAGCGTCCTCTCTCTCTCTCTCTCTCTCTCTCTCTCACACACACCTACTACCTTACTCCCACTGGCTTTCATTTTAATTTTATTGTTTTTCTTTTTATTGTTTTTTTTTTCTGTTTTTTTGTGCGCATTTAGTGAAATTTCGCATTGGGCACGTTTAGTTTTTGTCGTAAGCAAAAACAATGTCGCTCATCCGCTTCAATTGCTGTGTGCAAAGTTTTCAGTTTTGAGTTTTTGAGTTTTCAGTTTTGGAGCATCTGGCAATAACAAGAGGCGCCTGGCAAGCTGCTAGCCAAATTAAGATGTAGGTAGGCTGCATTAAGGCCACGTTAAAGACCACTTCACCCACATAGCGAAGGTGTCAATTGTGCCAGCCAAAAAGTTGCGGCCAACAACAACAGCAATTTACAGCAGCAACAGCAACAGCAACAACAGCAACAACAACAACAACAACAACTGCAGCTGGAGCATTTCCCCCAAAGAGCAAAAGTTGTAACCACAGTGGATTTTGGTGGCGAACTTTGCTGTGACATTGGTTATTCGATGCATTCTGGCAATGGTTGGGTTTTTTGGGTGTTTCTTGTAATGCGATTTGGGTGTGAACATTTTTATGACAACTTGCTTAAATTTCATAACAACTCGCTGCACAGAAACTTATTTCGCTTACGAGTTTTGTTGCTGTTGCCGTTGCCGTTGCTGTTGCTGTTGCTGTTGCTGTTGATGTTTGTTGGACTTGCGTCGCCAACTAATGAATAAAGTTCGTTTATGAATTTTCACCAAGTCAAGCCATGCGCAGCACTTTGCCCAAGATTTAACCACAAAACTAAGTAGCTGAGATTTAAAGCCAAAGCAGCAGCTAATTGGCATCTGGTTGCCAGGGACAACTGTGCGACGAGAAGAATGAGAAGATGGCGGAGGTGAAGGGGCAAGGGAAATGCAGCTGCATTCATTATTCAAAATCATTTAGGTTAAGGCTAAAGAGCTTAGCTGCCTCAAGCAATTGTTGCTATCGTTACGCAAACGCCGCGTTGTGCAACAAAAGAAACTTAATTAAACTATATAAAAACCAATATAAAGTCTAGATATACATATAATATACATTTGTTGTTCTATATTTTTCACATAGTTAAAGCTCAAAGCTGATTAGAAAATAAATTGAAATACTTTAACTTGTTAACAAGTTGTTGAGCTTGTCATGTCCTTCTGCCGCCTTGGCGGTTGGCAAACAGATTTTGTTTTTTGCTTTTGCTTTTAATACGAAACTCAACAAATATGCAGCGGAGCTGTGGAGTGTGGGTGCAATGCAATATTAAAGTGAAACGAGTATGCGTAACATCATTCGCATCCGCATTTCCATATACTCGTTGCTCCTTTCAAACTGAACATTATCATTCGCATTGCCATTGTGATCATAAGCGTGGTTGGCGTTTTGTCCTGTTGCTGTCGCAAGCGAAGCTCATCGACATCAGTTTTGGGAGGGGGGACGGGGGGGCGTGGGCAAACGCGCTGCTCCTGCTGCTCCTGCTGCTGCTGCTGTCACAATTTTCATGCTGCTCTAAGCTATTTTCATGCACATTTTGGCCACTTGTGCGCTTCGCACAAACACTTCAATTTCGCTTCAAGGATGCGTGTATGTCAGCAGGAGCCAAAAGGAGAAGGGATGCTCTGCTCTGGCATTGAAGCATGCTGACTAGAATCAACCAGTCAAGGCAGTCAAAGTGCCGGAAGCAAATGCGCTGCGACGGCGGACGGGCGTTAGAAATACACACACATATACATATAAATATATGTATATCTATATTGTTATATGTATATCGTTGGGAATGTGTATGTGTGTGTGTGTGTGTGTGCGTGTGCACACTCCAAACATGCAACTCTTTAACTATAACTTTTGATATATTCTAAAGAAATAATGTGGGAGTGCACTCAAAAGCAGTTGCCAATGGTTGCAGCAGCTGGAACTGCTGCTAGAGCTGCTGATGCAGCCATCAACTACTTAGCGTCAAAACGCTTAAAGTTAAATTTGTAACGCTTGAAGTGAGCCAAAGGCACAAAGCCAATGAAGTTCCTGCCTGTGTGTGTGGCACACCCACACACACACACACACACACACACACACACGCACACTATCACTCTAATGCCAGTTTACTCATCTATTTTTATTAAATCGCCACACATGCACCCGCACAGAGGCAGTGTCTGTTAAATCGCAGGACAAGCAAACAAACAGCACACGTTACGTATACGCAACGTTTGCCCAGCAGAACAACAGGCAGCCAACAGGCAGCCATTGACTTTGGACACTTGACTGTTGCAGCAGCAACTGGAGCATTGCGGTACTACAGTCTTGCCTCCCACATGCACTCACTCTCTCATATCTGAGTGTAGCTTATTTTCGGTGGGTTTAATTTTGATTTAAATGCTGGCAGACAGCTTGAAGGCAAAGTCCGCTGCGCGCTGGTGCAGAAACAAAGACATGGATGCACATGCAGCTGGACAGGCATAAAACTTCGTTGGGACTTAGCAACTGCTAAAGCCATTCGTATGGCCTCGCCTCAATTGTCAGTTTATTGAAATTTAAGATTTTGCTGCACTTTTTTTCTTGCATGCAATCGGGATTAATGAAAGGACACCAAATCGATGAGCAAAGAGTAGCCCACTCGGCTGTCATTTCATTTGCATTAGATTAAGGTAAGCATCTAAGCATATTTTCCCGACAGTCAACAGACACAGCCACAGCACAAAGCCACATCCATAGCCGCAGCGACAGGACAAGGTCCTGCGCCTCGCCTTGCAAATGTAAAAGTTGCAACTTGTAGCCTCAAAATAACCACAAAGTAAACACCAGAGTGTGGCAGTAGCAGTAGCAGTAGCAGTGGCACTGACACTGGCCATGGCAGCGCAGAGTGGCTGGAAAGGTATTTGAATAGCCCAGCCAAAGGACGTGGACAAGGACATTGTAGCAGCAGGCGAAGTGCGACAGGAAGTGCGACAGGGGGGACCAGACACGAGTGTTGAGTAGTTGCAGCTTCTCATTATTGCGGCTCCATATGCCGCCCGTTACACCTCTTCTCCTTTGGCAAAAATAAATAAGTGTGTAATTTAATATTTAAGGCTTTGTCAGTAATTATTTTAGTACAACTTGTGCGCTGCCCGTTGCCCGTTGCCCGTTGCCCGTTTTCCGTTGCCAAAGCGACCAAGTTACTAATAGAAAATAGCAAAATAAGAAACAGCAAGCTGCTGGAAAACTGGACAAAGTGAATTATGGCTGCTGCTTGATGAAACTAACATTAAATATGTATAAAATTAATTAATTTGCTCTCAAACTTTTAACTGAATTCATTTGAGACTTTTTCTTTGAATAGTTCAATGATGACACTTAGACTTAACGAAAGCTGAACGACTCCTCACTAGCTAGCGAAAACTTATTGACAGATCACAAATAGCTGGATAGTGCAGGTGCGTTGCTTACGGCTGCAATCTAAATAAAACTAGACAAATGACAAAACAATATTATTGAATGAATATATACTGCTACTCCGTCAGTATATCTAAAAGAAAAATAATTACACTACTAAACTTTTCCCAGAAATTGTGACAGTTCTTTCGATTGTTCAACGATGACACTTAAACTAAACGTTAGCTCAACGAATCCTTGAACTATCGACTGATCCCTGACTGATGTTGCACGAGCTAAAACGAGTACACTTCAAATTAAATACTAGATAAATTATATATTTAAAAAAAAAAAAACATTTATATAAGTATGCACTGCTGCTGCGCAACTATAATTCAAAAGCTATGTGCTCCCGAAATTGACCCATTTGCTACACATTTGTCTTTATTAAACGTTGAAAATTATTGCTTGGCTGGCTGCACACTCTTAAGGGCGTATAAATTATAAACCAATTTACAATCTAACCAAGCGAAAATGTGCGCAAAATGAACTACCAATTTGTAGACTACAACAAAAACCGAAACATAACTTAACGAAACATTATAATAGCGTCGAGTTAGCGTGAACATGAATTATGCTGCAAAAAATACGCAAGGTACCAAAAAAAATACACAGAGTTCAAATGCTTGACAATGAAAAAGCATATTTTCATAGGCAAACCCATATGTACACATATATCAAGCACAGTGAGTGCTGGCTAAAGTGTACAGGTATGATAAAACATTTTTAAAAATACTAAAATACATATTAAAGTTATTGATTTTAGAGTGAAATATCAAATCACAGAATTTCGATTACTTTAAAATTCTTTGCTATCGATATATTTAAAGTTCGTTAAATTTGCTGAATAAGAAAATATACTGAACATTAAATATTTATAATTTTTAGTGAAAGATGTTTGTTATTAGAGCTTTCACTGTACCTTCGAGTATATCGCAAACAATGTTTTGCAGTTTCCGTGTTTGCCACCTGTACGAGCGAGCTCTCCAAATTTGTAGTCTTTGTGTGACCCGGTGCTGCATATCCTGGACATCGGCTTGTGTGCTCATCGCATTCTTTTTGCTTCTTTTTGAATATGCGCATAGTTTAAGTCTGTAATTATTCCAGCATTTAGTTTAGCATTTCACCAAACAACTGCCCCCACGCCCTGCGCCTCCGTTGGGACGCGCTATGAAAACTGCATGCGTCGTTGATCCTGCATCTTTCCTGCCTGTACCTTTCCCCCTCTTTCTATCTCACTCTCTCACACACACTTTTACCTTGTCTATCCCTGTCTGGTTGGTCAGGATGTGGCTGGGTGTTTTGCGCGTGTTAAAGTGAATTTTAAATGATTTATTGCACGTCTAGCAGTGGGGCGTCCAGGCTCCAATACTCCAGCTGCATGCAAATATTCAACAATTACAAAAACGCGTTTCAGGAAAATCGTGTGAATTTCACAGGCTGCTCCTTACTCCTTGGCAGCATCTTTTACAGCGAGCCTCATTAGAAAGTTAATTGTAATTACATTTACATTTACGTTTGAGCTACTAAATTAGGTTTGAGCTGGATTTTGAGTGCTGACAAAGTATTGCACTCCAACTGCCTAAAGGGATTATACACTCCACTCAAATGGATTTCCCCAATAAAGACATCACAAGTGAGTTGAACTCAAGTTGCGGTCGAACAGGAACAGCAACTCGCATAATTCTTACAGCATGTTGCATCAAACAGGATACACACAACAGGCAGTAGGCTATGTTGCGTATACGAGTTCGTTGTTCTCCTTAACGAGCCGCAACATCAAACAGCGAACACAACATGTTGCAGCGAGCCTTTGCAGAATACGTAAGCTACAAATGAGTGACTGCAGTAGCAGCAATTGAGCTGAGCTAATTTTGAGTATTTTCGCAGGCAACTTTTGAGAGCAAACAGAAATTCATAATTATGCATCATTTATATTTTAAACTGTAAGAATTGAATTAAACAAAAGGCAAATGGAATCAGAAATTACATTAATCACAATTCGATATGTATGTATATGCATATATGAAAAATAAATAAAAATTAATATTCGAGTGCATTGGAAAGTGCAATATGCGCTGCCTAAGCATCTCTCTCTCCATCTCCCTTGCGCCGCTTGATAACTTCATATATCATGGCTACTTTTTGGCAATGAATTATTTTCGCTCGCCTGCATGTGAAATTTTGAGCGAGAGAGTGAGACAAACAGAGAGAGGGAATGGGGCAGAGTGGGGTGGCGTGAGGTGGGTCGCAGTGCATATGATGCATGAAATAACAATAATGAAATGACAACAAAAGGCACGGCTAACAAAAGGATTGCCAGAGCAGGCGGACAGTCAGGTGGGCGTGGCAGGCGAATGCACATGTCACAAGAGCAGTTGACCGATTCGCAGAGGAAAAGCTGAAATCCAAATTCAACTCAAATGTGATTTTTGGTCACTTTGAAAATTGTTGATTAGTTACGCCTGACTGCATTAAAAAGAGATAGGGAGAGAGAGGGTGCAAATGGCAGTGGGAGTGGGAAAGGTAGATAGATTGTAACTCGTTTTGAGCACTTGACATAGAAAACAAATTATGGACATGCAACAAGGCCACAAATTGTGGCAGGCAATGAACCAAAAACACACACATAAAGAACATTCAATAATAAATGTACAGCGAAATTAAAATTCTGGCATATTAACAATTAAAATGCGAAATCAATTAAAAAATGCGGTTGCCGCTAGCAGCGATAAAGATGTATATAAATGTATATATTGGTATATATACAGTAAACTCTCTGCTAACGAACAGCTTTAAGCCTCATGCTCATTAAAAGTATATATTGTATATTAAATATATACATATGTATGTTTGTCTTTCTTATTTGCTTTAGCTTAAGCAACGAGCATCCGCCTATGCGAGCTTTCACTGTAGCATATATGTATGTGTGTATAAGTGCCACGCCTACCCATCTGTTCGTTTGGCATTAATGTGCATTTACAAGCGCATTTTGTGTGTTCGCATTGCTTTCCACAAACATGCACATTACAAAATTGATTGTTAATCAAGTGCAACAACAACAACAGCAACAACAACAACATCAACAGACACACACATAAATAGATTTCATACTCGATTTAAGCAGATTATGAATTCACTTGCAATACATATATGTAGACATATATCTGTATACATATGTATGTATATGTACTCAATGCAGACGCATACAACAAACAGCGCAACTTTCAAGCTTCGTTTGTCTGATATTGTTGGCATATCCTGTTATTACTAATTGGTTTACTGTACTACTATCCAAATTGCTCAGACTAACACAAAACATAGTAAGAACATCAAATAAACCAATCTAATTTACTTATTTGCATATAAACATGCATATATAAGCCCATTTAATATTCAATTTCTACTTTCAAATGACGCGCGCATTATGCCCACCACACTCACATTAGCGCAAACAGCTTCACGTCACTCAATATGCGTTCATCCAATTTAACAGTCTGCAACATGTTTTAACAGCACAGCTGTTCTCAAAATGTGTTATGTTATTCAATAATAAAAGCATTTGCGAGCAACCAGAAATAAGAAATATTAAAACTAGTTAAATTAAACTAAAAATTATATAAAATGTTTACAATACGTTGCGGCAAGCAATTTACACTGGCCATGACGCATATGAGTCGCGGAGTTCAAGTGCCGTCCAGTTGCGGAATTGCGGCCTGGTCAAGAACCCAATTACAACAACAGCAAAAACAAAAACAACCACAGCAACACAGATGGCTGGCAACGCGAGTTGATCCGGCTGATCGGGACTCAGAGACTAAAAATCTTAAACGTATATATTACGGAACATTGGCGCCACGAATGAGACTGGTGAAGCTCTTCTCGCTAACCACTAGCCTGGCCGGCTTGGCAGCCCAGCCCATTCTCATGGAGCAGGGCATTAAGATCGGTGGCACGGGCATGGCCGTCTTCCTCTGCTCGGTTGGCGGTTTCTTTACCTTTGTGACGCCTTTGCTGCTGCATTTGGTGACCAAGAAATATGTGACAGAGCTGCACTATAACCAAGCAACCGATGAATATATTGCCACCACAATATCCTTAATACTGCTGAAGATTAAGGTGAGTGAAGAATTTCAATTGATCTATGATTCAATTTTGAATTCAAATTTGTTTTTTTAGACGAAATTTCGTGCGAGCGATGTGACTGTGCCTGAGGTTCCCGGCATGTTTACCTCGTTTTTGGTGAAGAAGCGTCCGCTCTTCGTCGACCCGGCGCTCTTTGATGATCCCGAGCATTATGTTCGCATTATGGGCTACGATAAACCCATAGACTTCAAATTAAATTTAAAACAAGAATCGGAACAAATTGAAAAGAAAAAGCAATAAACACATAAATGTAAATTTTAGATTGGAAAATCTATGTTTATTATATATATTATTTATGTATGAGTAGTTAAGCTGTAAGATACATGCTAAACACTTTCTAATGAATTTTGTTCTTATTAAACAAAATGTTTTTATCACTTATTAGAACACATTTTTAAATGAACCGCCTTTAGGACAAGAATTTAATAGAAATTTCACAGAAAATTAACAGACTGTTAAACGAAAACAGCTGTATGGGACACTACACTTGTACGATGCTAGTGTGACCAGCAGCAGTAATAGTAAAATTACATCAAAATATAACAAATAAATACTAAAAATATTTTCAGATCACATTAGATTCGGTCACGCTGTATTGAATTTACAAAAGTTAGCCAGACGCAATTATTTAACGTTTAACTGATAATTACCGGGTGTCTTAGTACGCAAATCGAGTGCGTATACGATAATTTCTAAAACAAATTCTCATTGACATCATGGTAGTGTCAGAGAACGAAAAGGTAAGACAAATATAATAAATGTGTGCCGCATGGTTTCAGCCGTGGCAGGGTCGTCGATAAACAGGGCTGTTGCACAAGAGGGGAGCGAGCAACACGGGGAATGAACACACACGCACACACACAGTATATGAGTGCAGCTGGCGTGGCAAGTCATCGCTAGATTTTCAATTTACATTTTACAAATTAGTTAAATTACATACACATCGACACTTCTGTTGTTTGCCATTAACGTAACCTGCAGTAAAGTTAATTATTATCTGCACGCTGTTGTCTACGTAAATTTTTCTCGCGCTACGTTACGAAGTTGCTCTCTCTCCCATTTGCATATGCTGTGTGCCGTGTGTGCTTTGCTTTGCTGTGCTGTGTCTTTCGTTTGCTCTTTAAAAGCACGCCGCGAGTTTACCTCTGAGGTTGTCATTCTTCTGTTGTGTCGCTCGGTCGCTGGAATTTGCTGAGACTGCTCGCCGCGCACACACGCCTAACTCGCCTTTTGATATACCCATACATATACAAATATATTTATATATATATACGTAGGTGTGTACATGTGTGCATGTGTGTGCAGCATAAAAAGTAGGTGAAGCAGGAGAAACAGAAAACTAAATTACTGCAATGAGCAACAAAGCGTCAGCAGCAGCCAGCAGCAGAAACAACAGTTAATTTTTTTTTGCCATGGCGACTGCTTTAGATTTTTATTACAGTTCAAGTTAGTCCGTTGGCTTTGAGTAACTCTCCGCCGCCGCACTTATCGGAACTTGCATTTTATCTAAATTAAACATATATTTCTGTTTTTTCTTCTTCTTCGTTTGTTTCTCATTTGCCACAAAGATCAAAAGTTGCCAGTGAGAAAAAGAAAACGAAAGATCCAGGCAAACTGTGTGTATTCCGACAGATGTGTGTGTGTTGTGTAGTCGTAAATTTTAGCGTGCAAGCAACACATTCATTTCGGAATTTGTACTTCCATTTCCAGTACCGAAAAAAAAGATATTTCGTGTATTATTTTTAACAAATAAGGACATATATATATATACATCTATATATATATTTATATATATGTATATGTATATATATATATACAACATACATAGTAATTGTACACAAATCGAAAGTAAAAAGCGCCCGCGAATTGCACACACAACGAGTTGAACAAGTTTTCTTTACTGCAAAAAAAAAATTAATAAAGACATACATAAGTGCAAAGTGACGGTGTAATGTCAATGACATCCCACTAAATCTTCAGAATCTAACAAAAAAAATCCGTTTTGTAAGCGTCTCTCAGCTTGGCTCTAAAAATTAAAAAAAAATACTGCAAATAATTCCACCCGGTCCGTTATTTACATACATAGAGAAACTTACAAAAGAAAAGCTTCACGCACGCACACATACACACACAAACACACTCAAAACGCACATCTATATATATATATATACTTATATGTATATACGATACACAGCAACGACTAGTGAACGCGTCAAGTGAATCAGCGTCTGATCGTGTCTCGCCGCTCCCACTCGCAAAAAGCTCGCGCTCACGCTCACGCTCTCGCTCCCTTCCCATCAGCAGCAGCAAACAGCGGCGAAAGCCTCTTCGACTCGTTCGGCCTCAACATGCAGAGCGACTTTCACAGAATGAAGAATTTTGCCAATCCCAAGTCCATGTTCAAAGTAAACATCAAAAATGATTCTAGCCAATGAATCCGCCTTCACTCCAAATTCAATTAATAACTGTTTTTTTTCTTGTAATCCTGACAGAGCAGCACTGTGTCTGCTGGCAATGAGCAGGCCAATGCTAGTGCTAACACAGTAGCACCTGGCCGTCCAGAATCAACACCAACTGCTGTGGCTGCCGTTGCTGCCACCGAGGTGGCTGCCAACAAGGAGGAGGCAAAGGTTGCTGCCGAGCAACAGTCCGATGATGGAGCTGTGCGCACCGAGCATTTGTTTAAACACCCGCTGCAGAACACATGGACTCTCTGGTATTTGGAGAACGATCGCACCAAATCCTGGGAGGATATGCAAAACGAAATCACCAGCTTTGATACAGTCGAAGACTTCTGGAGCCTATACAATCATATTAAGCCACCATCTGAGATCAAATTGGGCAGCGATTATTCTCTATTCAAGAAGGGCATTCGGTAGGCATCTACATATCCATATTCATATTTAAAGCTATGCTAAACCTTTGTATTTCTAGCCCCATGTGGGAGGATGCTGCCAATAAGCAAGGTGGTCGCTGGGTGATCACACTGAACAAAAGCTCCAAGAACGATTTGGACAACTTGTGGCTCGATGTGGTAAGTGAAAAATCAGAAAAAATGGCAAATCTTTGTTCTATTCTTATCATGGATTCTCTTCCAGCTGCTCTGTTTGATTGGTGAGGCATTCGATCATTCCGATCAGATCTGTGGCGCCGTTGTCAACATTCGCGCCAAGAGCAATAAGATATGTAAGACTGACATTCCTGCCAAGTGCAATAATTTGACACTTCATCATTATATATATATTGTCGTACTTTTTAGCCATATGGACTGCCAATGGCAACAATGAGGAAGCTGCTCTAGAGATTGGCCACAAGCTGCGTGATGCTCTGCGTCTGGGACGCCAAAATTTGCTTCAATACCAACTGCATAAGGACACTATGGTCAAGCAGGGATCGAGTGTCAAATCGATTTATACTTTGTAAAATTTCGAGCAATGCTCTCCAAATTTTGCAAAAGTTTTTTT
Source organism: Drosophila anceps (assembly GCA_035045945.1). Taxonomy (NCBI): domain Eukaryota; kingdom Metazoa; phylum Arthropoda; class Insecta; order Diptera; family Drosophilidae; genus Drosophila; species Drosophila anceps. The sequence continues at coordinate 57,240 of JAWNON010000150.1, forward strand.
TTAGCTCTTTTGCGTTGACTCATTATTACGGGTTCATAGCCAATCCAATTCACAGCAACGTATACAAACTGATCCAAAAAAAAAAAACACAAAACAATAGAAAGAAGAAGTAAACGAGAGATGCACTCTCAGAAAGTGGAGCGTATATTAGACGCGCCGCATTTTTAGTCATGGAATTTGCGAAAAATAAAGAAAAATAAGGTTTAAAACGAATGCAACGTTGTTCACAATTAGATTAAAAAAATTAATAATATAATAGAATCACATCTATAGTTAGTGAGACATTATTTGCTCCACTCGGCGTCGCAAGTCTTTGCGTCCACATTCCGAAAGTCCACGGCACAACTGCAACAGCAGCTGCCTGGGATCGTTGCATTCGTCCTCCTCAAACAGCTGGAGCAGTCGCAAAATGCGTGATTTGAGATCCTGTGGATAGCGCATCTCTATTTCATCCATGGCACCTTCACTTATGCTCAGCTTGCGCCCCAAATCACGCCATGAGCGACCCAATTGCTCGGAAATCTTTTTGAAGACTGCAGCCCGCTTGACATCTGTAAACTGCGCCACAGTCACATAATTTTGTGGAACTGCAGCCACTGGTTGCACAACTCGCTGCGGATTGATGTGCAACTGCTTTTGTAGCTCTTCGGTCAGTCTTTTTTCCTGATAGCAGTTTACGGCTGCTCTGCGCTCAACTCTTTGGTAATTGTCCACTGCCAGCTGCAGCTGTATATTGTTCATGCAAAGATTACGCAATGGTTCAACATTCTCCTCACTAATTTGATCGCTCCGTTCCAGGCAGTCTATGAGGTCCTCTATAGTGTGTATGCGATCCAGTTTTCTTGGGGATCCGATTTCGATGGCAAACGTTTCCTTCAGGTAATCCATATCATTCTTGCTGACACCTTCAATGGCCATTTTCTTGAGCACATCGTAGCTCCAGTGGACTTCTGCAGCCATGATTGAACTTAAAATAACAAATTATAAAAATATACACCTATTTTACTAGCAATGCACAGATCTGATACGTATCGATTGTTAGGGTGACCAAATTTTAAAGAGTGTTTTGAAAACGTAAAGTGTAATCGATGAAAGTGCACTGCAGATTGCATCTGGTCAAATAAATAGAAATATGTGCAATTATAAGTATGGATTACTAGTTGTGTCATTGCGCTAATAAATCATATTCAATAAAGCAATTTACACATATCGACTAACAAAAAACGATGGAGAGTAAAAGGCGGCAGTCAGCAAATAAAAAAAAAATCACAACTATAATAAAACAGCAACAGAAAGAAGAACAGAATTACAAATATTGAGCATGTAGACGGAGCTCCAGTTACTCTGGCTAGCAGTACGCTAATATCAGGTTTACTTCGAATGCAATAAGTAGACAAATATGTTATGTTACACAAATGTATGTATATATATTACTTTTTAGCCATATGGACGCCGCTCGAGAGATTGGACACACGCTGCGTGATGCTCAGCGTCTGGTATGCTAAAATTTACTTCAACAACAAAAAACACAAAGCACATCTCATATGGGATGAACCCGTGGGGGCTGTGGTTTGCGTGGCGTTCCCACCAAGGTGGAAGTGTGCATTCATTGGAACCCACAAAATAAAAACTGCAGTAGAAACCTTGTGGGGGGCGTTGCTGCAGCGCCTTGTCCTACACCTATTGTATCATTCGCTAGCAAATATATATAAATATATATTGTTACGAAAAATGAAATTGGAGCGATCCTGGACCCTGCATAAGGACACTATGGTCAAGTAGAGTTCGAGTGTCCAATCGATTTATACTTAGTAATATATGCTCTTCCAAATTTTCTTTAGCCATTTGAGTTGGCTCTCTTACCAATCCAATTTATAACGTAAACAAATAAATCAAAATAATAAATAAATAAACGAAGACGCAGTATTTTTAGTCATGGAATTTGTGAAAAAAAAGAAATTAATGTTAAAAGTAAACAATTATTTTCTCTATAAATACAAAGGAATCACATATTATTGTTATTGAGACATTATTTGCTCCACTCGGCATTGCAAGTCCTTCCGTCCACACGCCATGAGCGACCCAATTGCTCGGAAGTCTTTGTAAGAACTGCAGCTCGCTTCGCATCTGTAAACTGCACAGCCTGTAGCTGCACGTCTTGTTGAGGGTTGATGTCAAACTGCTGTTGTCGGTTTCCAGCTTGTCCTTGTACCTGGTTTCAGCTTACGGCTGTTCTGCGCTCAACTGTTTGGTTATTGTCTACTGCCAGCTGCATTGGCAGTAGTTCCACATTCTCCTCACCCCGTCTCAGGGAGTCCATCAAGTCGCCTATAGTATTTATACTATCCAGTTTTCTTGGAGATCCGATTTCGATGGCAAACGTTTCCTTCAGGTAATCCAAATCATTATTGCTGACACCTTCGCTGGCCATTTTTTTGAGAACATCGTAGCTCCAGTCGTCTGCCGTGTCCGTGCTAGAACTTAAAATAGTAAAATAAAAAAAATCGTAGACCTACTTTGCTATAAATGCACAAATTTGAAACGTATCGATTTTTAGGGTAGCCAAATTTCTTTGCGCTATCGTAAAAGTGATGTGTAGTCGATTAACATCGAAAGCAAGTATTTTCGCAACTGAAGTTTGCAGCCACACTGCAGTGTTGTCGCAGCTCTTGTCTGTGCAAGTGCGTTTATGTCGCAGGTTGAAACAAAATGTCTTTGTTTTATTTGTAACTACAGCATATTGCATCTGATCAAATAAATAGAAATATGTGCAAACGTGAACAATACGGATTACTGGTCGTGTTATTGCGCCAAAAAATCGTATTTAATAAAACAATTTAATTACTTTTATTGTGAATTAGCAAAATATATAATAATAGACACGCACAAACACAAACACACACACACGCTTGCATTCACATTTGCGTCTCGCAGATATTGTAAAAGTTCATTGCCTCAAAAGCCTACGTCGAAGTGCAATAGAAATTTAAATGAATTTTGGAAAAATTCAAAATAATCATCGGCCAAAACAAGCTGTGTGAAGTCAACGAACCAAGAGTACGCAAAAAAAAAAGGAAAAGAAAAACATCAATCAGAACAGGCATTTGCTAAAAATAAATCAGCAGCAGCAGCCGCAGTAGCATCTGTTTCCCATTTCAAAACAAACAAATGCATCAAATATAATAACAACAATAGGAACATAACAAAACTTCAACATATCGACTAACTGAAAAGCAGTAAATGGTCAAAGGCGACGGTCAGCTTAGTAAAACGTCACAAGGAAAAAGAAAACCATAACAATAATAAAACAGCAGCAGCAGCAGCAGCAACAACAACACACCTCGTTAGGGCTGCTACGTAAGAGTGACCAGATTTCTGTAGAAAAAACGCAACTAATGCATCCTCTTGAATGCAGGTCATAGAGCAACCCAAAAACAAATAACACAAAAATGTCGTGCGATAACGCTAAAACCTCCTCAGATATAGAGCATGTAGACTGGAGCACCGGCGGCTCTGGCCAGCACTATGCAAATGTCAGGTAAGTTCGAGTGTAAACTACTTAAAAATGAAACACAACAAAAAACAAAAACAGACAAATTTTATTTGTCGACTCGAAGCGACTTAACGGTGTATTGTTTGCTTTGGTTAAGTAAAGGCTGTCTAATATATTATTCAGAGCTGAAAGCACAATACAATATTTATAAAGAACTAGTCTTATTTAAGCGCAAATTTTGTATGCTCAAATAAAATACATATATGAAACTGACATTTCATTTGGTTTCCAGTTGCATTTCAGTGCAGTGAAGTTAGCTCGACTGCCTTGACTTACCGTTACCGTTACTTTATTTACATTTTTCTGTGCAGCAGAATTTTGATTGGCTAGCGCAGAAATTCACAGCAGACAAACAGTGTTGTCAACAGATGAACTAGTCAAAAAGGCCAGAAATAGCTAAACATACATTGAAAACTCCAGAAAAGTAGCTTTTAAGTATATAATTTATATAAAAATTCTAATTTTTATGGATTTTATTTAGAATTTTTTACTTGTTATTCTCAAATGCGCATTTAAATCGCTTCGAAATCCAGATACGTTTAATTAAATTTTAGCCATTCCTCTTTTTTATTTTAGCTTGTTCTCAAATCCCATCTCGTGGGAAATTTTTTAATATATCTTTCACGCTAAAAAGAAATAAATTCAATTTAACAAAGCTTTAAATTCAGCGAGTCGTTAGATCACAATTTTTGCCACATTCTGTGTTTGTAAAACACCCGAAGTAAACAGCGGGAAAACAGCTAAATTGGCAACACTGGCTGTAGACAACACAGTCTGTTCTACTAAGGACAATGTGTGGCAAACTGTTATATTTAACAAGTACTGAAAATGTACTAAAAATACGTTTTATAATCTATCCTATTTCTAAAGCTAACTTGACCTTTACCTTTACTAACATAAATTGTAGATATTACGATCAACTCTAAAATTTGTTGGGTTTGTCCTAAAAAACTTATACACAAAGATCACATATATAACAGTCTTAAATGTGTAGCAAGCTCTGAAAATGTTAGAAATACCCTTAATAAAAAGAGGGTTAAATGTGTGCTACTCGTAAAGCCCTTTTGACTTTTTTTGGATTAACACTTGAAATAGTTCGTCATAGAGAATTGAGCACTCAACTAGCTGTTGTATCTAACATACACTTAAAACTCACTAAAAAAGAAAACTACAGCAATTTGAAAATTAATAAAAAGTGTTAATAGTGTGCGCCACTCATTAAAATTATCAAAACAGAAGCCGCTCGATACAATCGTTCAACTGTTCAACTAGGAAAACAGTCAAAGCCCATTCCATTAATGTAATCGCATTTAGTAAATGTTAATGACGCCAATTAAATAAATTTTCCGCAGCGCGCGAGCTCACGTATGACTATGAATAGCTGAGGGCATAACTAATTTCATTAATCATACTCAAATTATATTTGCATATCTATATACATATATGCATAGATGTCGTGCATATATTTGTCTAAGTCCGATTCGCAAGCATTTTATCAATTGGAAATGCAAATGCCCAGATTTATATACGAGCGCGCGGTCAGGTGTCAAGCAACCTGACACCTGGCTGTCTAATTACTTTGATTTACAACTTCCATGCTAATATATACATGTAGATATATTTGTATATAGTATATATTTCCCATTCATTCATCTCCATTGCTTTAGTTTACATTTCGCTGGCCGCAATTATGGCGTCATTTTAATTTATAAACCAGTCAGAAACTCAAACAGACTTCAGCTAAAGCATCTTAGACAAGTGTGAACCTGAAACAACTCAACTTGTCTCCTTATCTGAGTAACAACGCAATCTACATACAAACATATATCATATAATGTGGAAATCTTTTTGCGGCTCTGCTGTTGCAATTAAATATTTGCTCATGTTGCTTACTTATTTGTTAAGCGGATAATTCCGCTCAAACACAATTACAAAACGCAACGTAGCGAAGTTAAATATATGAACTGATAAGCAGTGTTGCCAATTTAGCTATTTTCCCGTCAGAATGCGGCAAGGAAATGTGGGAAAATGTCAAAATTGGCTATTTATCTAAAGCGAAAGAACAATAAAATACAACTAACATCGTAATAGCTACTTTTCTCCACTTTTCAATTTATGTTTAGTTGTGTTGTACCTTTTTTTTTTGTCTAGTTAATCTGGCTTTGTCGAGGCCCTGAAGAGTTGACAACGCTGCTGATAAGCAGCATTTGCGCTGTATCACCAGCATATAGATAGAAGCGTAGTGGGCGCCAGCTGCCTGCCTGAGTATAGCAAACATTAAGATTTATACAATGATGTTTTCTGTGAAACATATGTATGTGTTCTTGTCATATTCCAAAAAAAAAGCCCCCATAGTCTTTATATACAGAATAAAACATTATGTGTATAAATGTTTCACGACTTTATGGGAAAAACCACAAAAGATTAGTTTGTTTGGCAATGACTGCATTTCTGGACAATCCAAATGTTGAGAATGAAATGTATTTTTAAGATAACATTTGCTCTTCGCGTGTATAAAGTGTTTTGGACATTCATTATAGCTACGCTATCGCTTCTGAGGGAAGTCTTACCACAAAGTCAAGCCAAGTAAAAATTAAATCATTTTAGATATCAGTTTACATTTTGCTTAGATACATTATTGTCTTTATGTTTACCTTCAAGTGATATTCACGAATGTGTTGTTTCATTTAAAACTTAAAAAAAAAAATAAACAAAAAATTAAGGAAACAAAAGCAAAAGCAAGTGAAATTTCAAGCATTCAAATTAAATACACATACATATGCCACATGTTGTGTCTTAGTATTGGTGCACTGCTTGCTCGCTCGAAGCTTTAGCATTGAGTGCGAATAAACTCTGTATCCGTGTGCTGTGTACGTGAGCTGAACCGCGAACCAGGCCAAGCAAACGTGACATATTACACATTTTACCACTTTTAACAATTTGGTATTTAGTATATATGTATATATATTTATTATACATTTCATATAACTGATTAGTTTGGCGCTAGATTAGTTCGACTTGAAACTTGGACTTAAGCACCAAGAATCAAATTGCCTTACTTACGATTTGATTTAGGCAGAGTTCAGTCAGTGAGTTGACTTGTCAGCTGCAGGGCCCAAAACCAGTTGGCTTGAAAAATGAAACAAATACACAATTAAATTACAAAAATAAAGCATAAAAACAATTAAAAGTAAACAGTAGGCAAGACAAAGCAAAGTTGAAAGGCAAAAATAGTATCAAGAGACGAACTGAAACTGACTGCGAAATGCGCTGCATTGACGCTAAAAATATGAAGTTAATACTGCTGTTATTTAGCTGACTTATAGAAATATGATATGTGAAAATAACTAAATATAAGAATGAAAATATATAGTAAACAAATACTGAACATTAGTAAGTGAAAGATGGTCCATATGCAAGCTAAACAAAATTACCTTAAGTAGAATTTTAAACGCTAAGATTATTAGACAACAGTAAGCATACGCTATGCCAAACACATATACTCGCTTTCACTTCAAAAGAAAAGAACAGCGTATAGAAATGAGAAGGCAATGCAAACTGATGTATGCAGAATACTTCCGGCAATTCATCATTTTCTCATAAATTTATGTATACACATGCGCTAAATATATATGGGCATATGTATATTAATTTGTCGCTAAATGTACAACTTGTTGTTGTTGTTGCCGTTGCTTAATTGATGTTAAGTAAATGTGAGTGAAATGCTTTTGTTTCATTGATTTGTGACGCGTAACACGCTGCGTATACGTTACGCATGCTATGTGGCTTCAATTGCAGCCGTTGGTCTCCACGGGAGAATGGCTACGGTCTACAGTCACTTTCAATTCCAATTGATGGAACTAGGCAGCATGGAGTGAGGGAAATCAACTATTAATTACTCCATGTCTCATGTCGCATGTCGTATGCCGTATGCCGTATGCCGTATGCATATACGAGCTTCTATTGCAATAACTCAACTGATTGAATTGATTGCTTGATAGCACGCTGGCTGATTACACACAATGCTCGGCCACTTGTTCAAATAAATGCATATGGATTATATATATATATAAAGAATTATATATATATATATATATGTGTATATGTATATAATTTTCTTGGGCGCCTCTTCATGTGACAGTGGAAACACAGCAGCAGCAGCAACAACAACAAACATTTTATTTAACTTTACGGAACGGAAACTTGAAACCAAATGCAAAAAAAAAATCAAAAAAAAAAGTCCGAAAGTTGTTTTAATTTTATTTTATTGAGTTTTGCACCTGTCCCAATGTGGAAATGCGATAGCATGGTGCATATTACAATTATCAATTATATACCACAGCCACGTTTCATCAGTTCAGCTGCGCAACTCTGAATAAGTGTGTGTGTGTGTGTGTATCTGTCTTTATGAGTGTCAGTTTATACGCTACTCTCTGCGCAGTTTGCTTTGCTAAGCTCACAATTTTTAGGCTTGCGGAGCACCTGTGCTCGTGTGGGCTGTAGATGTGCAGGATTTGCGTTACTTGCAGAAAACTTTACTGATAAAACAATATCTAAAGCGCTAAGCTGAGCTGCGTTTGATAGAGTTTTTCAAATTTTGCAAATTATAATAAATATGATGACCAGTTCAATTGTTATGCAATTTGAGCGGCTCTAAAAGCAAAGTAAAAGGCAAAGCTATAAATCTTTAATTGTATATATATATATATATATACAGTATAGTCTCGCTAAACTGAACTGCTCGGACTTTTGAAACACGAAATTTGTATTGATTAAGAATATTGTCTATTAAGAAATATTTGTATTCGGCTTGGAGAGGTTATCATATACGATATAAATAATTGATATTTTGTCTCATTTGAATAATCATATAAAGCTGTGTTCATAAAAATAGTAGCTCGACTGAAATGTTGAACAGCAATATTTTGTGATAAACGTAATATACATTTACTATACTATATAAGTATATATATATTATCTTTTTTACACATTTCATAATGATTTGTGATAAGCAATATAATCAAAATTTCGAACTGTACTTCTCATTATATCAAAAAATATGTTAAAATATTTGAAGGAAACATCTGGGGCCGCAAATAAACTCTTGCTTGGATATACAAATCAGAAAAAAAATTGAATTTTGTAGTCAGCCCACCCCAAACAGACTTGGTCGAAGCTGTTGACTGCTGTCGGCTGACTTATAAACATTTATACAGACAGACAGCTCCATTGTGTTCGGTTTGAGGGCCCTACACTTGCCGGCCAGCCTACCCCACAGCCAATTCGAATTGTGAATAATGGAATACGCAGACGGAATATCTATAAATATTATTGTTATTGTTTGGTTTTTTTTTAGCGTATATGTATATGTACATATATCTATATATCTTATCGGAGCGATAAAGTGAGCTTTGCATTAATGCGTTAATATATCGAATAGTGTGGCATAGCGAAAGCTTTCGTTGCAAGAGCCCGAACCCACAAAATACTCGCAAAGCTTCAATAGCAACCAAATATAGATCCCATAGACCCCCATATTGTAGGTGTACGAAAATAGCCAAGAAGGTCAATGAATGCGCTTTGTTTTGAATAGACAAAGATATTTTTGCAGTCTGTGTGGGGGTTGCAGATCTGATTCGATAAATTTGATTTATGCAGCCCGATCTTCAGATATCAGCTCAATTTATTTACTTTCTCCCTAATTGCGGAAAATCTGTTTACTGCGTCTTCGAAAATGAATTGTCAACCCATCCAAGTGGGGACCCGCAGCCGCCGCCTGCTCAGTCTATTATCAAGATGTATGCAAATTAAGATTGGGTATTCCGCCAGACTGGCGTCTGCACTCAGCTCTCGTCTGTCGTCTTTCGTCTGCCATCTGCCATCTGCCGGCTCCTGAGCCTATTAACTAATGAAGTCATAAAATTGGCAGACATCATGGTTAGATATGCATATAAATGCGACAGTCTGAAAGGATAAACAGCTACTAAAATGAGTGTACAACCAATAGATATATACAGAAAGACAGAGAAAGAGAGATACAGAGCGAGAGAGTGAGAGAAGTAGCAGTCCAAGATATTAGACGGTTTTATGATTGGGCTGGCTCCTGTTTGTGGGCTTCACACTGTCCAAATGCGTTTTATTGATCCGATTGGACAACAACTACGTGACCCTGGCCGGGACCATAACAACAGCTAAAATGTGATGACAACCGGCACCACAAACGCTTCACTGCCTGTGTGCCTGCCTGCCCGCCTGCCTGCCTGCCTGCCTTTGTCCGGCAATGTCCTTCGGCCCAATCACGCACTTGCTGTCTGAACTCTAAAATCACAAACAGCAAACAGCCAAGGGCACGACAGGCGGCGTCGGCGGCCGGAGGGGCACAGAAAGTAAAAGTGGCTCAACTAAAACCAATTTTATACCCTAAGCCCACTCAATAGAGAAAGAGGAGTTTACGGATTGTAGCTTAACTAGCTGTGACATGACAGAAGCAAGTTTAACATTTTTATATATTCCAATACTAAAGGGAGAATAGGTTATCGATTATGTCAACTCCAACTTCCTAATTAGTAATAATAGTTTAGATCTAGGTATAGATTTATATATACAAGTATTTTCAGGGTATTTCGTAGTCAGGCACTGGCCAATAGAACGCCCTTGTTAGTTACTAGCATTCTGTCCAATTGGCCGAGAGTGGGGCCAACATCAAATGTAGTTAGTTAGTTGGTCGTTTATGACGCTTCACTGTGGGGGTTTAACCCGGCCCTAATTATAGCCCTCTCAACTGCGGCCCAACTAATTGCGCCCGCCATGAACTTGACCAGTTCAAAGCGGATTGAAGTGTTGTAATTGTGGCAATGCACGATTGATGGACGCATTGGCACACTGAATGATTGAACAAATTTGAGTAATTATAATGCAAGCCATCAGCCTTTCGACATGAAAATCATATTCCATTATTATTTTGTAAACTACCAACAACAAATCACGAAATGCCAGGCAACTGAAATTAATTACAAAGTGCAGGCTTCTCTTAATTTTTGATATATGTACATAAATATAATTATATATAAGTAGCATATACATATATAATACATATATATATATATATAAAAGAATTTTACTGTATTTCTTATCGGATTTGTACAATAAAAAGAGCAAAGACTTATAACAAACACGCAGCTAGATTAATAATAATTCGGAAATAGCGTGTTCATCTCGTCCATAAAAAATAAAAATAACATCGATTATCTCTTCAGCGTATTCCTAACATATAAACTCTAAGTATTTGTTGCAGCTATTTTTATATTTTATGAAGAATTCAATGCATTTATTTATGTTCCTTGGAATGTGCTTATATATATGTTATATAATGAGTAAATATTAATAAAAGCATATATGTATTTCAAGCGGCGGCGACTCTAGGGATTAAATATATATTGATATATGTGTATGTATATAAATAACACAGGTCAACAGGATTCGGTAACTAGCTGCAAAGCAGGGCTTTTACGTGAAAACTTATCTGAAAGTTAAATATTTCAATTATTTCATAATTTTAAGAATTATTAGCCCAACGACTCCTTCACGTTTCAAGTTTCTGATTGAAGCTGAAAATGCAAAGAAAACCCGTATTATGGGTAAAGTTGATGGGCTTTTATCTTGAAGAACACTTCCAAACTCGCTCACAAAGTGAAGGGAGTTAATATTGAAGTCGGTCTAAGTCTGTTCACCTTTAAAACCGCTTTTCAAATATAGGAAATCTCTTCAGGCAAATTCTAAACAGAATTGGAATGGTTTGGGTTTCTTTCACCTTCCTCCCTTTTCCTGGTGACTTAGTTAAATTCATTAAGTTCTGTTGGCCTGTGCAGAATCATAGTCAGTTCTTGGAATTGTGATAAAAGTAAATGCTTAATGGGCAAGGATTTATTATGAAAGTGGAAGCTATGCAGGAAGTTATGAGTGTGGGAGTCCTTCAATGTACACACGTTCATAAGTTGATTAAAGCTTTCTAGGAAATTAAACAGTGTGCATTTGTCGACAGCATTGAAGAGCCTACAAACATACATGCATACGTATGTAATCTAATAGAACTGCGTTGCTGTTTTGCTTGCAAGCTTCACTCTGAGCAGCAAACACTTAAGTCGTATGTACATATATAGGGTACGGAATATATTTATATATGTATTGTAGAAGCAAATAAATATCATTATATGATTATATCAATATGCCATAGAAAATGCAATGTGCTAACTAAATTAAGTACCTCTATTTGCCTAAAGACACTTTGCCTCTAAGTTGTGCGCAAATTGATTTCGAAATTGTTTATCAACAAAGGAAAGGCGAAGGCGACGACTCGACTGGTAGGCTGCATGTAAATAGCGGCTCAGTGCGACCTATGTAAATAGTAAATAGTAGATACAAACTTACATAATACAATTAGTTTTGTTGTTATATATATACAACAAACAGAGCCTATATAGGTAAAAAATAACTATAACTGCAATCTTCTGAAGATAACGATCGAAAAAAATGAAATCAAATTGAAACTGATAAAAATATTAATAAAATTCACTATTTTTTTTGGATTACTGAACATGTTCAGCGAGGGAAAGACAGAATAAGAGAAGAGAAAGCAACGAGCGAAAGTAAGAATAATACAAAAGTCAATTTATTACAGTGCGTTAAAAAAAAAGAAATTAATATAGATATATATATATATATATATAAATATATAAGTCGCTTGACTGAAAATAAAAGACGCTTTATACGCAAATCGATCCACTGAACCACGTTTCAATTTTATCGTTCATTCAAGTCAATTGACTTCCTTATCGTGCATTAACTTTCTCACAGCGAACGAACGTATTCCGTAAGTCGCATTATCGCTCAGTTTATGAATGCTAGCTAAACTCAATTGGTCTGCAGTTGAACTGATATATATCATATATCATATAGTATATCACTCATTGCAAAATAAATATATATGTATTTTTATGTATATCTATAGGGAGAGTTGCGCCCCCTTTTTAGTTGTAATCAGAGGACTATAAAATTGCCCACACATAAGCCTATATTTATTGGGACATAATGAAAGAACAAAGAGCAGCAGACTCAGTCCAGCCATGACCCCAAAGCCGAATGCTTTGTAAAAGTAGGCGGACAAAGGCTGCGCATAAGCCGTGTGGATTGGGCGCTTGGGGCTGGCTTTCTTTTAGCTGCCAATCAAATGGGGCAGGCATTGGCCATTGGAAATTGGCTGCCCATTTCCCATCGCATAATCGGTTTAAGTTATCCGTTGAAGGTCACGACCCAGGCAAACCAAACCCAACATTCATACGCACTTTACTTTGTAAAGGTCAACATTTAATGGTGTTGAAAATATATTTGCAGATTCGGCTCGGGCAGCAGCCAAGCGTCACAGAATAGCGGCGATATATGCCGCATCTGTCATTGCGAGAGCGATCCACAGAATCCGCTGCTGACGCCCTGTTACTGTTCGGGCAGCTTGAAGTATGTGCACCAGGCGTGCCTGCAACAGTGGCTGACTGCATCGGCGACCAACTCCTGCGAGCTATGCAAGTTCCCCTTCATCATGCACACCAAAATAAAGCCATTCAATGAGGTAAGTGGCAGCAGCAGCAGCACCAGCACCAGCACCAGCAGCAGCAGCAGCAGCTCCAGCTGACATTTCTCAATCTCTATTACTCAAACTAATTTATTTCGCATTGTTTTTTGTTTTTCTTTTGCGCATTGTTTGGCTTCCTTTTTCTCTCTCTCTCTCTCCCTCTATCTGTCGCACTGTTTCTGTGCCGGGCCATCGATTGCATTGCGGTTGACAGTGGCGCAGCCTTGACATCTCCAGCATTGAGAGGCGCCGGCTCTGCTGTTCGGTGCTCTTCCACTCAGCGGCCGCCCTGTGCGTCATTTGGTCGCTGTGTGTGCTCATCGAGCGGGCCGCAGATGATGTAAAACGTGGAGTGATTGGTTTGTATACCCCATTAACTCTTCTCTCTCTCTATATATATATATATATGCATATATAATGGCCATGTTTATACTTAACTGTATTTTTTGCACCCACACATAGATTGGCCGTTCTGGACAAAGCTGGCCGTTGTTACCGTCGGACTCACTGGCGGCATTGTCTTCATGTACATTCAATGCAAGGCCTATTTGCATCTCTGCCATCGCTGGAAAGCACTCAACAGGCGAGTAGACCAGCCCAAACAAGGAAGATAACTTGATACTCTGATAGATGATGAATGTATATGTAGACGGCTCTAACTATATATTTCGTATTAGCATTAGTTCTCTAGCTACTCATTTATATTAGCCAGATAGCAAATAGAATAGAATACTTTTGGAACTTTGAATTATTGTAATCATTTTAAGTTTGTATGCCAATATGTACGGCAATTAAGTAACTGTATATAGCACTCGTCTATCACACGCATATTAAGATAAGTTTTTAATTGCATCTGTTCCACAGTTGAAAGAAACTCAACCAGCTAGAAGTATATAAAAGATATAAAAGCCATAATATTGTTATTACCATAGTACAAATAAGAAAGGCATAAGGCATTATTTAGATAGTATAGTATATATAGTATATATATACAATATCTATATGGGTTTTTTTTATTTGAACAAGAGTAACTTGCCTTCAAAGGCTATAATATTGTATTGCATACCAATATATTGATGTTTGATTATCACTGATTTCAATCATCAATAGGCATTTGCAATTAAGTAATTTCTGTACGAATTATCCCTTTTTCTTTGTTGCTATGCACTTCTGAGCACATTCAGCTTCAGAGCAATAGCGATTAAAGTTGCCGCCGCAGCCCAGATAGATCATCCTATTGCATGTGTTGTGTAGCATGTTGTAGTACCACATTTCTGCCATGGCATAGTCTTTGCACCAACTGTAATTGCTGTGACCCAGATCTCTGCGCACTTTGCAAGCCTGTTTAACTGATGCACTTGATTAGTTTGTTAATCACTTATCAACTTTTGTCTATCGCTTACTTGGTTGTCCAACACATTTGGGTGCCTTTCTGCCATTTACCTCAATGTTGGCCACAAATAACGCAAAGCCAAACAACAGCAAGTAGAACTTCATTTCAATTTAAATTTCAAATCAAAACTAACGAGCCAATTGTTGAGACTTGGTTTTAAATACAAAGCAAGTCATAGAAATAGCGCGAAGAACGCAAAGTAATTTCCAACATGTGTTTCCAGCGGCGGCTGCAAGCAAAAATTATTGCACAATTGTGAAAACTATGATGAACCCAGCTTACCAGCTGTTTAATACTCTGACTTTGCCATAGACCATATAGTATTTTGTATCTATCAGAAAGCAAACATATTGATTACCTCGGGCGCTGAAATTGTATAAAAGTGCCTTAATGTCTGCGAGCTAACTTTGCTTTCTTTTAATAAGATAATTGGTAGTTGATTAGTAGTAGGAGTTGTAGTAGTATTAGTAGTATAAGTAGTAGTTGTAATAGTAGTAGTATGAGTAAAAGTTGTAAGAGTAGGAGTAGTATCAGTGGTAGTTGTAATGGTAGTAGTAGTATAAATAGTAGTTGTAATAGTAGGAGTAGTATAAGTAGTAGTTGTAATAGTAGTAGTATAAGTAGTAGTTATAATGTAGTAGTAGTAGCAGTGGAAGTATTAGAGGTAACTATAACTATAGTATTAGTAGTAGAAGAGGTATTTGTAGTAGTAGGTGGTGGTAGTAGTATAGATAGTAGTAGTAGTGCAGGTAGTAGTAGTAGTATAGATAGTAGTAGTAGTATAGATAGTAGTAGTATAGGTAGTAGTAGTAGTATAAGTGGTAGTAGTAGTATAGGTAGTAGTAGTAGTATAGGTGGTAGTAGTAGTATAGGTAGTAGTAGTACTAGAGATAGGTAGTAGCAGTAGTAGAGGTAGGAGTAGTAGTAGTATAGGTGGTAGTAGTAGTATAGGTAGTAGTAGTACTAGAGATAGGTAGTAGCAGTAGTAGAGGTAGGAGTAGTAGGAGCACTAGTGGTAGAAGTAATAGAAGTAGTACAAGTGGTAGCAGTAGAATAAGTAATAGAAGTAGTACAAGTGGTAGAAGTAGTAGAAGTAATAAAAGTAGTATAAAATGTAGTATTAGGAGCTGTAGTATTAGTAGTAGTTAGAATAGAAGAAAACTTCAGAGACCTCACTTAATATATATATATTCTTGATAAGTTGAGTAAAGCTAGCTTTGTTATTTAGTTCAGGATATCTTCTAGTTAGTTAAGTGTTCAAGGAGATTAATTCTATACATTTTCTAATTCAGCTCAATCTCATTCAATTTACAGGATACTGCTCATACAGAACGCACCGGAAAAGATTCATCCATTGGCGCCGCCTTCACCAGTGGCTGCTCACCATCAATTCAACGAGCGGCACAGCTCGCTGCATGGCCATGGTGCCATCAATGGAACAGTGGAGATCAATGCGTCGGGTGGCGCTGGGCACTCTGTGCACGACTCGAGCTGCGGCACCATGGAGAATGGCGCCTCAACGGGCCTGCATCAGCATCAGCAACAAATGCAGCTGCAGCTGCAGCAGCGTCTGTTGAACGGCTCGCCTCAGCACATGTTGCAGTTGGACGCAGTGCCGCACAGCAGCAGCAGTGCGGGCACACAGACGGAGGACGCGCACGCACAACGGCTGCAACAACAGCAGCAGCTGCATGGCCAACAGCTTGGCCAGCAGCTGGGTCAGGTGGCTGTGGCAGCCAACATTGAATGCTCGCAGTCGCAACACAATTACGATCGCGACTGGGCGCTGGACGATGTCGTCTCTCAGATCTCCTCGTTTCGGCCCTGTCCGCAAGGGTCAGGCAGTATGACACCGTTCCATGACTCAATACACAATGTGCTGGAGCACTCGGAGAGTTCCAGCCGTGGCTCGGCCACAGATCTGTGTGCCGGCTCACGCCAAGATCTCAGTGCCAGCGGCATATCCACAGACACGGGCCGGGAGCACGCGATGCAGCTAAGCAGTTTTAGTGGTCAGTAGATAGACAATGCTTCTTTGTCCACATGCTAATCCGGTCTCATTTGCAGGTAGTGGTGAGCACAAGGCGCCTTCGATTAGCTCCGGTGTCTCGCATGCCGTGGCCAATGGCTTAGGGGGCTTTGTCTACAAGCCGCATCAGTCCAAACGCTACTCCAACTCGTCCATTTTCCTGGAGAACCGTGATATACTCAATGACTCGCCTATGTGCATGGGTGTAGGCACACCGCTCGCCTACGATTATAGCACACCACCAAAGATCGACTATCGCCACTCGAGCATATTGGGCGAAGAGGAGCAAACGGGACTCAGTTGTTGTGCCACTGCTGCCGACTGTCGACTGGGCAGAGAGGTGGACGTGCGTCGGTACTCGGACACCAAGCTGGACATGGAACAGGAGGCGATGTTGCGCTGCAAGAATGCCGACGCAGGCAACGACACTGTGCTGGATATAGAGCTGCCATCCTCGCCGCTGTCGCCACCAGCTGCCTACGCCGGACACCAGCTGCAGCATCAGCACCAACAGCAGCAGCAACAGCAGCTGGTACTTCGTCGGTCTTTTGACAAGGGCGTGGATGAAACGAATAAGGGCAGTAAGTGCTCGAATCGTTCGTCGGGGGATACGCAAATAGATCGTTCCCGATTGTTCTTCAAGTCGTTGCCAAATCTCAGCAGCAGCTGCGAAAGTCTCATCAAAAAGTGATTGTCCTTTATCTCTCTTAACATGTTCAAAGTATTTAGACAGACAACAGAACCACAAATTCATATATTTCCTTTGTTTATATCTTCTTATCGTGTTGACCTAATCCCATCCTTGGAGCCGTTCCTAAGTTAATTTCGTATCTCATAAACCATATATAAACAAAGCCCATAAACAATTTTGAGACTGCAAACATAACCAACAAACAAACAACACACAAGGAAAAAATGTATGTACGTTTAGAACAAACAAAGAAAAATATAGTTTCATTTGGAAGAGAAGAGAAGCAGTATCTATATCTGAATATATAGAACTATATACACAGGCACTGAACAACTGAACAAACATGCAACTTATAGATAGATATACAAAACGACTAAATAGCTGCGATTCAAGCAGAAATACATTTTGCCCAATTGTCACAGCTAGCGCTGGGTATCAGCCCCCTGAACCTTCTCCTCCTACTCCTGCTGATCAAGCCAAATCCATTTTTTTTATGTGTAGCTCATATATATATATATATATATATATATATATGTATATGCTATAATATATAATGACATGCATGAAGCTGTAGACGTGAACTTGTGACATTTTGTATTCTGTTTCTTAACTTCTAAGTCAAATGAAAATTTTAAAAATTGATCTGTGATTAAGCGTCATTGAATATATATATATATATACATAAAACAACAACATAACCTAACATACATTAAATTAAAATTAATAATAATATTAATAATTCTAATAATAACAGCAGCAAACACAACCAATAACAATGCATAAAAATATATATGTATGTATATGTAGTTTTTAACTATATTTAAAATGGCATTTTGATGATTAAAAGTGCAAAAGCCCCAACGCCTGGGAGCTTCTCCGTGCAGCTTCAGCGGCTCTCTATGTAAATCCTCAGCTTGAAATCGAAAAATTGAAGCCGATTTAGATATATAGAATTAGCCTAATATATATACACACACACATATATATATATATATATATATATATATATATATATATATATATATATATATATATATATATATATATATATATATATGTATATATATATATATATATATATATATATATATATATATATATATATATATATATATATATATATATATATATATATATATATATATATATATACTGTGTGCATACTTATGATCGCGACATTTTTTATTATGCATTACATTATTTAAATAAATATATATATATAAAGTATATGCAAAACAAATAAAAAGAGAAAACTATTCCAAAGAGAATCACAAGCACTTCATGGCGGGTGGAACTAAAACGAGTGAACTGAAAATAAAATGGTTCCAAAAGTAAAAAGAAAAACAGAAGAAAAATGGCGGCTGAAAAAATTACACAATTTGAGTTTTTGTTTTACAAACATTTTTTTTTTTTATTTTTAACATATTAGTCTTCTGCTCATTACAATAAATATGACTTTTAATAAATATATTGGAATATGATGAAAGGAATGAGGTTAACTTCGGTTGATCGCTGATCGTTGGCTTCTACTTGGCGCTGTTTCCATTGGTGGGAGCTTTGGTTTTTGACTCTTCCTCATTCCGCTTGATGTTCAGATGAGCTGGGCCCACTTGCTGAATTTGAATCACTCGCTCCTTGGTCTTGTCCTCATTGGGCTGCGGCTTGGGTACACTCACCGATAGAATGCCATCGGATGACAGCGAGGAGACGACTTTATCACCTTCATAGCCCTTGGGCAGGGCATAGCGACGCACAAAATGGCGCGAGATGTAGCCATGGCCGTCTTCGCGCTCTTCGTGCTTGCCCTCGATCGTAATCCAGTTGTCCGCCACCTTTACGTTCAGCTCTCTGGGCGTAAACTGGCTGACATCCATGCACACCTGGTAGCCATCTTTGCCAACCTGCGCGATGGGCATGCTCCAGGCATCGACCTCGCCATTCGTCAGCTTTGTCATGTCACCACGACCGCGACGACTGGCCAAAATCTTGCCGACTGGCGAGGTTGGGCACTCGGGATGCGGGCACTGCCAAGGACTCAGCAGCGACTGGTTCATGCTTCTCGTTTGGAACTGGCGTGGATTCATGCCCATACCAAAATCGTAGACGGGATTGCGAGGCTCGTTCAGAGCATCAACCAATGTAATCAAATGTGAGAGCGACATTTTGAATTTCTTTTTTTTTCAATTTAAGGTTATGTAGTTTTAGAAAAAATGATTTGCCGCTTTTTTGTAACTTTTCTTTCGACCAGCGAAGCTTTGCTTTTGAATAATACTGTTGTTCAACTGTAATGTCTCGGCCTGTTAGCTCCTGCTTTTATAGCCGGCAATCGTGCTCTGCTTAAAACATCGCTCAATGAGAGAGACGAAGAAAAAACATCGCATAGCTGTAAGAGTGTGCTCAGCAGCCGCTGAGCGCAACAACTAGAAAGAGTGCCTGTGTGAAGAAAAGAGAGAATCATAGACTGGAAAACAACAGCAATGTGAAAAGAAAAGAAAGACAAAAAACTAAAAGCTAAAAGCCAAACGCAAAACGCACTCTTTGAATCTTTATTTACTTGTTTTAAGTTTTAAGTACATAATGTGCTTAGTTTTACTGAATACTTGTAGTCGTAATTGTTTCACACTTGTTTAGGAAATCATAATTTCATATCATAGTTTCTCATCTGTTTCGTCTTGCTTTCGTCTTCCTTCCTGCAGGCCCTATCATTGTATTTATTGCGAATTATTGGAAAAAAACACATCAAACATTTATAGATTAAAACGCATTCCAATTCGATATTTGTTTATCATTATTATTATTTTGTTTTTGTTGTTTTTTTTTTTTGTTTAGTTCTGGGTTGCGCATCAATTTTCAGTCTCTACATTCACTTGGCCGCTGCCAGAGTTGGCTCCTCTGCCTTGCCGGCGGCTGCGACGGCGACGGCGCCGTTCTCGCTTGTCTGCTTCTTGGCTAGTAGAATAGCTGCGTCTTCAGCGGCGATCTCCTCCGCGCCCTTGCTGGTCTTTTCAACTTTCTCTGGCTCTGCAAGCTGCTGCGGCTGCTGCTGCTGCTGCTCCTCGACTTCGATTTTGGCTTTCTTGGCAGCCGGCATGGTGTCGTCCTCTGCCTCTACTGCGGCTGCGACGGCGGCAGCCTTTTCGACTTTCGAATTCGAATCGGCACTGTTCGAATTGCCATTTGCATTGGCATCTTCGGTTTTTGTGCCGTCGGCCTCTGCCGAGGCTGTGCCGCCACTGCTGCTAACGGCGTTGGTGTCGGTGGAGTCTTCCTTGTCGTCAGCGGCAGCGACGGCAACTGTGGCAGCAGCGGTGGCAACCACATCATTGTTAGTTTCATCCACTTCCATTGACTTTGAGTCTGGAGTTGGCTGCGGTTCGCCATTGTTGCCATTGGAATTGGTAGTGGAAATCGAGTTGGAATTGTTAGTGGAAGTTTGGACAACGGGCTCAGTCTCATTCTCTTTTTCTTTTGTTTTTGCATTTGCAGTTTCATCAGCAGTTTTAGCTGCGTTTGTGTTGGCGTTGACGTCGCCGTCAGCGTTAGCGTCGTTGTCGGCGTCAACATCGGCGTCAACGTCAGCGTCTGCCTCTCCGTTGCCATTGCGCTCTTCAGCGCACTTCTGCTCAGCGCTGGAAGCGACTGCTGCTGTTGCTGTTGCTGCTACTGCTGCTGCAGCTGTTTTTAGGGTTGGCTGCTCCACTTCGTTGGCTGCACTTTTTCCAATTGGCAACTGCGCATCCTTCGTCTGCGCCAGCACGGGTAACGGTACTGCAGCCGACTGCTGCTGCTGCTGCTGCTGCTGCGACTGCGGCTGCTGCTGAATGTCGACGATGCGCTCAATGGGTCGCTCCTCGCCCGCTTTGGAGGCGGGTGGCGGTGGCGGTGGAGCCTTTACAGTTAGAATGCCATCCGAAGATAGCGTCGAGTGGACATCGGCCGGATCGAAGCCCTTCGGCAACATGTATTTGCGTATAAAATGACGCGAGATGACGCCGTGGCCATCTTCCTTCTCGTCGTGCTGCCCCTCGACCACGATGCAATTGTCGATAGTCTTCACAGTCAGCTCGTCCGGTGCGAACTGCTTGACGTTCATGCTCACCTGGAAACCATTACGATTCACCACCGAATAGGCCGATGCCGATGCCGATTTGCTGGCATTTGCCGAGGAGCTGCTCGCAGTAGCTGCCAATGAGGAGTTGACCTTGTCGCCCAGCTCTTTTTCCAGCTCTAACAGTGACTTATTGCAGCAGACGGTCTTGGCGCCGGCCACACGGCTATAGGGATGATGGCGATGCTGACCCTGTCCCTGTCCCTGCCCCTGCCCCCCACCCTTGATGGGCACCCACAACACTCCACCGGCGGCTGTGGGCGAGTGGGCGTGGCCGTGCGAATGGGCCAGTCGTGTGCCACGACGCGTGCTGTTTGAGGGCGACAGCTGCGGGTGCGAGTGCGACAGCTGAGACGGCTGTGTGGCAGCCGTCGCAGCGGCCAGCTGCTGCTCCAGCGGATACATACCGAAGCCCACGTCGTCAATGTCCATGCCCAGGCCCAGGCCCAGGCCGAGGCTGGCGCTGCGATTAAAATTGAAGTCGTGCAGCTCCTCGGCCAGATCGAGTATGAACGGTATTAGCGACATTCTCCGATTTAATTCACTGGGGGATGGGGCACTTGGCTTTTTCTTTTCTATTCTTTTTTTGAATTGTCTCTGCTTCTGGCTGGGATCTGATGACACTGACACTTGGCACTTGGCACTGGGCACTAGAGCACTAGACAATATCTGGGCTGCTACCGTTCCGCGTGCGATCCGTTCCGGCTTCTAACTGGATTGCGTTTGAGCTCTTATGGCTGAATGTTCAACCTTTTAAACGACTGTGCAGCGCTGAATGGAAAGCGAATGTCTGGCCTGGAAACGTGCTGCAGCAGCAGCGGCTACGAATGCCGGCTCGTACTCACAACATCGTTGCTGAGTCGGTGTCGACGTCGACGTCGCGACGTCGGCTTATGCAAAGTGAGGCTGGGCCAAGCCAACGTTTCCCATGTGCAATCTTTGTTTATTTGCACAGTTTTTTTTGGCAAAAAATCAATAGAACAAAACCTGGCGACGTCAGACACCCCTCGCAATAAGATCCAAAAGTATTGCTTATCTGCAAGAGCACGCACAGACACGCATACATACACACATACCTACATACAATTATATACATTTGTGTGTGTCTGCTTTTTCGCAATACGAAGTTGGCAATTTTCCGGTTGCGAGAACAAAGAAAGTATTCCAGGCCGACAACGTTGGAGAAACACACACACACACACATGCATACAAAAGCCGGCGCAACTTCAAAACCGGCTCCAGCCTCTCGACCTACGCCTCGGCCCTGGGCATGAGTTGCCAAGACAATATATGTACATACATATGAATACTATTTATGCATATATACAGACATACACACTTACATACATACACACATATATGTATTTGTCCACACACATACACTTCCACGAGCATGTAAAGTAGCCATGTTGCAGCTGAATTCTCTGCGCTCAGCCGGCAAACAGCTAAACAGCTGAGAGGCCGCAAAAACGTATCGTGCCACAGGCCGGTTGCCGAACCGGCGCGAGTGTAGCAACTACAACAACAGCTGGTTTTTTTGCGTCTCTCCACTCACTCACACATGAACGCACACACACACACACACACACACACACACACACACGTAGGCATGTGCATTTGTGTCGTTGGTCTGGAAGGCCAGCCGGCAACAGAAAATTTGTTGATAATGGGGAATTGTGTTTAAGGGGGCAACAGCCTGCAGTGGTGGGGTAGGCGCAAAGCATGCGCAATGCGCCTTTGGCGTAGCCGTACGTATACACACATATATACATATACATTTACTACATACATATGTATACTATAGCTTGCATTTGTATGCAGCAACCAAAAGCTGTTGTGCTCAGCGTGAATACATGCATAAAACATGCGTGCACATGTGTGTGCGTGTGCGTGTCTGTTACACATACAAACAATCAATTTCTAGACAAGAGCCAGACACTAGTTTGGAGACTTGTGCAATTGAGTAAACGACAAACCAAAATAGGGGGCTGTGGAAAACGAAGCTGTAGTTGTCCATTAATGAATACATATGTTTGTACATACATGCATGTATGTATGTATGTACATACATATAAATTGATCTGTGTATATGCGTACATGCATACATATGTATGTACATATGTACATATATTAAAAGAGTTATCGTTATCATGAAAATTCATAGGCTGATTGGAATTTAGCCTTATGTAAAACGAAGAGTATGTATGTACATATGTGTATGTATGTGTATATAGAGTAGCTGGTTTGTATGAACTTGCATATTGTTAGTCTTAACCGTTACGAACTATGTACATACATATGTATGTATTTGAAGAAGGTTTTACTTCTATACATATGTATGTATATATGTATATACATATGTACATACATAGTTACAATACATAGAATAATACATAAGTACATCCACATATACATATGTATTTATGCAGTGCATATTATGCACATACATTCCTGAGAGACAGAAAGATATAGAGCTTTTGCTTTTTTCAGTTTTGGCATTTTTAACAGTTGTTTTTTTATTAAATACATAAATGAATCATATAAAAACACATACACATACATACATATATGCATTGGAATTGATAAATTGCGCTATTAACAAACGAACAAAAATCTACAGTATCATAAATATAAATAAACAAATAAAAAATAATATTAAAGTTAAAAATTAACAAATATTCCAGATACATTGCTCTGGAAAGTTTCAGAACATTCTTCTATCTGCATTTTTTTGTTTTGTTTATTCTTTTTATTATCGCGTTACGCGCCCTGTAACTGCTGCTATCTCAGCGAAACACTCTCACTTTCATTGCTAGATAATGTTGCAAATGAATATATATAAATATGTATATATGTATGTATTTCAAGCATCACGTATGTACATACATACATACACGCATTCGAGCGCTTTCCAGAACATTGCAAAATTATTCAACTTTAGCCCCAGAACCAGAAAATTCCTTGGCATTCCCTGCATGCTGCTATCTCTGTCTCTCGCACGCACAAGCGCGCGCGTAATCGAAAGCCACCACCGAAGCAGCTACAGCTATAAATAGGCGACGCATTTTATTCCCGTCATCAGTTTGCATTGAAAAAGCGAAGCAACAGGAAATTAACGTAGAGCTTTCCTACAAGGAATCACAAAGCACAAAAAATAATATAATTCATTAAAAGAAGTAACCAAAGTATTATTGAAAGAAGAAAAGAATTATGGCAAATCTTCCACTACTCTTGAGCCTGGCTGACGATCTGAACCGTCTGTCGATGGTGCCGTTCTACGACTCGCCCTACTACTGGCAGCGCCAACAGCGTAATCCCTACCTGACGTTGACTGCAGTGCCTCTTGACCAACAGTTGCGCCAGCTGGAGAAACAGGCGGGCGGCGCCGGCCCAGTGTCCAAGATCGGCAAAGATGGCTTCCAGGTGTGCATGGATGTGGCCCAGTTCAAGCCCAGCGAACTAAACGTCAAAGTCGTGGACAATTCCATTGTCGTCGAGGGCAAGCATGAGGAGCGGGAGGATGATCACGGGTTTATCACACGCCACTTTGTGCGCCGTTACGCCCTGCCCGACGGCTATGAGGCCGACAAAGTGGCCTCCACCTTATCCTCGGACGGAGTGCTCACTGTAACCGTGCCGAAGCCAGCGGCCATCGAGGATAAGGGCAACCCACGCGTGGTCCAGATCCAGCAGGTCGGACCTGCCCATCTGAATGTCAAGGAGAACGCCAAAGAGCAGCTGGAACAGGATACCACTAGCGAGAAATAAACTACGCATCTCATAGGTCAAGTCATCCCTAGTGTCTAAATCATATTAATATTATAATCAATTATCAAAGTCAATATCTGTTTTATATATATATTTAACCTATTAACACATACAAACATGCCATACATAAATACATCAAAATGTATTTACATGTTAAAAATTTCATTTACCTTAGCTTTGTAACTATTTTATATATGTCCTATATATCCTAAATAAATAAAAAATAATTTTTCTGTAATAAACCCGAGTTTTTATTATGGTTAAAACGTATACATATGTACATTCATATTTACATCGCAATTTATACCAATATATATTGCTTACATGCATACAACAATATACACATGTATGTACATACATACATATGTACATATGTGCATACATCATTAGCAAGCTTACACCGCTTGTACACATTGTGCCCGAGTACTTTTGAAAGAACTGTTCAGGGAATTTTATTTTGGAGTAGATACACAACTCCATTGCATTACACGTATGAGTGTATTCATGTAATAAATGTGTCTATGTGTAGAAAAAGCTTAATAGTAGCATAATACATGTAATGGCATGTGTCTATGTGGAAAAAGCTTGACAGTAGCATAATACTGCATTTTGCTTTGGTTAAAAGCTTACAAATTTCCCTTAAAATTCATGTGCAACTTACGCCAAAGAGAATGCGAAAAAATGCACGCACACACCTATACACATTTTGGCATGTAGACTTACACACACACTTACAGGAATGCACATACATACATGCATACATATATATGTACATGTTTGCGCATACAGTAAAACGAAAACAATGATAAAGAATGACAAACAAACCGGTCTCGGCAAACAGAGACAGCAAGTTCAATGTACTTGCAAAATGGCAACGTCCACGTCTCTGAGTGGATGCAGTTTTTCAGCCAGTGTAGCCCTAAATGTACTTTAACATTTTAGCAAAAATGCAGGCGCTTTAAAAAAAGAAATACTTAATATAACATATATGCATATACTACATATGTATGTACATATAGACATACATACATATGCCGTATGTATTTACACACTTACATATATTGTTGCCACACTTAGAAACTTCAAGAAATTGCAAGAACTTTCTGTGTGGGAAAGAGAACAAACAAAATCATATGCCGGCTGGTACACACACACACACACACACATACACACACACACACAGTCATGCATGCACACACCACACAAATATACTTGCCGACAGAAAGAGCGAGCAAGTTCAAGAGCGAACCAGCAACATCACGAACATGTTGTCTCTGTGTGCGTGAGTCAGTTTGGCGTCGGTATAAAAACCCGCTGCGTTTCTTGCGCCTCTTCAATTCTGTTCAAACCGTCGTTTAAAGCACATCTGCTGCGCAGAAGCAAACAGCGAAAAGTTTCAAAGTTTTAATTATTTGTGAAGCAAACAAAAAGAAAAAGAGTAAAAATGTCAATTGTTCCACTCTTGAGTCTGGCACGCGATCTAGATAGCGCCTACACCGACTGGGACCACTTCTTGGACGATGATTTCGGCTTCGGACTGCATGCTAACGATCTATTCAGTCGTCCACGTCTGGTCATACCGCATCACTTGCATCGTCGCCGCTCCCACTTTACGCCCTATGAGAGAAGCCATCACCAGTTGGTGCCCGCACGTCGTCGCGCCTCCGCTGGCCAGAATGCACTGCTGCCCATAATTGGCAAAGATGGCTTCCAGGTGTGCATGGATGTGGCACAGTTCAAACCCAGCGAGCTGTCTGTCAAGGTGCAGGACAAGACGATTATTGTGGAGGGCAAGCACGAAGAGCGTGAGGATGGCCACGGCATGATCCAGCGCCACTTTGTGCGCAAATACACCTTGCCCAAGGACTACGATGGCAATGATGTGGTCTCCACAGTTTCCTCCGATGGTGTTCTGACGCTGAAGGCACCACCGCCACCCAGCAAGGAGCAGGCCAACAAAGAACGCATTGTTCAAATTCAACAAACGGGTCCGGCTCATCTTAGCGTCAAGGCGCCAGAGGGCGCTGCCGACGCCAAAGGCAAGAGCGAAAATGGCGGTGGCGAGAAAATGGAAACAGGCAAATAGAGGAGCGTACACAGAGGGGAAGAGGATTTTAGTCGAAAACTGAGTGTTGCCACACTGTTCGGAGAGTGCAAGACTTGAAAAAAAAAAACTTAAAAAACCCATACACACACATACATACACACACACATCACAAACATCGTCACATTTAGCTGTAAGAGATTTTAAATGTATCCATTTGAAATGTAAGAAATTCCATTCTGTTAATTATCAT
Source organism: Drosophila anceps (assembly GCA_035045945.1). Lineage (NCBI taxonomy): Eukaryota > Metazoa > Arthropoda > Insecta > Diptera > Drosophilidae > Drosophila > Drosophila anceps. Next base: position 84,704 of record JAWNON010000150.1, read on the forward strand.
GTATGTAATTTGAATTGTCATTCATTCATCCATGTAAATCTTATTTTATAACATGTAAAAGAACAGCGGCAACACTCGCACTTACATACATATGTACATTTGTATGTATGTAGTTGCATTTATGTTCACTGTGAGAAACCAATAAAATTAATTTAAAAATAAATACAACTTTAAATTTATGCAAATATATAAAAGGATTTTTTTAAATTAGTAAATAATTATAAAAACGATATATATGGGCATATATGTACATGCATATGTAGTATGTATGTACTTCTGTTTTTTACGTGAAACGTACTTAGTATGTACATATGTATGTATGTATTTATTTAGAGATTTGCACATACACATATTTATGTACATATGTATGTGTACATATTTATATATGTCTGATGATTGAGTTTCTCGAAAGTACTTTCAAACGTATGTACATACGTAAGTATATATACATACATACATATATGCTTAAACTTTTAATTTTTGTTGTGCCAATACTTTTGGTCCACTGTATATGTAAGTACGTATGTATTGAACATTTATTTATTTATTTATGTATGTGTGTATTTATGTACATATCTATATATGTACATACATATGTGCATGTAAATACAAAGCTGTAATTGTATTTTGGATGTACATTTTAAGGTTTCGCAAACAAATGCAATTTGAAAATATCAAAATAAATACTAAAGTACATATGTATGTACATACATACATATATACATACATACATATGTATGTATAATTCTATATTTATGTACATGTACATGCCTGTCTGGATGCAGACATACATATGTACATACATACATATAAATAAAATGTATTTTAGTAAAAAAAAGAGTTTACTAAGTGCTTCCGAAGTTGCCTTTTTTAATTGCTTTTGTCAATTTTCTTTGACTTTTTGCACTGTCTGACATTCTCTCTCTTGCTCTTACACAGCTACACACACACACAACACACATATGCATACACACACACAGCATTTACACATAATGCTCTTTAGCTTCTCTTGCTTTTTACTTTATTTGTGACACACGAATACTCTAGCAAGCACGCGATGTTTCTCGCTCTGTTGCTGTTGTTCGCTCTGTTTCGAACGCACACTAGCAAAAGCTCGATGTTTCTAGAAAATCAACTCAGCCGGCTATAAAAGACGCGTCGATTTAGTTTTCGTCTCAGTTGAAAAATAACATTCATCGAGTGAAGTGCTTCGTCGTGCGAATAAAAAATCAAACTAAACCGTTTTCAATTTTGAAAAGGCTAAACTAAAAAGTTTTCAATTTGGAAAAAATCAAACTAAAAAGTTTAAAAATTAAAACAGATCTACAAAACCTAAATTGTTATAAAAAAAAAACAAGAACATGTCGCTGTCTCAACTAATTTCTTTGATCAACGACCTGCAAGAGCCTCGTCGTCCACTATACGATTACGGATTGGGCATTCATCCCATCGAGCTGCAGCCTAAGAGTACTCAACAGCTGCTTTTGAATCCCTGGCTGTACGTGCATCCTGAATGTCCCAACTCCCCGGTTGGCAAGATTTTGGCCAGCCGTCGCAATCGTGATCTGACCAAGCCAGCAAATGGAGCTGGCGATGGCTGGCATTGGCCCATGTCGCAGGTGGGAAAAGATGGCTTCCAGGTGTGCATGGATGTCACTCAGTTCACTCCCAGCGAACTGAGTGTCAAAGTGGTGGACAATTGCGTTATTGTCGAGGGCAAGCACGAGGAACGCGAGGACGATCATGGCTACATCTCGCGCCACTTTGTGCGCCGCTATGCTCTGCCCAAGGGATATGACGGAGATAAGGTAGTCTCCTCGCTGTCCTCAGATGGCGTACTCACTGTGAGTGTACCAAAGCCGCAACCCATCGAGGACAAGAGCAAGGAGCGTGTGATTCAAATTCAGCAAGTGGGCCCAGCTCATCTGAACGTCAAGCCCAACGACGAGGAAGAGCCGAAGGAGAAGACTGCTGCCAATGGCAATGCAGCCAAGTAGAAGCTGGACGCTGGAAACTAGAAGCTAACGCGAGCAGCCTCTTGACCTGTTTCGCCATCCTCATTCCTCACCAAAAACTCCCATTGTAGTTATTAGAAATCATATTGTAATGAGCTGAAGACTAATTTATTTTAATAATATAACAATGTTGTTTCAACAATTCCAACATAATAAAAAAAATGTTTTTTGTTTGTGAACAGTAGACCAGTTCCGGCAGACAAAAAAAAAAACAATAAATAAAAGACCATTTAAATCATTTTTATGTAGTTATACTTTTACTGTTTTTTTTCTTTGTTGAAACTTCAAAAAGTTTTTTCATATTTTTAATTGCTGTAAAACCTATTTTTAAATTTCGTGCTGAGTAATTTGTTCGGAACTAAATCCACACAAGAACTAAAAGATATCCCCAAAAACAACAGCTGTGGCCACCCTAGATGTTGTAGCTGATTAGTTCCAATTCAGATTTCTATAATTTCAATTTATTGGGCATATAAGATGTTATCACACGTTCTTTTTTAGCTGTAACTTCAGTTTTTTTCCAATTTTTTAAGTGCTGTAAAACGTATATTTATTTTTCGTAGCTTTTATTTGCCTTAAACAATAAAAGAACTAATAAGTTCACACAGAAAGAACGAAAACAAAAAATCCCTAAAAACAATTGTGGCCACCCTTAAAATTGTAACTGTTTTCCAATCAAGATTTCTATAAATTCAGTTTATTGCGCATTTAAGTTTGCATCAAACGCTTTTCTGTATTTATTTGTGTATTTAAAATAACATAAAAATTCTCGATGCAGCGCGATGGCCATAAATAGTTCACCTTGAATTTGAATATTTCCCAATGATGCAAAAAGGGGGCTATAAAGATGCCGGGGGGGCTGAGTCGAAGGAGGAGCACTCACTTCCAGGGCAGCGATAGTTTTCCAGTTTCATGCACGCGTACGAGCCGTTCGCTGGGTGCATAGTATTTGGCTGGTGGTGGCGGTGGCGCCTTGATGGTGAGTATGCCATCCGTGGAGATGTCGGAGATGACTTCGTTGGCATTGTAGCCACGTGGTAGCAGATACTTGCGCACAAAGTGCCGCTCTACGTAGCCATTGGCGCCCTCGCTGCGCTTGTTGTGATTGCCCTGGACAATGATGTAGTCATCGTTAGTCTTCACCACAATCTCATGTGGTCGGAACTGGCGCACATCGATGTCAATGCGAAAGCCCTTCTCATCCGCATGCACCCGCTCACCGGAGTAGTAGTTGTCCCAGCGCATAGGATATGTCCAGTCGTAGGGCGTCGATTGTATTAGCTGATTGCGCACTCGCCTGCTCACCAGCTCATCCAAAGGCCGCAAGTAGTCGCTGCTGGTGCTGCTGTTGGTGGGCCACCAGATGCGAGGATCGTCCCATAGATAGGGATACAGCTGGAAGTCGTACGGCGGCTGGTAGAGTGGACGCGGTCGATCCAATTCCCGGGATAGATCGCGATATGTGGTCGGCACCAAAGTCATTTCTGATAGCTTTCTCGTCTCGAATGCTTATAAAATTTGTTGATGGCGCTGTCAGCGCTTTTATAGTCTCCCAGAGACAACGACGACGACCAAGTGGCCTCGTGCGATGGCTGCGCCGGATGCGGATGGCTGATGAATCATTTGCCCGATGCGCGAAGGCCGACAAACAAGACACACTAGCGTGTCTAACGGCAAATGCAATGTTGGACGCGAGTCAAGTGGACGTCATCAGGGCGCAGACCGGTGCGGCAGTCGACGAAGGGGGCCCCAAGTGCATGTGGCTGCTGCCAAGCATAGTAAAACGAAAGTGTATTCGGTTTTGTTTATGTTTATTGTATTATTTATAGATATAAACTAATTCTAAAAGCTATTGAGGGACTAAATTTTAGAGTAGAGGATTCACTGTTCCTTCTTCTCCTTCTCAGCAGGTTGCTCCAATGGCGGATTTGGCTTTACATTCAGCTCCGCTGGTCCGGTTTGCTGTATGGGTACGACGCGTTCCTGGAGCGCCGCCTCAACAGCTGGCGGATTGGGTACACTGATGGTGAGGACGCCATCGCTGCTTAGGCTGGACGTAGTCTTCTCCGCCTCGTAGCCTGCGGGCAGAGTGAAGCGACGCAAAAAGTGCCGAGAATGATAGCCACCCTGTGCATCCTCTTCCTGCTCGGACTTGCCTTCGATGACGACGCTGTTGTTCACCGTCTTCACTGTCAGCTCGTTGGGCTTGAATTCGCTGACGTCCAGGCACACCTGGTAGCCCTGCTTGCCAATTGTGGCAGCCGGCGTAAACTGCTGCTCTTGACTGCGCGCTATTTGCTGCCAGTTGCGTGGCACAGTCAAGCCGGTCCACATGTGCGGCTCGTGGAAGAAGGCCTGGAATGGCGACACACGCGGCATCCTGGTCAGCTCCTCAGCCATACGTAGAAACATGGGCAACGAACGCATCTTTCCGAATATCTTCTTGTAATAACTTTAGCTACTTGTGAAATTCTCTCTTTTGCTGCTGCTTTACGGCAGTTGCTCCTTCTGTTCACTTAGACGTAATTTGTTCGAATGTGAACAGCGCCGACTGCCGGCTGCCTTTTATACGAAATGCCAATGGGCTCGAGAAAGTTCTGGCGCTCTCTCGACTTGGCAGCTGATGCAATTGACAATATTCTGCCCGTGCTGGCATTTAAATAGTATTTATTTAGGTAATTATTGCTATTTTTGTGTGTTAAGTAAAAATACTTTTGATTTCTTTTAAATACGTTGCTCAACAATCGAAGTTTCAAGAACTTTAACAAAGCGAAGCAACTTTTTCGCTATTGATAAACAAAATTGTGGTAGGTCAGTGCAGCAGCAGATGAGAGCGAGCGAGCGAGCGAGAAAGGAAGAGTGACAGTGGTGAGAGCGGTAAATTGAAAGAGCGTGCATGCATGTGTATGAGTGTGTGTGTGCTCTCTCAAATGAGTTTACGTGCGTTTGTATGCGTGAGATGTGCAACATGGGCGTAGCAAAGGGGGTTGCTCTTTAATATAAAAGATAAGAAATGTAATTGCGTTACTTTGATTAATATTGCATTATGTTAAACTGATGAGTACGAATATAATTATATTGTCATCGTCAAGTCAGCCCCTCTCAGCTACAGCTGTTATATTTTCTTTTTATTATGAATTGTGTGCCTAAAACTCGTTTATATTAATTGCTTTAAAATTCAAATTTTATTCCGCAACCGTATAAATTGTCTAAATGAACGTATTCAATATGTATACAAGTAGTTAAGGAATGTGAATTAAATTATATTAGCCAAAAAGTAAGTGCAAAGGGGAATGTTTTGCATGTTCTCCATCGCTCACTGTGGCAGACCCTCCTTCTCGGCCCACTCCAGCCAGGAGCCGCGGTAGACGCTCAAGCTAAGGGAATATTAGTATCACCAATATTTGTAGATCTGGGGCAACAGGGAAACTTACTTGGTAAAGCCTAAAGTTTTGGCTATTTCGGCCGCCTCCTGGGCACGTCGGCCCGAGCGACAGGTGAATATGATGTTTGCATCAATCGCCGGCTTTGCACGTCCATACTTCTGCTCGAACTGCTCTACGTCCGAGTTCAGTGCGTCTGCCAGCTCGGGCACTGCAAATAAATAGAAATATATATTAAAATTGGTTCACAAATAATGATTGATTGTGTGGGGCACACACAGGGTACATTGAGACTGGAGGGGATGCTGCCAGTTGCCGTTAGCTCCTCCGGATTGCGCACATCGATCAGGTAGATCTCTGGGTGGTTGGGCACATCTTTGACTTGTTCGTATGTGGCGTCCATTATTTTGCTGCGATCAATATCAATATGCAAATTAGCAGCACTCGAAATGGTGCTTTCACTTGGCTTGATTGTTGACGGATCACTAAGTTCTCTGTTTGACGAATCATTCGCACTTATAATAGGCAAGAGCGAAGCTACTGCCAAGACTATGACGACAGCGTCGACGGCGACAGCGACGGTGACGGCGACAGCAGCGCCAATGTTAGTGTTTAGTCGCCGCATGCTTCAGCTACAATAAAGCGACCGCAGCTGGACTCAGATTCGGATTGTTAATCGAAATCTAAACTGTAGCCGGTTTTCATTGTTGTTGTCGCTTTGTGGTTGAGCAACGCTGGCGACAGCCGCCACCGGCCGGCCAGTCATCGAATTTCACCTCAGACGACGCTGCTGCTGCTGCTGCTTCACTGCGAACAGCGTTAACTGTTTTGTCTGCCAGACAGACGCCAGCAGCCAGCGGCAGTCGCTGGCTGTTTACCATTTTACGAAATGTATCGAATTTAAATTTAGACAAAGGGTGTCTGCGGTTTTTGGCGCGCTTTCAAAGCTCGACCTCGACTTCGACCAAATTGCATTGAATCCAGATAATTCCCAATTTCCAATTGTCGCTGCAGTCAAGCAGAGCTTTTCCACTTTTGCACTCGCGATAGTCGTATTTAATAATGTTCGCTCTAAAAGCTCTACTTCTAACTTCATTTAGTTCCATAAATTCTCAATTGATTCTGCAGTTAGACAAAGCTTTCACACATTTGCATCGCGATAGTCGCATTTAATACTGTTCACTCTAAAAGCTCGACCTTTAACTTCAACAAATTTCCAATTGTTGCTTCCAAGTAGCAGAGCTTTTCCGCGAGCACTAGAACTTCGCAAACGAGCTCATTGGCATTCACTTCAAAAGCTCAAGTTCTCACATCGAACAATTGCATTGAGTCCAGAAAATTCCCAACGGCAGAGCTTTGAACTGGCTGGAGTATAAAAGCCAGCTCTGCGCTCAGCAACTTCACATTTGCGTCGCGACAGTGAAGTTGGATTCTGATTAGAAGAGCATTTACATCGCCGAGAAATCAACCGCTGAGAAATCAACCCTCACCTACACACGGAAAGCAAGACGTTGTCGCAGCCTGGGTTCAGTGAACCTCCACCAGATACAGATTCTCAATTTTGTGAATTAAATTGGAAGCGAAAAGAAAATTGAAGAAAATGCCAGACATTCCATTTGTGTTGAACTTGGATGGACCTGAATCCATTTACTATGGTCACGATATGTTCCCCAATCGGATGTATCGGAGGCTGCACTCGCGTCATCATGATTCCCTGGATATGCATACATTGGGCTTGATTGCTCAGATGGGTGCACATGCTCGTCATCTGGTGGCCCAGAAGCACAGTGGCGAAATTGGCACCACTCGAGCGGCTGGCCAGGATAAGCACGGCAACTATCAGGTGCATCTCGATGTGGGGCTGTTCGAGCCAGGTGAGCTAAGCGTTAAGCTCGTTAACAATTGCGTCATCGTTGAGGGCAAGCACGAGGAGCGCGAGGACGAGCACGGCCATGTCTATCGTCACTTCGTGCGTCGCTACCCCCTGGCCAAAGAGTATAATGCAGATGCCATCGCATCGACTTTAACTGACGAAGGAGTTCTGACTATAACGGTGCCACCCTTGGCACCCCCAACCGAGGGTAGCGAACGCATTATACCCATTAAACATGTCGGCCCATCCGAACTGTTTGTCCAAAAGAACAATGGACATAAGGAGTCCACTGAAGGCGAAGCCAAGTAATTGGCGCAAGCAGCACCAGCAGCAGCAGCAGCGAATGGAGCAGCCAAGTGATTTACCAAGACTCTCGTTTTATTGCACTCTCAACATATTCAAATATTGCACGCTACATTTTAATAATAATTCATTTGTATGTATGTACCCATTGAAGCATTTGTTTATTCGAATTTTATACTATAATAATTCATATAGATTTAATAATTATTCAATTTGAGCAACAGTATTAATAAATGTAATTATCTATCTTAAAATTTTAGTCTTTTATGTGTGTTTTAATAAAGAGAACAATATGTGTAATAATAAATTTTTAAATACATATATATCGATTGTTTTTGTAATATTACGCTGTTCTGTTAAGTAGCTTTTGATTACCCTGTTATGTTAATTTTGTAATTAGAAACTATCGAGTGAGTGTGCGCATTGTACTTTTTGATTGGAGATCATCGAGAAAAGACGTTTGCTTTGTGATAAACTAATACTGCTGTTTACGAAAAATAAAACAGTCCATTATTAAGAGTTAAATATTCAATAATATTCCTAGTTTATATCTCAGAAGTTAGTTGTGATATTTAAGATAATTTAAATTACACAGCCCCATGTTAATTAATCGATATGTTTTTTATTATCAGCTGTAAATATCGTGTCTGTTAACTTTATTATTAACAGAACCAAAATGAGTAGCTGTAGATTTTGCAACAGCTAGCGAATTTCTAGAGTGACCATAGTGTAATGCTTTTTAGGTTATTTTGTGCTAATTTTGCCTGGTTACACTGGTCAAAACAATAATAAATAAACATCGAATATGTTGCAACGCGTTCAGCCGAGAGTGGAAAATCCACGTTATGGCCAACTTATTATTGGTCCACCTGGCTCCGGGAAGACAACGTACTGCAACGAGGCATATAAATTCTATAAAGAGCTGGGCCGGCAGGTGGGCGTCGTCAATCTGGATCCAGGCAATGACAACATGTCCTATCAGCCGGTTGTCAACGTCATGGAGCTGATTACAGTTGAAGATTGTATGGAGCACATGCAGCTGGGACCGAACGGAGCGTTAATGCACTGCGCCGAATACCTGGAACAGCATTTCGAAGATTGGCTGCTGCCGGCACTCAGAAAACTGAGTGCAACGCACAATTACTTTCTCTTCGACTGCCCTGGCCAAGTGGAGCTCTACACCCATCACAATGCCATGGCGCGTGTGTTTGAGCGCTTGGAACAGGAGCGCTACAACTTGGTCACAGTCAATCTTATCGATTCGCATTACTGCTCCGAGCCGGCTAAGTTCATAGCGACGCTGCTCATGGCGCTGAATACGATGATGCGGATGAGTTTGCCGCATGTGAATGTGTTGTCCAAGGCGGATCTGTTGCGTAAGCACGAGTCGAGGCTTCACTTCAACGTCGACTACTACACGGATGTGCTTGATCTGAAATATTTGCTAGAGAAACTCGATGATGATCCCACAATGCGCAAATATCAGAAGCTAAACGAAGCCATTTGCTCCATGGTGGAGGATTATGCTTTGGTTTCTTTTAAACTGCTGGATGCTTTCAGCACGGACAGTATGCTCCGGCTGCGCAATCATATTGACAAAGCGAATGGCTATGTGTATAAGGCGGGCGAGGAGCAAACGGTCAACTCTTTGCTGGCCTGCGCCGTGGGAGCTGAAACCGAGGCAAGGCGTCAGCAGCGCGACATTGAACCCTATACGAATCAGCAGTAGCAAACAGATGTTTATAGTATATGTATATATACTATAGTTATATTTATCATTATTTTGGAAATTTTGTTTTTATCAACATCCCGTCGCCAAAATTTTGCTTCTAAAACTGAACGCGTGACGAATAGCGTTTTCATGATTGTAATTTCCTGTGATAAATGTTCATTTCAGTCACCAATTGCGCTACAAATTATATATATTAGTTGTTAAGCAAATAAATATGCATAAAATGGAAATGATAATAATTTTTGTTTTTTATTTTAATAGATAGATTTAAATCGAAGCGCTTATGCGCCGCATACCTGTTTTCTAATGGGTAGCACTATGCAAACAACTATCGATTGAAATCGATAGGTAGTGCTGCCACTGTCAATCAATTGACACTATTAGCCGTTAGAAAAACGTTGACCGCGCTCCCATGTTTGATTATATATTTAATTTGCAAATTCGATTGCATGCGTAATACGCGCACAATATTCTGTTCATTCATGTTTTATACACAGATCAGGCTGAATGGCGACGTAAATTCTGATTTGCGTATTGCTTATGTAATTTATTTATAAACTTAGCCTTGGCATATTCTTTAGGTCAGTTTCATAATATCTGAGTGTGCGAGAAACTGTTTTATCGCTTCCAACTTGCTGAATTGCACTCACAGCTTCAACTTGGCACATTTAACGGCGATAAGGCGAGAAAAAAAGTGAGTTTCAAGCGCAAACTACATAGAAATCAGCACATTTGACGTTGACTTTAGGAAGCTACAAAAGCTCTGATTAGAACTATAAACAAAATGGCGTCCGGCTTTAGTTTAGGGCCTATAAAAGGCGCTGGGGATCAACAGTTGAATTAGTTGCGTTCGCGCGGTCGCCTCGACAAACGGATTGTTTAATTGTGAATATGTGTTAAAGTGAACCAAAAATTGTGAAGTGTTTAATAGTGCAGTGAATCGACAAGGATTCGCAGGACAACAGCGCGCCAATATTGAATGCTTCAATATCAAGGATAAAACGGATTACCAGTGATACATGCAATACAAATAAAAGGATAATTGGCCGGCCAATAAAATATGGCAAACAAATATATGTACTTCTTGGCATGGCTGCTAATCTTCAGCCATGTGTTTGCCGAAGATGGCGATATAGTCATGTCCGATGATGATGATCAAGATATAGAGTGAGTGAAGGAAAATGAAGTGCGTGAACTGCAAAACAATGCATGAAATAACATAGCATGGGCTAAAATAAAAACCTCGTTCTATAAATCATAAAATGCTTAAAGTACAAAAGTAATGTCCTTAATATATATATATATATATATATATATATATATATATATATATATATATATATATATATATATATATTAAGGACATTACTTTTGTACTTAAGCATTTTATCATAAAATGCTTAAAGTACAAAAGTGAAAATGTCCTTAATATATATATATATATATATATATATATATATATATATATATATATATACACATATGTATGAGTGTATGCTATATATTACATATATATATCATATATAACAATCATCAAATTTTGTTGCTCAAATTTCCATCGACTTCCGTTTTTGCTACGCAGTTGTTTCTTCCAAGATAATATTGTGCTACGTTGTTTAAAATAATTTCGCATTTGTATATATTATATATATTATATATTATATATATATATATATATATATATATATATTTATATTTATTTTATCTAATTGAATGCCTCTGTGCACTATATTCGCTACTTGATAGTCCGCTGGCTCAGTTGGCACCGGATGTTGATAATAAGGAGCGCAAGGAACGGCATTTCAATTTTGGATTACGTGGGGCGCCAGCTGTGAGGTGCGAACTATTACAAATCATAAAAAAATATATGCTTATATAATAGTTGTCCTTTAGTGCGCGCTATACCTACAATGATGGTCAAGCTGGAGGCGGTGCCTATGGTGGGAATCAGGGTGCTCTTATGGGCGTTAAGACCGCAAGGTGAGTGGTAGAGTGAAAATAGCTAAACTAGAATAAATTGAGATATTTAAAAACTTTCTAAATTTAGCTCAAACTTCATGAACAATGCCCTTGGCTTTCTTGGCATGGGCAAAGGGTAAAGTATTTCAGATTATATATCTAGTTAAGATCTCATATATTACGTGATTCCCCAGTGTGAAGGGCAACTTTTATGGCAATGCTGCTCAACAGTTGAGAGCGTATGGCAAGTGTGCATCGCTTACGCTGCCACAAAATGTTCTGTCCCAGTGCAATGGCAGTGGTCGGTGTCAAGTGTATTGCCCGGATGGCTATACGTTTTCCCAGGACACCAAATCGCTGGATCTGTTTTGCAGCAACGATGGCTGGATAATACGCAACTCGGAGTTTAGCAGAGTGCCGCCTTGCCAGGCTGTGTGCTTGCCACCATGCGAGAACAATGGCATCTGCATACAAGCGGGCATCTGTGAGTGTCCAGAGAACTATTCGGGTCCGCTGTGTCAGCACAAGAAGTCCGTGTGTGCAGCCAAACCGCCAGTGCCCAAAAACTCCAAGGTAACCTGCAAGAATAAGTAAGTTGAACGCGGTATATCAACTATTATATATAAATATGTATTTAATATGGGATTTCCTGTTAGTGTTTGTAATGCTCAGTGCATGCGAGGCTTCCAGTTCCCAGATGGTAGTGGTATCGCCAACATTGAATGCCGCAATGGTCAATGGGTTCATTCCAAAACTGGGCTGGCCAAGATGCCAGACTGTGGACGTAAGTGGACATCATATGCATATGGATATATTATAAACTAAGCTGACCTTCTTCTATATCTTCAGCAACCTGCTCGCCGGCGTGTCAGAACGGCGGTCAGTGCATCAGCTTCAACATCTGTCAGTGCTCCAAGATGCATCGCGGCGCATTCTGCCAATACAGTGAGCATATATTTCGGATATCCTTGAATGAATTTAAATAAAACATTTATAAATTGTATATCAGGCATTTCCAGCTGCAATGTAACAAATACACATTTCAATGGCAACTATAAGTGCGCCTACGATACGGAGGAGGCACGCTGCACCTTTAGCTGCCCACAGATGAATGGTATTCAGGTGCAAGGGCGCCTGGACATGGAGTACAAGTGCAGCTATGAACAGGGTGTCTATTTGCCTGCACCATTGCCAAAGTGCATTTTTCGTAAGTTGCCAGTTGAAGGGAACTAATAAAGAGTTGAATACATAAATATATAAAAATTCTCAGCACCTGGATATACCATTCGATCGGGCAACGTGCAGGTCACTCATATGCAACAGCCGGGTCGCACGTATCATGGCGCCTTTAGCGGGGAGATTACCTCGGAGCTGCGAAGCCAACGTGAGATTCTGCTGGCGCTGCTGGCCAAATATAAGGATCTGGAACATCGCAGTGTAGGTTTAGCTTACAAATGATTGTGCAGCACTTTATGTTGTGTATACTCTGCAGGAATGGTGGTCATCGGAGGAAACAGTATCAACTCTTAGCAGTTACTCCTTGTATATGAGCAGCGAGGTGGATGTGGTCATCGATCAGTCGCCAAGACCGGCAATGTGCACCACCTGGGGTGGCATCAATATGAAAACATTCGATGGTTTGGTTTTCAAGTACGTACTTATCGATAACTTAAGTGAATGACTACATTTTCCTAGTTCTGTGATTCATATCGATAGCTTACACAAATTAGTATTTTGCGATATCTAAAATAGTTATCAAATAATCGACTCCGATCTACGGTTTTTTCCTATTGGCCCCCAATAAGCAATGCAAGCTTCAATTTTATTTTATATTTAGAGCACCTCTGTCCTGTTCACATACATTGACCTTGGACAAAGTCTCTGGCACATTTGATGTAACACTGAAAGCGTGTCCGTATGGCTCCGGCTATGGTTGTGCGCACACACTGAAGATTCAATGGCAATCGGTGCTTTATACTCTGGAGAACTTGAGTGAGTAACAATTGATACGTCCTCTGAATGCAATGATTTTCACATGATTTATAGATGGCACAATACGTTTGTCCACACCCAACAAACAGCTACCAATACCCGTTCAGGTAATGGGCATGAAGGTGATGCCAGTGGCGCAGCATGTGCAAATTGATCTGGAATCAATTGGTCTCAAGCTTGACTGGGATCATCAGCAGTATGTGGCTGTGCATGCAGGTCCGGCCATGTGGGGCAAAGTAGGTGGTCTATGTGGCTCTCTGGACGGTGATTACCGCAACGATTTGATGTCACGAACTGGCAAGAAACTCGAGACCGTTAAGGCATTCGCCGATACATGGCGTGTGGATGATCACAGTGACATGTGCCGAGTGGAGAACAGTGCCGAAATGGAATTTGGCATTGAATCCTGTGAACAGAGCAAACTTCAGAAGGCAGTCAGTGTATGTGAGCGTCTGCTGGCCAACGAAAAGCTGAGCGACTGCATCAAACCTTTCAACTATGATGCACTCATACGAACCTGCATCGCCGACTATTGCAACTGTGCGAATCGCGAGAAGCCCGAGAGTTGCAATTGCGATGCCATTGCCATGCTGGCCAAGGAATGCATGTTCAAGGGTATTCAATTGGAGCACGGCTGGCGCAATCTAGAAATATGCCGTGAGTAGAGTTAATAATAATCATATCAAATTTACTTATCATTATGTAATACTTTTATAGCCATCAGCTGCGGCTTTGGACGCGTCTATCGCGCTTGTGGACCTGATGTGGAGCCAACCTGTGAATCAGGTCTGACTGCCGCTGCGCCCACAAAAGGCAAATGCAACGAGGGCTGCTTCTGTCCTGAAGGCACGGTTCAGTACAAGGATGCGTGCATCACTCGAGAACTGTGTCCCTGCACGTTGCGTGGCCGTGAATTCAAGCCCGAGGCGACAGTCAAGAAGAACTGTAATACTTGCACCTGCAAGAACGGTCAATGGAATTGCACAGAAGATAAGTGCGGTGCACGTTGCGGTGCCATTGGTGATCCTCATTACCAGACTTTCGATGGCAAGCGATACGACTTTATGGGCAAGTGCTCGTACTATTTGCTGAAGACACCGAACATGTCTGTGGAGGCGGAGAACATTGCCTGTTCCGGCGCCGTATCGGAGGCACTCAGCTATGCGGCGCCCGATGATCCTTCATGCACCAAATCTGTGACCATTCGTTTCCTACTACGCGATGGCACACCAACCACAATCAAATTGGATCAGGGCTTAACAACGGTCGTTAATGACAAGCCCATTGCTAAGCTGCCGAAGATGTTGGGCACTGGTGAGGTCTTGATACGACGCGCCAGCTCCACGTTCCTGACCGTCGACTTTGCCGGAGGCATACGCGTCTGGTGGGATGGTGTGTCGCGTGTCTATATTGATGCACCGCCAACTTGGCGTGGCCAGACGCAAGGTCTGTGCGGCACATTCAATTCCAATACACAGGATGACTTCCTCACACCCGAGGGTGATGTTGAAACGGCCATTGAGGCATTTGCGGACAAGTGGCGCACCAAGGACACCTGCCAGTTCGAGGCGGAGACTCATCAAGGACCGCATCCTTGCACATTGAGCCCAGAGAAGAAGGCAATTGCTGAGAAGCATTGCGACTGGATATTGCAGGACATATTCCAGGAATGTCACTTCATGGTGGAGCCCGAAAAGTTCTATGAGGACTGTCTTTATGATACCTGCGCCTGCAAGGACGAGCCGGAGAAATGTTTCTGTCCCATTCTCTCCGCCTACGGCACCGAATGCATGCGACAGGGAGTGAAAACTGGCTGGCGCATGACTGTCAAGGAATGCGGTGAGTATCAGTAGATGATGTCCATATAACATTACATCTCTATAAGTATATAAATCATATCAGCTGCCAAGTGTCCCATGGGTCAGGTATTTGATGAATGTGGTGATGGCTGCGCCCTGACCTGTGACGATTTGCCTGGCAAGAACAGCTGCACCCGGGAGTGTGTCGAGGGCTGTCGCTGTCCACATGGCGAGTACATCAATGACCAGGGCGTCTGTGTGCCCAAGCACAAGTGCCATTGCAGCTTTGATGGCATGATCTTCCGGCCTGGCTACAAGGAAGTGCGTCCCGGTGGCAAGTTCCTTGATCTTTGCACCTGTGTGGATGGCGTTTGGGATTGTCAGGATGCTGATCCGGGCGATGATGTCAAATATCCACCTTCTTCGGAGCTGCGCAGCAAGTGTAGCAAACAACCCTTTGCGGAGTTCACCAAGTGTGCACCCAAGGAGCCAAAAACCTGCAAGAATATGGATAAGTATGTGGCAGATTCTGCAGACTGCTTGCCTGGCTGTGTCTGCATGGAGGGCTATGTCTACGACACATCCCGCCAGGCTTGCGTGCTGCCCACAAACTGTTCTTGCCATCATGCTGGCAAGAGCTATGACGATGGCGATAAGATCAAGGAGGATTGCAATTCGTGCGTTTGCCAGGCAGGCAATTGGAAGTGCTCGGACAATGGCTGCGAATCCACCTGCAGCGTATGGGGCGACTCCCATTTCACCACCTACGATGGCCAAGACTTTGACTTCCAGGGCGCTTGCGATTATGTGCTCTCCAAGGGTGTATTCGAGAATGGCGATGGCTTCACCATTACCATACAAAATGTGTTGTGCGGCACGATGGGAGTCACTTGCTCCAAGTCGTTGGAAATTGCGTTGACTGGTCGTGTGAAGGAATCATTGATGCTCAGCAAAGATTCGGCTTACAGCGTAGATCCCAATAAGTCCGCCATTAAAAGTGAGTATCTCGTTTTGTTATCGTTATCGATGTAACTGGTACCAAGTACTGAGTACAATCGAGTAGTAGATCTTGGCATCGATACATTAATATACATTTTCCATTTGAATTTTCCAACTAGAACTGCGCGACAGCGTCAATTCCAATGGCCACAATGCGTTCCATATTTACAAATCAGGCGTATTTATTGTTGTCGAGGTTATTCCTCTCAAGCTACAAGTAAAATGGGATGAAGGCACACGTGTTTATGTCAAATTGGGCAACGAATGGCGCAACAAGGTCAGCGGCTTGTGTGGCAATTACAATGGAAACAGCCAGGATGATATGCAAACGCCATCACTCGGGTTGGAAACAAGCGCCATGCTGTTTGGTCACTCCTGGAAGTTGCAGCCGCATTGTTCAGCACCTGTGGCACCAATCGATGCCTGCCGCCAGCATCCAGAGCGCGAAACGTGGGCACAACTAAAGTGCGGAGCATTGAAGTCGGAGCTTTTCGAGCCCTGCCATGCGGAGGTGCCACTGGAGCGTTATCTGAAGCGTTGCATCTTCGACACGTGCGCCTGTGATCAAGGCGGCGATTGCGAATGCCTGTGCACGGCTGTGGCGGCCTATGCGGATGCGTGTGCCCAGAAGGGCATCAATATACGCTGGAGATCCCAACATTTCTGCCGTAGGTTCATTCATATAAAATTCATATTATTTTTTTTAATATTTATTTTTGTTCAGCCATGCAATGCGATCCACACTGCTCGGAGTACAAGTCGTGTACGCCCGCCTGTGCCGTAGAGACCTGTGACAATTTCTTGGATCAGGGCATTGCAGAGCGGATGTGCACCCGCGAGAACTGCATCGAGGGCTGCCAAATTAAGCCCTGTGAGGATGGTTTCATCTATTTGAACGACACTTATCGTCAGTGTGTGCCCAAGGCTGAGTGCAAGCCTGTGTGCATGGTGAAGGACGGCAAGACCTACTATGAAGGTGACATAACCTTCCAGGATGACTGTGCCACGTGTCGTTGCTCGAAGCGCAAGGAAATCTGCAGCGGCGTTAAGTGTGATGCACCTATCATACCCGAAAAACCGGCACCATATATTAAAGGCACCACCGAAGCACCGCTAGCCACGCAGAACCAAACGAAATGCGTGCGAGGCTGGACGCGTTGGTTTGACAACGATGCCGATGCTACAGAGAAGATTGTGCGGCTGAACGATGAGGAGAAGTTGCCGCGCTATGATCGGCTGGAGAGTATCTATGGCACCTGTCTTAAGCAGTACATGACCAAAGTGGAATGCCGTGTGAAGAGCACACATGAGCCGCCCGAGCAAATGGATGAGAATGTTGCTTGCAGCTTGGCTGAGGGCTTGCGTTGTATTGGCAAGTGCCATGACTACGAGTTGCGTGTTTTCTGCCAGTGCGATGGGGAGACGGAGGTCACAACGCCAAAGCCAATCGAAAAGCCTCAAATCGGCGCCAGCTGTGACGTGGGCGTGGTCGAGTACAAAGAGTATCCCGGTGACTGCCATAAGTTCCTGCACTGCCAACCCAAAGGCGTCGAGGGCGGCTGGATATACGTGGAGAAGACTTGTGGCGAATTCATGATGTTCAATCCTACCATGTTCAACTGTGATCATATTAGCATTGTCCAAGAGCTGAAGCCTAGCTGTGACGAGCGTAAACCAGAGCCTGAGTCGGAACTCATTGTGCAGTGTGATGAGGGCAAGATCTGGTCAGAGTGCGCCAACCAGTGTGAAAGCACTTGCCACTACTACGGCAGCATTCTACGGAAACGCGGTCTGTGCCAGCGCGGCGAGCACTGCAAGCCTGGCTGTGTGGACAAACTGCGACCGGACTGTCCCAAGCTGGGCAAATACTGGCGTGATGAAGATACCTGCGTGCATGCGGACGAGTGTCCGTGTATGGACAAGGCCGAGCAGTATGTCCAGCCGCACAAGCCCGTTGTGGCTGAGCTGGAGATTTGCCAATGCATCGATAATGCCTTCACGTGTGTACCCAATAAGCCGGAGCCGGCGCCAAAACCAACGATAAGTAAGTGCCAGACATAATTGATAGAACTTTGATTCCTATAAACATTGATTTTCTGCAGAGCCTTTCGAGCCCATAGTTCCTATAGTGCCGATTACTCTGACTCCACCCTTGCATTGTGCACCCGAACGGTAAGATGTTTAGCTTTAAAGTTTGTGATAGATTTATTTATTTGATTTTCAATCTCGTAGTCTCATACCCATGATTGAAAATGGCCCGGACTCATTGCCCGATAGCATCTTCAACGCTAGCTCTAAGCTGGCTCCAGAGCATGCGCCGCACAAAGCGCGTCTGAGCAAGAAACCAGCAACTGACAGTGGCAGCTGGTCACCACAGATCAACGATCAGATGCAGTACTTGGAGCTGAACTTTAAGCATCCGGAGCCAATTTATGGAGTCATCATGGCTGGCAGTCCGGAATTCAATAACTATGTGACGCTCTTCAAGGTAGTTAAGGCGTTGCGGCTTAGCATTCGAAAGTTCAATATAAAGTGATGTATATTTTAGATTCTGCACAGTCACGATGGCATCGCCTATAACTATCTGGTCGATGAGACGGACAAGCCGCAAATGTTTAATGGACCTTTGGATTCGCGTGAACCCGTGCAGACACTATTCAAGATACCCATTGAGGCAACCTCATTGAGAATTTATCCACTCAAGTGGCATGGATCGATTGCTATGCGTGTCGAGCTGTTGATTTGTGGTGAGCTACCAGTTGTCACTTTGCCACCCACATTGCCCACAAGCACAGAGCGTCCGTCAATGCATTTGGAGCTGGAGTGTGTTGATGAAATGGGTGTGGATAAGGGTCACATGCATGAGCAACAGATACAGGCGAGCAGCTTGTGGCAGCTGCAGCAACCGGCTAGGAAACCACGTTTACTCGACCTGCTCAAGCTGTCCACACCACTGGCATGGCGTCCGCTTGCCAATACGCCCAATGAGTTTATCGAATTTGATTTCCTGGAGCCACGCAACTTATCCGGTTTTATTACCAAGGGCGGCCCCGATGGCTGGGTAACTGGCTACAAGGTTATGTTCTCGAAGAGGAAACCCACTTGGAACACGGTGCTCGCACCCAACGGACAGCCACGTATATTCGAAGCAAATGTAGACGAGCAAACGCCACGTACCCATCACTTTAAGAAGCCAATTCTGACGCAGTATCTAAAGATTGTGCCCGCCAAGTGGGAGGGCAACATAAACATGCGCATCGAACCATTGGGCTGCTTTAAGCCTTATCGTAAGTAACTGAAAAGCTTAAGTAGGCAAATCCCATTGATTTCAACTGTGTCTTTCCCTATCCACAGCTGTCGTGAAGGAGGAGATACACGAGGAAACACTGGAGCCAACCAAATGCAATGTATGCGAAGGCATCACCGGCTCAAGCCCCGATGCCAAGAAGTGCCAATGCAAGGATCAGCTCTACTGGGACGGCAACAAGTGTGTGCAACGTAATCTCTGCCCTTGCGTAGAGAACTATGTCAGCTATCCGATCGGCAGCAAGTTCGAGAATGCCGCTTGTGAGGAGTGTGTCTGTATTTTGGGTGGACGCCACAATTGCAAGCCCAAGAAGTGTGCACCATGCGGTGAACGTCATCTGCGTCCGGTCATAACCAGCGATTGCTTCTGCAAGTGCGAACCGTGTCCCAAGCACCAGCGTTTGTGCCCCTCCAGTGGCGATTGCATACCAGAGGTTCTGTGGTGTAATGGCGTACAAGATTGCGCGGACGATGAAGATGCCAGCTGTCGGGACTCATTCACAGTAGAGCCGGACATTAAGCGCGAGAAGAATGAAAGTGAGTGACGTCCTCTATATGTAGGATACAAAAAATTGTTGAATTTTTTGTATTTTAGCCACGGTCATCACCTGCCCTGCGCCTGTTTGTCCACCCCAAATGAAGATAAAGATTATTGAGAAGAAGGCGCGCAAGATGTCCAAGATCTTTACATTCCACAAACAAGTGTCCATTGTGGACGATGGTGTTAGCATAACCAAAACCAAGTTTGTTTCCACGAACGAGAAAATTTTGGCCATGCCCAGCAACGAGCTGAACTATCAGGAGGAGGAGGAGTGCAGTGAATTCACCTGCGTACCCATACCCACCAAGGAGGTAAACAAGAACGAGACAATCACCTGTGTGGAGCCCAAGTGCCCGGAGAAATACGATGTTGAGCTGGACATGAGCAACGCTAAGGCGGGCGATTGCCTCAAATATACGTGCGTGCTGCGACCCAATAAGGATGATGTTTGCGAGATAAGCGGCAAGAGCTTCACCACCTTTGATGGCACCATGTTTAAATATAGTCCCTGCAGTCATATACTAGCGAGAGACATACACAATGGCAGCTGGACCATATCGGGTAGATATTTGATAATAATTCTATATATTAAGTAGGTTTTTTTTTATATATATTTTGTTCATGCAGTTCATCAGCAGTGCAGCGATGATACGCGCAAAGTCTGCCATAAAGTGGTCACCATTACGGATCTGCAGGCAGGCAACGAGTTAGTGCTGTTGCCTCATCTTAAGGTGAAATTCAATGGGTTCGAGTTCACCGTACAGCAGCTTCTCAATTCGCCCGTTTGCAAGGCCTCGTTTGTGGTTTCGCAGCCGGGCAAGACGTTGCTGGCAGTGTCCACCAAATATGGCTTCTGGGTGCAATTGGATGACATTGGTATACTGAAGGTGGGCATCTCCTCCAAATTTATACGCACTGTGGACGGTCTGTGTGGCTATTACAATGGCATTCCGCGTGATGACAAGCGCACGCCCGATGGCCAAGTGTTGGCCAATACGGAAAAGTTCGGTAACAGTTGGTACGATAAACGCATACCACTTGATCAATGTGGCGATCAGAAATGCACCAGGCAACTGCAGGCCAAGGCGCTGCAGCTGTGTAACATAATCAAGTAGGTATTCATTTGGTTCTCCCTAGTTACTCTTTAGGTAATCTTGTTTATATTGTTCTGCAGCCATCCCACCTTTGCCAAATGCCACAAGGCTGTCAATTATAAGCAGTTTTCGAACAATTACTGCCTGGAGGCTGCTTGTGATTGCTTGCTGGCAAATAATGGAGACGCCACTGCATGCAAGTGCAATATACTCGAGAGCTTCGTGAAGAAGTGCCTCAGTGTCAATCCACTGGTTCAGCTAACCACGTGGCGAGCAGTGCATCAGTGCGAGATTAGCTGTCCAGCTCCCTTGGTGCACACCGATTGCTATAAGCGACGCTGTGAACCTTCATGCGACAATTTGCATGGCGATGATTGTCCTGTGCTGCCGGATATCTGCTTCCCGGGCTGCTACTGCCCCGAGGGCACCGTTCGCAATGGTCCCAAGTGTGTGCCCATTGCCGACTGCAAGGATTGTGAGTGCAAGGCGCTGGGCAACTCCAAATACCTAACCTATGACCGCAAGAGTTTCAGTTTCAATGGCAACTGCACCTATCTACTGTCTCGGGATGTGGTGCTGCCAGGTGTGCACACGTTCCAGGTGTATGTCAGCATGGATGATTGTATGAAACTTGGCAAAGTCAACGCCATGGAAGGTGCCAGCTGTCCCAAGTCACTGCATGTGCTCAATGGTGATCATGTGATTCATGTGCAGCGTGTGCCGAACCAACCAAAGGCACTGCAAGTGCTGGTGGATGGCTTCGAGTTGAAGAAGATACCATACAAAGATAGCTGGATAACATTGCGCCAAGTGGTGGGCAAGGAACTGATACTAACTCTGCCCGAGTCGCATGTGGAGCTGACAGCCTCATTCGAGGATCTAATCTTCACGCTCGGTGTACCCAGCATCAAGTATGGCAGCAAAATGGAGGGCCTTTGCGGTGATTGCAATGAAGACGCTAGCAATGACTTGAAACCAAATCCGGCCAAGAAGAAGCCGGGCATGGATGTTATACAGAGCTGGCAGGCCGATGAGCCCAAATTAGGTTTAACCGATGCCCAAGAGTGCTTGAGTGAAGATGTGCCCAAGGAGAGCTGCATACCCTTGCCGCCAGAGAAGGATCCCTGCCTGCAGTTCTACAACGCAGAGCTATTTGGAAAATGCCCGCTTGTTGTGGACCCTATTGCCTACGTGTCCGCCTGTCAGCAGGATATCTGCAAGCCAGGCAACACACAGCAAGGCGTCTGCATATCCCTGGCCGCCTATGCTAAGGAGTGCAACAATAAGGGCATCTGCACGAACTGGCGCCGTCCAGAGCTTTGTCCGTTCGAATGTCCCAGCGACATGGTCTACGAGCCCTGCGGCTGTGCCAAAAATTGCGATACAGTCAAGGCCATGACAGACTATGATGCGGTTAATATAAAGACCCAGGCGGTGTTCCACACGGTGAACAGCGACGATATGTGTCTCAGTTCGGAGCGCTTCGAGGGCTGCTTCTGTCCTGTCGGCCAAGTTATGGATGCCGGCAAATGTATACCAGAAGCGGCGTGCAACAAATGCGATGATAGTGTGCACCTGCCGGGCGATAAATGGCAGCAGGACAAGTGCACTGATTGCCAGTGTGATGCCAAGGGCAAGAGCTCGTGCGTGGAGAAGAAATGTCAAGTGGAGGAGAACATATGCGCCGAGGGCTACAAGCCACAAACCATAGTCAGTGCCGAAGAGTGCTGTCCACGCTATCGCTGCGTGCCGGAGCCCAAGGAATCGCAAAAGCTGTGCCTGGCTCCTCTAATGCCTTTGTGTGGACCAGGTCAATTTAAGAAGCAGAAAAATGATATTAACGGCTGTCCACAGTACATTTGCGGTAAGTCTTGAACTCTCATGACAATTTAGGCGTTTACTTACTGTTTAATTTTTATAGAATGCAAACCCAAGGAAGATTGTGATCCACTTGTGCCACCTCGCCAGCTGTTGCCTGGCGAACAGCTGGTCAAGATCGACGAAGGCTGCTGTCCCACACAGAAGATTGTCTGCAAGCCGGATCAGTGTCCATCGGCACCAGTCAACTGCCAGCAACGCTTCTATGAGGTCAGCACACAAAAAGCAGATGGCGCCTGTTGTCCCACACATAAATGCGGTACGCATATCAATCTAACTAAATCTAATAAGACGTAATTAATTAATTTAACTTTGTGTCCGCAGTGCCGCCCAAGCATTTGTGCATTGTGCAATATGAGGTGAAGGAATCGAGCAGTTTTACCAAGGAAATCGGTGACAAGTGGCAGCATGCCAAGGATGTTTGCAAGCAGGAGCAGTGCGCCTATGGACCCGATGGCATTGCTCAGGTTATCAGCACGCTGGAACAATGTACGACAGATTGTCCGGCTGGCTATAGCTATCAGAAGCTGGACAAGAGCAAATGCTGCGGCGAGTGCGTGCAGACGTCCTGTGTATTCGAGCACAAACTGTATGACGCTAATGCTGTATGGAGTTCGCCCGACAATTGTACACACTACGTCTGCCTGAAGAAGGATAAACTGTTAATGGTCAGTTCGTCGGTCGAAGTCTGCCCAGAAGTCAGTCACTGTGCAGAGCATTTACAGTATGTGGAGGGCTGCTGCAAACGCTGCAAATCTGAACCAATTATAGAGAATCTATGTGAGTGTAGGAGAATAATCTATTTATTGCTATACACTAATTTGCCATTATATTCCATTGCAGCTAACTGCCTGCCAGTTTCTCTAGCCGAACCGCTGACGAAGGAGTTGCTGAAGTATACCAAGCCTGGTCATGGTGTTTGCGTGAATGCTGAGCCTATCAAGGGCTTTACGGATTGCGAAGGCGCCTGCAGTTCGGGCTCCAAATATAATAAACTAACGGATATGCATGAGAAGTTCTGCACCTGTTGCACCATCAAATCTTATCAAACGATCTCAGTCAAAATGGTCTGCGAAGATGGTTTCAAATACAATCAACGCGTAAGTTTCATAATTCTCATATATTTTGTGTATATTGCGATAAAATTCATTTTTAATTGGCAGCATGAGGTACCATCGAATTGTGGTTGCTCGCCGTGTGCTGAGTTCACAGAGAGCGTGATTGATATGCGAATGGCTGAATCGAAGCAAAAGCCACTTTCACTGCTGCAGTTTATTGGCCATTGAGGCGTTTTAGCTCCTCTGCTATCCTAGTTTTTAATAATAAATACATGTATCATAACAAAAAAAACAAAAATATTAAAAAATTCTCATTTGCTTTATGAATGCTTATTGGAAAAACATTTCAGCTTCCAGTGATCAATCAAACTATCGAAATCTTTCTCTAGTTCCGATATATTTATGTACACACATCTAGTGATCGCTCAGTTCATCTCTATTAATAATAAGTGTAAAGTTTGTGTTTCATAATGTGCAATTGCCATGCTACTTTCAACGAGTTCAGCTTAACTCAATTTATTGCAGCGTCTAGAGTTACGCCAATATTTGTCCATGGCACGCAACAGACCTACGGCGGGCAGTCATTATTTTCGCTACTGGTAAGTCTGGCAGCCATTAAAAAAAAAGAATGTTGTGGCACCTTTTGATAATGCAGTCGACATGGTTGTTGAGCTGTTTATGAAAACTTTGCGGCTTTCAGACTCGGACTTAACTTCACTACATTTGCATTTCAATAATTAATTGTTATTGTTGGCTGTGCGCGCTGCTCCGTGTTTGTTTTTCACATGTGCAGCAACTATACTATATGTATGTATGTATGTAGGTATGCGTGCATTTCCCTTCGACCAGACAGCGCAAGGCTATAAAAATGCGTGCCAGCAACTACGTAAGTAGATACGACGTACGTAAGCACGTGCACACAGACATACGTACGTAATAACAAAGACGTTGACTTTTCTGTGGCGGACGTTAATTTATTTACTGCTGCGCTTGGCAAATGGCACTGCGCTCTCACGCTCTCCCTCTCCCGCTCCCACCAACACACACACATATATAGACGTCCCTCTCTATTAAGAACCGCAAGCAATGCGCGCTCTGCACTTTTGCACATTCATTGCATTTTATTTATTGTATGATTCAACAATTTACGTAAGTTAGCGACGCGAATATGAAATTATCCTTTTGTGTGGCGGGCCCAACGAAACTTGCCCCAAGGAAGTTGACAATAAAAACACGTACACACGCCTATTATGACAGGCTTGAGGCATTCTTTTTTTTTTTTTTTTTTTTTTTTTTTTTATTAATGCAATGCCAAAGTACCTGGCTAAGTTATTGTTCCGCCCTCCCGTTTCGGGGTATTTGTGCATGTTTAATACGGCCCGCGGCTGGGCTTATCAAGTATTCAATATGGCGGCGCAAATCTTAAAGTGAGGCAACTTTTCTAATTTGTCATTGGCGTCAATTAGGGACGAAAGCCAACAGCAGGAAGCCCACATATACATATACATCTACTATATGCACGTTTGTATGTATATGCATTAGATGGGCGTTGGGTCACAGAAATTGAGGAAATAACCAATTAGACAGCTGACACACACATACACAGGCACAGCAGTGTTCTCTCTGTGTAAAATTCTTATTGGAATATATATTGAAATTTAATGGAGCATATGCTGCACTGAAAAAAATCATCATATTTTGTGCATATTGTGTAAGAGAGTGTAGTCTATATAATTGCCCAGAAGTAATCTCAAGCAGGAAATGAACAGTGAAATGGCTAGCGATACGAAATACACACACACACACACACACACACACACAAATATACCTACACACAAGTGGTAAACGGTAAACACTTTTTGTACACACACACACACACACACACACACATAGATGCATGGACACATCAAAATTTATTTTTGTTCAGCTATTGCCAAATCGATATGCAATTTTCCTAAATATTGTACTTATTGGTAAAATGTAATATATATATATATATATATATATATATATATATATATATATATATATATATATATATATATATATGTATAGTATATGTGCTTTACAGTCGTACGGCCGCTTAAAAATCTAAAATGCAAAAATCGTTTATTTGCTCAAGAGCCGTTAAAATGTACAAGCTGCAAGGCGATGGCCAAATGTCTCTATGTGTGTGCGTGTGTGTGTGTGTGTGTGTGCTTGGGCTGATTCGTTCGGCCGCTGCAAAAAGTCAAACATGGCCATTTGTTGCAGGTTTCAATTTCAGTTGATTGCATACAGAGAAAGAAGCAGAGCGAGGGAGTGAGAGAGGTAGGGTGAGAGTGTGAGAGAGAGTAGCAACTAGCTTGCTACCTTCAATGCCATTGACGAAGAAATTGTTGTAGATATTTGGACGTGCAGTCGAGCGCAAAAAAGCAACAGAGACATCGACGACAGACGATCCGACAGTGCCAGCGCGACTGTGTGCGGGCTGTGCATAGAGACATATGTAGAGCTCTCACACACACATACACACACACACACACACACACAGATGTAAAACATACAAAAATTATAAGGATATACGCTACGTGCAGTCAATAAATAAAACAGTTCCAGTAGCAGTCTTTGCCAGGCAGCAACTACCAAGCACATATGCCCTACCAAAAGAAACACGTTCGATTTAATACAAATGCGCTTAGGTGTAGGCGGGCGGGTGTGGGTGGAGCTCGGCGGCTGGGTGGGATTTATGCCAAGCGACGTTTTAAGTCTTCGTCGCAGCAACAGCTGCTGATGCTTCTGCTACTGCTTCCTTTGAGGCTGCTGCTGCCACAGCTGCGCTTACGAATGCGCCCCATAAAGTCATTGCATTGCATTGCATTTGCCTGGTTAGCAATTTGTAATAATTTTCCTACTACGATGGTTATCTAATTTTGTATGCTCAAATAAATATGTTTCTTAGTTTGCCTGCCTTGCTGACTGAGCATCATTTCGTGTAACCTGTTCGATTGGCCCACCTTGGCAACATTAAATCAAATACAAACTTAAATTTTGAGATTAGTTTTTGTAAAGCAATTGCAGCAACTATAACTCATTTATCATATTTCCAATCAAAGTTATGTGAAATTTTTGGGGGTTAACAAAAGTCTTTGCATACTTTCGAGAGAGTCATTTGGGGCCAAGAACCATTTTTGTCTTTCAACCCTGTGGCAAGTCTATAAATTGTGATTTTACATTCCGTAAACTCAGCTAAGCTAAAACTTTGGCTACTAAATGGCCAAACAGTTATGTTGATAAACAAAAACTCGTTGCATACCTTTTACTCTACCATGGCCAAAATTTGCAAATATCTGAACAATGCGAGCTGATATGCTGACTGTGCTGACTGTTGACTGCTGTTGGTTTTGCTATTTTTGAACTTAAGAAACTCACACAGACAGAGGTGTTGATTTTGTGTCGTGTGCGTGTGCATGTGTGTGCGGGGCACATTAAGTTTGGCATTAAATTCAAAATACGTGGAAAATGCGTATGGGAAATGCAACAGCTGCATATTGTTTGATAAATAAATAGCAAATATACATACAAGCGCGTCTTTCACATTTGTGTATATGTAACACATACACACATACACAGTCACATTCACTTGCGCGCACACACACACACACACACACACACATACTCTCACATACATTTTGCTATTACCCAACGCAATGATTTTTCGGCACAAGCTGTTGTCAGTGATATATGTGGGAGAGTCTATCTGGCAAACGCACATGTGTGTGTGAGTGTCTGCTTGACTATGTGCTGGTGTTGCTATCTAGTTGCCTCTCACCTTTGCCGTTACCTCGCTGCATTTTCACTTTAACATTTAAAGTTGCTTTTATGTAGCGATGCGGCTGATTAGAGAGAGAAAAGGATGCAAAATTTATTGCAACTGTCTGCGAAAGATAATTTAAATAACAAAACTCTCACGCGCACGCACAGATACTTACACACACACACAGATACAGACACACGCACTCACACATACACAATGGCCACAAATTGTTACGACAGTGATAAATAAATGTTAACAATGTGCAAATTGTTTAAATTTGCCGCAGCAACAACACCAAACAGCAACAACAATGCGAGCAGAGTTTGTAACAAATGCAAATGCACATTTACAACCACAATTACAATTGCATTATCACACACGCATATACTCACGCACACCCACACCCACACACACACACACATAGATGTATGCATGCCAGCATGCGGCTTTTGTGTTGCACATACACACACACATACACACACACACACACACACACGCACAGTCAAGCACAATTTGACACTCACATTCTCACACACACACACACACACGCAGAAACATGTGAAAAAAGTTGCACGTTAAGTTTTACTGGCTGCAGTTTATACCCTTTCTTTATGGGAGGAAGACAGAGGGAGGTAGCGAGTGAGAGCACAGCCTTTTGATTTGTTAGCAGCAGTTAGCAATTGAGTTGAAGATTTATATTAATATTTAGTAAATTGTGTAGAGATTCAAGAAATTGAAAGTGCATTAGCATAGCTAGAAATTATGTATATATGTACATAGATCATATATATATATATATATGTGCATATTTGCTAGGGTATGAAAATGTCGACATACTAAACTTAACCACGCTTTCTTGTTCGCATTGTTGTTGCTGCCGCTGTTGTGAGAGTTATTATTATGGTTGTTGTTTGTTGTTGCTGTCGTTGTTGCTATTTAAGACTGGTTTGTTGCTTTTGTTGTTGTTGCCGTTGCAGCCTCAAATGCTGAAGAACGAAAAAGTTTGCCTGGCAAATTTGCTTTAAGCAGTTATTGTGTTAAATATTTAAAGTACTTTGACAAAATCGAGTTATGACTTGTTAAATAACTAAGATATAAATTGATTTAAGCTAAATTTACATAGCATCAATAAGTTTCTTTATTTGGCCGAAAGAAATCCTTTAGCTCGGCTCTCTATATCGCGTCTTGTATCTATTGCACATTTTAAACGGATTTTCATGTTTGGCTAATGCCACGAATTATGTCGTCATAATGTCGAACATTCCAAGCCTCCATCTCATTTGTGTTCGTAGGCATGCATTTTGTTGCTAATGTCCTGGTTCAGGCATTGTGGCTAGTCCTTGACAGAAAAACGCGAGTAAAACTATTTTTACAGTGCTTTTTATATACCCTAAAAATGATATTATATTTTAGCAAAAAATTCTTAAAAAATGTTTGAGCTTTTGGCATTAATTAGAGATAAAACCGAGTCGAAAATGCGGTCGAACACAAAAGATGCGTCAAGGTTTGTCCAAAAATCACAAAATGAAGCCTTCAGAAAGTTAAGTTGATGGCAGCTTGATATTGCGAACCAGGGAGTACACCTAGCTTAAATTTTCTTTTGTATGGAACATATCTCTAGAATACTGGTGTTAGTGTGTTTAGGGTATCGTTTAGCCCAGCACACCCATCTCGAGTTCACTTAGTTTGTTTTGTTTGAATGTTGTTGTGCATTTAAATGGCGGTCGCACTTTTGGTGACGCTAATGCGGCGCTCATTTGTCGCATTTATAACACCGCTTACCCCATCACCATCAACACCAGCAGCAGCAGCAACAGCAACCTAGCCCCACCCAGCCCAACCCACACCACCACAGTTATAGCCCCTGCAACCACATGGCCTTCTGCCTCGCTTCACATATGGCACTTGGGCCGGGGCTCAGCAGGACTTTTTGGCAGCTTACTGGCCGTCGCAGTTGCACAGAGGCTCTGTGTTTATGTTTTGGCAAACTTTTTGTTTGGTGCCAACTACAATAATTTCGTTGCATAATATCCTTTGACAGGATACACTTTCGCTAAGCCTCAAGGAGCGCACAGCACGCTTGCAAACGTCATCAAACAACATTAAATTGTTTTTGGCACTCGCTCCACAGTCGTTTCGTTCATTTTTTTCTTTCTTCTCTCTCAACTGTCTTGCCAAGTAGTCGAAATCGAGTCGAAACGCGGAGTGAATCTCATGCATTCACATATTATTTGCCCATTTGTATGCTCTAGGTATTTGAAAGCAAAATACTAGGGTATATAGCTAGTGTAGCAGTGAATGGTCGCCTTGTGGAAGCATGTAGATCGGACGAACATATCTGATATGATAGTAGATAATAGATAGATGAGAGCTGATAGCTGGTAGCTGATAGCCGATAACCGATATATGATATATGAGATATGATAGATGATTGAGGATAGAGCATATATGATAGAAGATATATGATGGAGGATAGAGAATAGATGATAGAAGACAGATCATATATGATATTTGATAGATGATGGATCACATCATATGCTTTATGTCATCTGTACTTTCAGCTTCTTGCTTCAGTTCCTACAGGGTACCTGTTGGTTGTTTAACGTTCGTGCATTGCTTTCTTTTGCTGTTTCGCTATTGTTTTGTTTGGCTCTGACGCTGTCCAATAAACAACATTTATGCATGTTTACAATTTAATATGTTGCGCGCACATGTGTAAAAAACAATTTGTGCCTGCTTGGCACAGCCTGGCTGGCTGGCTGGGCTGTCTGTTTGGCTGTTTGGCTGGCTGCCTGGCTGGCAGGCATAGCAAAAAGCAGCGGCGATGAGGTCCTGGCGCTGGATAATAGCTTTGGCGGCTGCTAAAATTGTTGCTTATTGTTGGAAGTGCGCCAGGCGTGTTTCTTGCTGTTGCTGCCATTGTTCCGGCTGCTCTGCTATTGCTACTGCTACTGCTTCGTCTTCTTTTTGTTGTTGTCGTTGTTGTTGTTGCTGGATTGGCCGCAATTGCAAGCCGCTTGCGGCAAGGACATGCGGCCAGCACATTGGCATCGCGTGCGTGTTTATCATTTTAATGAAGCAGCCGCTTCGCAAATGCCCCTCCTCTGCCTCATGGCGCGCCAGCCAGCACATAATGCGTGCGTTACGTTTCTTTATCATTTAATGAGCCGTAATCAGTTTTAATTACCCACGAATGCAAGCAACGGCAGTGTCCTTAAAGACTGTACAGCGTATTGGTTGCTTAAAGTGTGCTTGCAACATGGCTGAGCAATGCTCGCTCTCTCTCTCTCTCTCTCTCTGTCTCTCTCTGTCGTTTTCTTTTCGGCAGTCTGTCTCTCTTTGTGTGTGCAAACGTGCGTTTATAATGGATTTATCTGTGTTTGCCTTTATTCGCACTCCAGCAAAAGGATATTCAGCGGACGAGTGTATATATAGTCCTGGCTGTCGCTTCATAAGCCAGCGTGCTTTGCATAATAAAAAATAAACTTTTGCTTGCCATTTGCCTTCACTCCCAGATCTATTGCAACTTGCCACAAACTTAATATGCATTTGTCTGTAGTCCTCTCTCTCTCTCTCTCTCACTCTCTCTCTCTTTCTGCCTGTCTGTCTCCCTCCCCAATAGGCGTTGTCTTAAGTATTTCGTTCAATTTGGTTTAATTTGCAGCAAAAAGTTGCTTATGCAAAATGCTTTAAATTTAGTTTTCCCTCAACTTCCACGTTTCATTTGCCATTTAATTACGTTAATTGCTATTTGGACATTTGTAATTGATTAGCAGCCATACACAGCCACACAGTGAGCGCTAAGCCAATGAAGAAACTGATTTTCAATAATGCATTCGTTTCACAAAATTCCCCAAAGAGCCAGGAAGTTTCTATTGATTGAGTGCTTGAATTATCGCCAACTAAATCTAATTACAAAAATATATTTTATTTCACAATATTTATGAATATATTTGTGTTTGGCTAAGAAAAGTCTGGAATTTAAATACAATTTGAATGAATATGTATTTAATTTCAGATTTTAATGAACTAATTATTTATATTTATCAGGAAATCTTGAGCATAGTCAAATATATAATTTACTTTGACAGCTTGACAAGTTTCAAATTGTTCGCTCATTTTGCAGAAATAAATCAAATTAGCTTATCAGTGGGCCTAAAGCCCACTTTCAGCGCTTGAAATATATGCGGTGTATATTTTGTGGGGGGCTATTTGAGCTGAGTTGTAGATAATATTGACAAATGTCTTGGGCTAATTAATTACCAGGTAGCAGCTGAGCATCGGCTCTCTGCGCTCAGCGTCTCTGGGGTCTAGACTAGGCCTCGGCATTTAACTTGAGCGCAACTTTTGACATTGAGCGCAGTTGGAGAGGCAGAGGCAGAGGGGGGGGGGGGTGAAGCTGTAGTTAAACTGCCACCTTTGGGGCCATTGCGGCTGGTGTTTTGGGTTGGATGTTAGAGGTTTGGGGGGAGGGGGGGGGGTTGGGGCAGCATTTGCGCTTAACTAAGCTGCTGGTAAATAATTCATTAATTTTCGCTTATGATTGTAATCCGCTTGTGCACGGACCACGAGCAAGACGAAGCTGACGGCGACGATGTTGAAATCCTTTTGCTATTTGCACAAGCGCACGAAACTTTAGTTAAACATAGCGGCAACGCCCTCGGCTACTTCGAAACGGGTGCATGGTATACCAGGGGGAATACACTCGTTCTCTGTACGCGTGTGTGTGTGTGTCAAGCTTGGCGCGGTTGGCTGACTGGCGGCTCTGTGATTCGGGCTCCTGGAATTGTGCAAACATTTACAATTTCAAATTTCGACTATTGTTTGCTTTGCCTGCTGCTCACCCACGCTCTATCTATGTGTGTTTGTGTGTGTGTGTGGGGCACAACTTTTGCTTTAAGTCAAAAAGTCTGAGCTGCAAAATACAAACTAAGCAGCGGGCGCTCAAAAGTAGGCAACACTATAGTGCAATAGACAGACGCAGCCAGTTGCTTGCTCTTTGCCTGCGTGTGTATGTGTGAGTGTGGGCGTGTGTGCACGTGTGTGTGCACGTGTGTGTGCACGTGTGTGTGGCATTCAAGGTCAAAACTTTGGTTAAACTTTTAAGCCTAAGCGGCTAAACAAATATGTCTAGCATACACACGGGCCCGCCCGTGACAACATGCTGCAGGACAACTGGCAGCTGCCCCATGCGGGCGCACACGCACACACGCACACTTGTGCAGATGCATATATACATGCTCAAAAAAAGTTTTATATAAGTGTAACTATATATAGTTTTTGCTTGTGTTATATATGGCATATGCAATTCTGGCTTTTAATTATTGCTCATAAATTTATATTTAATTTGATTCAATTTTTTATTAATTTTATTTATTTAAAAGTATATTAAAAATATTTTTTTAAATTTTTAAAATTTATTTATATTGTTTTTCAAGTGATTCTTATAAAAAACTGCTGTAAGTAAGGCTCAAAGGACTCGGAATAATTAATCAAAATTTCCATTTCAATGCAACCTGCATTTACCTGCAGCTTAAAATATTAATGTACTCTCGATTTTTTTAATTTGCTGCATGAATTGCACTCGCTGTAAATGGAAATATCGTTCGATAAGAAAAGCGCATTAAGATTTTGCACTCAGTAATTGAAAACGCGCGCGTAGCTGGGCATTTGTTTTTTTTTTTGTTTATTCGTTGTTTGTTTTTTTGTTGCCTTCATTCGTTTCCTGTAAGCGACACATGTGCTTTTTTTCGGCGGATGTGGGGCTGATGGGCCACAAACATTTTTGGCAGCCACGCCCACGGTCGACCAGTCTATAACCAAAAAAAAAAAAAAAATGAGGAACATAAAGAACAAAAATAGTAAACGTAAAGCCAAACAAAAGCGCAGACGATCGTCTGCTGCTGCTACTGCTGCTGCTGTTGTTGTTGTTGTTGTTGTGCTGTGCGGCATATTTGCATTTGTTTTAATGCCAGGCCGCTTAGGACAGGGTTCGAACTGCTGCTTGGACGAGAACAAGTTGAACTCGTTGCCTGTTAAGCCTAAAATCGACATGCAACCTAGTGGCCCCGGGGTGTGGTCGACGCCCACATGGCCATCATTTTACTCGCTCCACAGCTTCACAGCTGCACTCCATCCAAACGTGCACAACGTGATGCGACCAGGAATACTATACAACGGCTGCTGCTGTGCGGCTGCAACGGCGTTAAACTTGGCACTTGGCCAACGGAATTTGCTGGCATAAAGTACAAAATATTCCAACTGCCTGCTGCTGTTGCTGCTGCTGCTGCTGCTGCCTCCAATGCCGTTGCCGTTGCTGTTGTTGCCGTTGCTGTTGTTGTTGTTGTTCGTGCCCAGCTTTTGATGCTGCTCAGTTTGCTAGGCTTGGGCACAATTTGAGGCTTATTTCTGTATGGTTGACACTCGGCGCAAAAATTTGTCGTAAGTGCAATTCGTTGTGGCGTCGGCGTTGTTCATTCGTATCAACTCAATTGCAATTGTTTTGCGCCTTAAGTTATGCTATATATTTTTGCTTTAAAGCCCTGCCCTCCACACGCAGTCAATGACACTTGAGCGAGGCTTTCAATTCGAAGCATTCTCGATTATAATTTCAGCTCAATTTCGACCGAACTATAATTATATATATGAATTCGCCTACAAGATCTGGTTGCGATATTAAAGTCTATTGAATTTCCACAGCAGTTAGCACAGTTCAAGCTAAAGCGCTTTGCTGGCGTTATCGATGCGTGGGAACGCTTTTTGAGCAACTTGTAAGGCAACATTATAATATGCAAAGTAATGTCATAATTAAGGATTTATATGAAAAAGTTGCGCCATAACACACTCTAAGCACTTGCAACTTGAACTCTGACAATTTTGAACTTGTCTCCCACACACACACACACACACACACACACACTTTTACAGAAAAAGAGCTCGAGAGAGAGAGAGAGAGAGAGACAGAGTGTGGTAGCTACTCCGTGAAGCACTTCATAATCAGCCATATTGCTGGCAGTTGCTTGTAGCACGCATATCAATCTCTCTTCAGCGCTGCACACAAAGGCTTCGAGAGGAAAAAGTTTTTGCGAACTGCTCGCGCATTCGCGGAAATGACACTGTGGGGCATGAATACTAATTTCTAATTTCGCAGCTGGCGTCGACAACACATTAAGTTGGTACCCAACGACGACGTCGTAGATAGCGGCTTGCAGTAAACTAAACCAAAAATTTGCGCTGCGTTGAGCATATTTTGCGGTTGGTAAATGGGTTTAGGGAGCATGAGATTTGGCTGCGACATCTTCTGGACAGTGGAGAGATTGTAGCGTTGGGCTTTGCCTGGGTTAGTTGGCGGCAGCAGCAGTAGACTCAGCAGCGACAGCAGCTCCACTTGACTCTGCAGTTGACAAAAGTTATGCGTTTGCATTTCCGTCACCCAAATGGTGCAATCAACATGCCAGACAGAGACAACGAATGCGAAGGGGTATAAAGGATCAAGTGAATGCCCTTTCGGTAATGGTATGAATGCTGGCATTGCCATAGAATGAGATGAATTTTATGTTATGGAATTAATTATGTTTGACAAGGCACAGCAGCTGATTAGCACGACTTGATTTCAGGAGAATTAAAACAAAAGTTACTTTTTATGTGGTATAGTAAGACGCATCTATATACACTATTGTCTCTATCTTTTAAATCACCTTATGTAATAGTCCATTAACTCATCTCTCGAACAAGCTTCCAGGCCATTAGATTTGATTTTACTTAACTATATTCTCTAGCTAAGACATAATTGATGACATTTTTGATATACCCTGAGATGTGTGCACGCTTGCCCTTGCCCATGCTATCTATGCTGGTCTGTTGTACAATCTTTGCTATCGTCAGTTGCATCTAAAGCGCTTGCCACATTGTTGTTGTGGTTTTTCTGGGCAGCATCAGCAGCTTGTAGTTCAGAAACTTTTCGGAGCACGTTGCGGCGCATGCTGATGATGATAATGATAATGATAATGTTGTTGCTGCTGCTGCTGCTGCTGCTGCTGCTGCTACTGATGATGATGATTTGTATCAGGCTGATGAGCGAGTTGATAATGATGTTGATACAGTTGATAGTCAAGTGGATGGCATGGCCAAAAAGAAACTTTTTGGCGACTCGGACTTGCGCTCATTAGACGTTAATTGCGCTGACAGCGCGCGCGTCGAGTTAATAAACAAATTAAATGGCCCAAACAGGCTGCCAATTGGCCAGCTGGAATTAAAACTGCAGCCAGCTAGCCAAAGTTGGCCAAAGACATTTGGCATGTGCATTTTCTACACTTGACATTTTCCATACACTCAACACAATTGAAAATACTACAGTGGGGTATAATGGTTTGTGGGTTGTGTATGTAACATGGGGTGAATCTGCCTATTTGAAAATGAATTGAACTCAATCATTGGTTGAGTAATAATAACAATATATTTTCGAGCTTTAAATCAGCGTAATTCGCTCAAATCTAGATTAATTTTTGACTACTATTTAGTATTTTATACTGTCTACTAGCGACATTCTCTACTGGAAATGATAAGTTTAGAATAATTTTTTGTTGGCAAATAATTCTCAGCTTAACAATATCGTCGCGTACTCGGTCAGGGTATCTGCGAGTCGTGTGCATTGCCGCCATATAATGTGTCTGTGTGTAAATGCTACATATACTTGTCTGAATTCCAACGAGTTGACATTTGCACACTGTCTGCCACTCAGATGTGCAATCCTCGACTACCCTTAAGCCTCACCTCGTTGCTCCATTGTTTGCATGCCAAACAAACAAGAACAAAAACAAAAAGAAAAAATATATATAGCTAGAAGAAGAGAGAAAAAAAATGAAAATACAGTTTTGTCTGCGTCGCTGGTTTGTCTGTCTGTCATCCTGTCCAGCGTCCGGACTTGTCTGTCATGACATTTGTCCTTCCGTCGCGTCCGTCCGTCCGTCCGTTTGTCTATCTGTCTGTCTGGTTCCTGATGCCCATCCATGTTTAGCTTAAATAACTCAACGACGACTGTTGCGGCATAGAAAATGAAAAGTTCGCATTTGTCACTGGCATAACGGATACCGGGGACTCTGCTCCCTGGTTATTGTCGTTGTTTATGCATTTCATAAATATAAAAGTGCCCAAAAATCCACTGACGAGCCTTTGGGATTGATAACATACCATTGCCACAGCCATTGCCTCTGCCTCTGCCACTGCCGCTGCCGCTGCCGATGCCGCTGCCACAGCCAGCTGTGCGAGTCTTTTATAATGAGTGGCATTTCGCAAAAGTTGAATTGCGAGCACTTAAAATTGAACTTTGTGACGATGATTTTTGTTTTTGCTGATCGCTCGACTCGACAACATCAATTTGAAAGATTAACCGACTAAGATATTTGATGTGCTTTTCTGTTTTGATGAATTTGGGTTGCTCGTTTTGAGAAATTGGTTGCGTTTCTATTTTAGTCATCAAGTTTAGATGGAAGTTTATTTTCAAAATGGAATAACTTGAATGAAAGATTGTCAGGCTTTTATGTTTTATATATAACAGCTTGTGCTGAGTATTCAGGTATTATCTAAAAATGTCTAAAGAGTTTATTTGAATTTCATATTATATATATAAACTATTACGTCTTTAAGATGGTTTAGTTTCTAGTAGTTAAAGATCCGAAGGCGAAGCTCAAGAAAAATTATTTCTAACTTTCTAAAGCAGATTTAAGCTACTATTGCTGTCAAGTTGCTCAACTATATAAAACTTTTAATAATATATTTGTATTCCCATTTTATATATCAGTCTTTATCGATGATTCTCCCTCTGCATTGCTCTATCTCTTTTCCTTTCTCATTTTGTTTATCTCTATAATTTTCTCTAAGTTTCTGCATGTTCCTCCGTCTTTCTGTCTATCTCTTCCTGTTTTTCTGAATTGCAATTTCTTTCTCCTCTCTCTCTTCCGTTCTCTTTCTCTCTCTCTCTCTCTCTCGATCTCTTTCACTTTCATTCCATTCATTTTCAATCTCTCTCACTTACTCTGCCTCTCTTTATCTTTTGCACTCTTTTTGTTTTTACACTCCCGCTCTAACTCTCTTGTTCTTAGTCTCTCGTTCTTTCGGTTTCTCGTCTTCTTACGCTCTCATTCTTACTCTTTCTTTGTCTATCACTAACTCACTATCATTCTCCCTTTCACTATACTTTTCTTCCTCTCACCTTTCTCACTCTGTGTCTATCACTTTCTCCATTTCTGTGCGTCGCTCTCATTGTAATTTGCTATTAAAATGCTTGCAGCTTGTGATTTGCATTTGCTTAATTGTGAATAATCTGCAATATGCATCAATATTAATTTCTTGCATTCAATTTTACCTGCTTAATTTGGCAGCTCTCGTCGGTCCATTGGTGGCTGTGTGAAGGCAAAGCCGAAATCGGCTTGCCGTGGCATTACAATCAATTATGCATTAGCTTAAATCGTCACATATGTGTGGAGCAAATGGAGCTGCCCTTCCTCTGCCTTTCTCTATCCCTTGCTTTCGCTCTTGCCAATCTGTGTGCGCCACACAAAGTCAGCGAATTCATTTCAGTTACTGAAGTTGTCCTGCCGGGCTGCCTTGACTGCTCCTGCTTCAGCTTCAGATTCAGCTTCAGCTCCAGCTCCAGCTCCGAGTCCTGTTCAGGCTCAGTTTCAGTCTCTGTTTCTGTCAGACGGGCTTTCATGTGAATTGAATTGATTTTCAAGTGGTCTATGCTATTAGTTGTAATTGATTCTTGAAATAATTTATTTCATGGCTTTTTGTCGCCAGCGGAGACGCAGCCGAGGCTTATCCTTATGCCGGCAAGACGTGTTCGTTCTGCAAATTGCATATAAAAGACTTTAAAATGTTAATGGCCTTAAATTAATTAGAAGGCACACACACACATACAGTGACACTTTTCATCACTTTGAAAGGTGACTCAATTTAAAGCTGACAGCTGCCAGAGGCACAAATAATTCACGAACTGCACTTGGCTGCTGCTGTTTCTGATGCTGATGCATTTCTCTGACTCTATCTCTGGGGGATATTAAAAACGCGTTCGTCGACTGAAAATAAATATCGAAGAGCTGACGAGCTGAAGAGCTTTGACTAGTTTTGGTTTTGCTGCTGATGGCTGTTGCCACACGTTCGACTCATTGCTAATTCCACGAAATCGAAGCATCATAAAACCTTGATGCTGCATTTGGCCGCCAACTACAACACAGCACAGCCGGCACAGGCTCTGCTGATGCTGTCTGCTCGCTCGCTTGCATTATGTTAGCATATTTTCAAGTTTTTTTCACGCCACTCGCAGCCACTTTGTTGCCCCAGTACCTCCAGCATCGAGCAGCTGCATCAGCAGACGACAACGGCGTTCCGTTTGGGCTGCAATTTATTTATGAGCCTGTTGTGTTCATGAATATTTTGTGTGTTGTGTTGCTGCCTGGCGGTTGCTGCCTCGCCGTGCCGTGGCACCTAGCT
This sequence comes from Drosophila anceps, assembly GCA_035045945.1. NCBI lineage: Eukaryota > Metazoa > Arthropoda > Insecta > Diptera > Drosophilidae > Drosophila > Drosophila anceps. Next base: position 123,922 of record JAWNON010000150.1, read on the forward strand.
CTGCTCTGCGCTGCTCTGCTCTGCTCTGCACTTAAAACTTGTTTGATTTACAAAATGACGGCATCGTCGCCATTGCCATTGTTTAGGCGCTGCACTGCCGCACACCATCCTCTGCCTACCTCTGGACGCGGGTGCAGGCAGTTCGAAGTGCGTTCCACTGTTCGCTGTTAACTTTTCTCCTTTTCTCTGCACAGCAAATTTATTAGAAGTTGACAAAATGGCGCTGGTAAGGATGTACGTGATCTGGGCCATAGATGAAGGCAGTCGTTTTTGGGCGGCATCGAGGTGTTGTGCAAAATAGTGCAAAGTGTAAGATTGACGCTTTTACCAAATGCTAAAATGACACTGCTCGAAAGTGGGCGCTAAACTTGAAAGCATTCGTGTATAAATAGCGTTGTGTAATGGGGTGAAGATGATAGAAATCATTTCTGCATACGGCGGCAATTTATGTTTCTCTGGTTTTTGTATAATTATATATTTTTTTAAATTTATAAAAACGTAATTATACTTCAAAAATATACGTAAATGAAACGAGCCTAAATATATTATAATAATATATTTATATATATCATTTTTATATATAATAATATAGTTAAATATACTAAAGATTTTTTAAAATTTATTCAATTAAATCAAGCTCTAAGAGCAGATGTAAGACTTATTATTAACTTCGAAAGAAGAACATGAAGTCTTAATACATTTTAGTTAGATTCCCTTTATACTTTCAATTCAAGTAAGATTTGATTTAAATTGAATTCTAAAGCAAGTTCTTTGGTATATTTGTAAGGCTTAGAAAAATTCAATTAATTTCATAGTATCAAATTCAGTTTTTGTGTATCGATTTTTAGACCAACAAAATCTGAGCTAATTTAAGCAAGATTTTCCTATAAAAGTCGTCCAACTAAGCAAAAATCGCTAGCTCAGAAGCCATTAAAAATATGTCAGGTTAATTTACAGCTAATCATAAATAAAAACGCTAAAACTCCCACTCACCCACAGACAGACACACACACACCAGATAACAAAAAGAGAAATAAAGAAAATGCCAAAAGGCAAAGAGCAGAAAGACACACACAGCACAGAGAGAGTGAGAGATAGAAAGAGAGAGGTAGAGACAGAGAAAAAGTTGTGTATTAAATATTGTGTAGGCCTGCCAGGACACATTAACTTTGCAACAGAAATGGACAGGACAAGCGGGCAGGCGAACTCGACTTCAGCTGAGCTGAACTGAGCTGGGCAGGCAAGAAAATTATCTGGCTAAATGCCAAAAAATTATGCACACACAGACACACATACAGTTGGACATAAACAGGGCAGACAAACGTGGCAGGACATGCTCTATGCACGTTTCGCGTGAGCGGCTCACGAAGGACACTCACACTCGCCCACACACACACACACACACACACACACACACACAAACTAACCACAATTAGGATAAGCGACGCTACAGTGCTTCAAAGTGCTGGCGGCGTTTAGAAAAAAACCAAAAAAAAAAAACCAAAAAAATAACAAAAACAGAAGCAACACCAAAGAAAAGAAAAAAAAACACATTCAAGCTGAAAACTGTAAACTGAACCGCTGCAGGGCAGCCCCGAAAATTGTGCAGCCTACTTTTTGGATAGGTATTTGGGGCTGGGGCAGCGGTAGAGCTGGCGCTAGCTGGTGTCCAACTTGCATAGCCCCCCGAAACAGAAAAAAGAGACAAAATTAACAGTTAGCTACAACGCTAAACGTGCAAACGCCAACAATTTTCGCAACAGGGCTGCAGCGCAACCTTCACGAATTATTCCATATCATTAATTATATAGTTTTCTTAACAAATTGCTTGGAAATGTTGGAAATAATAAATGTTGTGGTTTTCTCTGAGTAAACAAGTCTAGATGGACTACTGATTAGAGTGATAAAGACATTAACAATTTTATTGTATTTTTTTGATGTCTTATTATGTGAACATAGCAGAGAAACCTCTCTGTTATCAGCGAGCTGAAAGTCAATTTTTGATGTATACTAGGAAATGTATTTTAAACTTAAATAACATTTGAGCTAATCATACTTTTTTTTTATGTGTTTCTAATAAAGTTTAATGATTTTCCAGATTTTGAATCTGCAAATAGTGTTTTCACAACAACTTTGGAAAGAATGAGGACCAATTTGCAGGTAATTATGGTCAAAAAGTATTTATTTTTTTAGAAGAGTTTGTGAAGCTGAATTGTGGAATGTATCAATAACTTTCGGTAAGTATAACTTCAATTAAAGCCTAAGGCTTAAGCTATGCAAAAATGTCCTATAAAGCCAACTTGTATCAGCGAAAAGTCTTCCAAATACTGAATACTGAAACTTTAAAATAATATTTAAAAAAAGATATAAACTTCAAGTTTTTAGGTTAAGTATGGTTATATATATGAGATTCAATATACATAATGTTGCACTATGAATATTTTTTTGAGTTCAACAAAAATCCTTTTGAAATTCTGTTCTATCTTCGAACTCTTGACTTATAGCACCTTTCCTTTAACTGTCATTAGCTGTCCTTAGCTGTCAAGTGTTATCCCATGATTGTTTAATGGGTGTTTTTCTTAAATGTTTGCCAGCCCTGGCAGCTGATGGTGACTGCAACTAACTCAACCAACTCTCATGGACTGACTAACTGTCTCTTTGGCTCTCTGTGTAGAGAGGTCCGTCTGCTGTTGGTCCTTTTGGGCCTATTAGCCTTAATGGGACTTTTGCATGCTTCACTACAACAACTCGCCGGCTGCTGACTGCCGACTGCCGACGGCCTCTTGCCACATATTTCGCTACGTTTCGTTTCATTTCTTTTTATTTGACTCTTTTTTTTTTAGAAGCTCACCCTGCCACGGCATTTTTTGCACGTCTTTGCAGTTTTCAATTATTTATGGTTTGTGGACGCTTTTGCATTAAAACTGCCTAAATATTGCCAAGCCAAGGCAAGGCGGAGGTAAAGGCAAAGGCAAAAGCAAAGGCTTGACTATGCTGCTCTGCTGTGCCTGCCCAGCCAGACAACCAAATTGCCAAGGCAAAATATGGCAATGGCCAAAGCTGCAGTTGACCCAGCATATGAGTCAATCCCACAAGTAGACCCAGCCCCGCCCACTTTGCTATGGCTATGGCTACGGCTATGGCTACGGCCCATCTGTCTGCCCACGTGGTAAGCCTGCCTCTGTTTATGTAAAACAGCTTAACACGCGCCCAAAAATTGCTTTATTTGTCGAGCAGGTGAAAACGCTTCAGCGTTGGCTTTGCTTGTCGACTTTTTAGCCAATGGCCGTCAGCTGAAACGTGAACGTTGGACATAATGACTAAATTACAATGTAAATATTGGTTAAATGTTGCCTAATGTTTATTTATTAGGCTCACCAACGCTGTGAGCTGGGCATCGTGAAGATTTTTAATGCGCGGCCCCAAACATTTTTAATGGGATTTGAAAGTAGAGTAGCTGAAGAAAATATGAATATATATTGAATGAAGATTGGTTTACTTGAGGAGGTTTGAATGTATATCTGGCAGTTAAGACAATGTCTATTTGAATTGTTATATGATTGTTTAAAAAAGGTATTTGATTAAGTTAATGAGAGTATGTAGAGAAATACTTCTTAATTTACTTAATATAAAAAGTAATTTAATATAATATAATAAGTGAAGCTATACTATATTACTTTAACTTCAATTTTTAATCAAGAGTTCGATATGTTTATGGCTATGCATTGATATATTTCAAAGCTGGCCAACTTATTCAGTGCACTTTCTTTCACTTGCTTTGCCTCACCTATCCTGTTTGCAAGTTTATCATAATCTCCACAGCACGTAATTGATATGGACACCTCATGTGGTTTATGCTGGAGTATTCAGTTCGCCTGTCCAAAGCAGAGTAAAAATTTCTGTGATAATCATTTATATATTTGCATTGTTGTCATTTGTTGTGCAGTTGATGTTATTGTTGCTGTTGCGGTTCATTGTTGATTTTTATCAGGTACAAGTGCCCACACACACACACACACACACACACACACAGAGACACACACGCCAGATACACCCACACATTACCAGCCACCGATATCGGCTATCAGATGTTGGCCAATCAACCGACAACCAACAGTGTCGCTGGCTACTTTTGTTGTGCATTATGTGTGTCCATGCAACATGTGTGTGGCCAACTTTTTTTTACATATATATATATTTATATACATATATATATATATATGCACAATTGGCTATACGTTTTTTTCTATATTAAAAACTGTACAAATATTGTGCAGGAAATGACAATTTTGTGCTGGCAGTAAAAGGAAAAATGAAAAAAAAGTGAGTAAACCGATTGTACTTTTTATCAGACTAGTTGCCAAGAGCACAAGAGCTGAGCAGAGCTGAGCATGTCTGCCAGGTAGTTTAGTTGACTGTGCCCCTACACTAGCTACCCCCAGCCCCACTCAGCCCTATCCAGCATAAATTGTAAACGCGCTTTGCATGCGCTTCATATTGCCAGCCAAGTGACATGGAAGCTTCTTTTTTTTCTTTTTTTTTTGCTGCCGAGTTTATTAAAGTGCAAACGTGCGTATGAGTAATATTTTATATGCATACGATGGTTATGCTTGAAATTAAGCTTAGGATTGCAGGCGAGATTGCATGGCATCGAATGAAATTGAACGGACGTGAATATGTTTAGATTGTGCGTTTAACTGAACAGAATCGAAATACGAATTGAATGATATGCAGCAAACGAGCAGCAGCACTGCATCTGATTGGAAAAAATGATTTAAATTAGAAACTGATTGAATTAGCAAGAGATTGATGGAAAATAAACGAGCAGAGTGGCATATGCCAGTAGACAGTTTAAACGAAATAAATGAAAATTTAGAGTAGATATATTTTTTTTTTTTTTTTTTTTTTTTGGGCTTGTCATGCACACGACAGACAGTTCAGCTTATGCGTATACTTATGAAGTCTCATATAGTTTTAATATCAGCTGAAGTCTCTCCCTTTATATACATCTAGTTGGTAGCTAAGAAAAGTTGCCTTCAAAAATGGCGCCACATAAAATTTCGCTTTCGTTTTGCTTTTGTGCTTCTCGGGCGCGCGTTATGCACAGCGTACGGCGCGTATACGTAATGAAATATTATTTACATTTTGTTTTGTGCTACTAGCATTTGCATAGCTGAGCGCGACAGAGAGAGAGAGAGAGAGAGAGAGAGAGAGAGAGACTGAGTTAGTCTGAGTTAAGAGAGCCAAAAGTGCAGCGTTGTATAGAAAGCGGATGTGCCAAACACTTTATGCGCGTTTTGTCTTTTAAAATCCTTTGCAGCAACTTTTCATTTTTATGTGTGCCGACTTTGCCTTGCTTTTGCTCTTTTGTTTTTTTTTTTTTTTGCTCTTGTTGTTTTCGTCTGTTTCTATTTTAGGTTGTGCGCCTGTCAAGCGACGAGACGCCGGCGAAAATTAAGTCATGAAAAGTGAAAGTCGAGCTGTAGAAAGGTTGTAAAAGAGCTCCGAGCAGCAGCAGCAGCAGCACCAGCACCACCAGTTGGGTGGCTGTAGGTGTTTCCTCTTCTTTCTTTTCTATTTTTTTTTTCGGCACTGACATTCGCGCTATCAGCGACATTTAGAGCGCGCGCTCTTACTCTACCTCTAACTTTGTTTATTTATTTTTGCGTTTTTTTTTTAATGTTTTTGCTTTCTGACACTTGCTGTCATTTTACATGTGTGTGCGAGTGTGTGCGTGTGTGTGCGTGCGTGTGTGTTGTAGTTTGTCGACTGTGCCTGGCATTGTTTATAACATATCACAACAGACGAGTTAATTTTTTTTTGCGCTCTGTATGTGTTTTTCACATGCTCGTCACGTTCAACTTGTTATCCTGTGCGCTTATCACAAAATGTCTTATTTTGCCTGCCTGCCTGCCTGCCTGTCTGCTGGCTGCCTCGCTTTTGATTTGGCTTGGCTTGGCTGGGCTGGGCTGGGCTTGGCTTGGCTTGGCTTGGGTTGTTTGTCATTACCCGTGTTATATGCTTGTTGTTTTCCATCCATTCTCCCTGCTCTCTCTCTCTCTCTCTCCCTGCTCTCTCTCTCTCTCTCTCTCATCCTCCCTCTTGGTGGGCCGCAAAAAAGGTAAAATGATGTGTTATGGCGTCACGTGACATGTGTCATATATGTTACTCATACGCCGTGTTGACGGTCTTCGTGGCCTGAGTACAACAAAAAAAACGAAGAAAAAAATTAGGTTTTTGCTACTTGAAGTTATGCCGAGAAACACACACGTCACATAGCAAAATTCTTATCAGCGAAATCAAAGCGAAATTTGCATCAAATGTTTTGATTGATAATGGAAATGTTGTCGACATGGGGCCAAGTAAATTATTTAAACCGAAGCGAATTGTTAATGCACTAAGTGTTGTGTGGGAGTTGTTTTAGCTGAGTCAAATGAATGAGTCAAATTGGGAATTCCAATAGGAATGTTCGAGATGTAAGTAAACTAAAACACATCTATGTCAACAGTCATAAGATAAAATAGAACCAAAATGATGAATTAGGCTAATTTATGCCTAGTTAGAGTGAGCTTGAAGTGAAATTTGAACTTAAGTCTTGTTGTCAATATGAAGTCCAAATTATTTCATATTAAAGATATCTTTAACACTCGACCAATAGCAACTTTTTTTTGCAATTCAATATTTCTGAACGCACACCTGACACGCTCTCTTAAAGCTATAAAATAAAATGCAATTAGCACAAAAAGTAGACTTGGGCAAACCATAATCTGCCAATTCGCATTTAATGACAACAACCTGTGGAGTCAATTGCTCAATTTCTAGGGCTGTCAATATGGGGAACATTAGTCATTTCAGTTGATGAATGACCATCAATCTAATCGAGTGTTGCCCGTTACGTGTTCACTTAATCTTGATAGCTTTTTCATTTAATTTGTTTATTAGCCGCTTCATTATTGTGCGTAATGCATAAACTAATTTTCCGGCCAGCCAAAAGGGCACTCAATTGTCGTCGTCATTTTTCATAGAAATATATATATATATATATATATGTATATATTGCTACTATGTATATATATATTTTTTGTATATTTTTAGCTACTGTCTCGAATGTTTGTCGCGTGTCGCAATTGAGTTACTCGAAAAGGGTTTTCTTCCCTTTGGTTTCGTTTGCGTGTTGCCTGAATGAAACTTATCGTATTTGGTAAATATTTCGCTTGTTTATTTCTTACATTTCAACTATAATGTTAATTTGTTGTTGTTGTTGTTTTCTGGGTTGGCGTGCACTTCACGCCTTTCCATTTGTTTATTAGCGTTTAATGTTGTTGCTGTTGCTTCGGTTGCTGTTGTTTCGGTTGTTTGACATTTTTTGTTCAAGCAAGGGCAAAACAATTAATCAAGCACTTTTGTCTTTTATTTTTTTTTAATACGCGCTCGTTAAGTAAGCAGAGTATATTGGTTTGTGGCCGGAGTTATGTATTTGTAGTTGTTGAAATGCAAAATTGAGGATTTGTGATTTGGAACATATTTCAGTGTTTAGCCTCGTTCGATACAGTTTTTAGATTTTTTGAATACGCCCGCAGTGAGCTTGTCAAATTCGAAAGAAAAACTATATAATGTTGCTTGTTATAGAGTTAGAATCAACAAGTTTTGCAGGCTGCACGCTGTTGAATCTCCTCTACAGATATAGCCAAGAATTGTCGACTTACTCTGCGGATATACTTAAAAAGTATAAGTTGAATATAGGTTAAAGCTGAAAATCTATACTTTTATATTTCTTAAAATTTACTTATTTTTTTTTGTAGTATTCTGCAGTCGCCTACGCCCGATTGCACTGTAACTTCTTACTGGGTTTCCCCCCCTTTCACTAGCAGCTAAATTTAATTGAATTAAATTCATGACACGACGCCACTAAGCACAACAAAAAACAAAACCTAATTAATTAGACCACAAATTAAGCAATAAATATTTTAATAATCGAGTGAGCGTGTGCCTGGCTTAAAGATGTGCTGCATTAACAACTGTAGGTCAGCTAGGACAGTGCTTTTCTGCTCTTTTTGCTCACAAAACCACTTTGTTTTATGCAAAACACTTTAAATAAAACGTTTATGAATTGATATTTTAGGTATATGAATACAAAGTTAGCTTACACAAAAAAAAGCGTATACAATGTAAACACCAGCACACAAAGTGTGCGCTTAACACCCTCACACCCTCACACCACCCAAACACCCACCCGCCCAAGTTAGCCGGCAAGTGCGATGCCACGTGCTTTTTCCGAATTTTGTTTTTGTTTTGCATATTCCGTTTTGTGTTAAATTCGTGTCCACTTGTCCGCCTGTCCGCCCGCTGTCTGCCTGCTGCGTCAGCCTGGCCTGGCCCGGCCCCGGCCCGGCTCGTCGCGTCGTGTTTTTGGCAATGGTTCAAATAGAAGAAGAAGAAGAAAGCAAAAAAAAATCAGTTGGCAATTTTCGTTGCACTTCTGCTTAATGTTGATTCGCCTAGGCCTATTTTGGCTTAGGCATTCTTTGGCTCACATTCCGGCGCAGGCGCCATTTTGTCTAGCCTAGCCAGCAGCAGATCTAAGGCTGTCTAATGTGCAATATCCAACTGGCTGCTGAGCTAAGCCTAAGTCCAGCGTTGCATTTAGCCGCTTTGATTAACTCGGCTTCATTTATTTATTTATACAAGCACATAATCTATTTAATTTCTTTGGGCACGTTGGTAAAGTCCTTTGCGGTAGGTTAGTTAGCCCACAGTGTTTTTATTTCACTCTCGCTCTCGCATACGCTCCCCTTCTCGTGCTCGTTCTCGCTCGCTCCCTCTCTCTCTCCCTCTCTCTCTCTCTCTCTCTCTCTGTCTGTCGCGCTCTTTCTCTTTCTGCCGGCCTGTGCCGTTCGGGCTCGCACCATCTCACTCGCGCCCGCTCACTGGCGAACAGATGTTTTGCTGGAACACTTCGTGCGGCAAGCGCGCGCGTTCGTGTTCGTGTTGTCTGTTTCGTTTCCATTTCGTTCCGCAGCCGCTTGCCACAGCCAGCGACTGCATCCTGTCGCCTCAGTTGTGTGGCAGTAGCCGCTTTGTAAACATTTTCCCGTTGTTTGCACCACGTGTCGTTTCTCCCGTCGCCCGTTGTCGTCGTTGCCTCTACGTCGTTCGTCGCCGTCTTTCGTCGTCTTTATCGTTCGCGTTACGTTACGTTAACAGAAATATAAAAAAAATAAATAAAGTAGAAAATAGCGTTGCATACTTTTGCGGCTGTTGTTTGTGTTGCCCCGTTTCTTGGATAGCCAATCCAATCAAAATATAATTAATCTTTATTCATAAGAAATCTATCTTCAAATTAAATTTTTGATTTTTTCGGTGCGTGTCTATGATTTAAGTGTATCGAAAGTATATAAATCCAGCAGCTAAACAAAATATGTAAAGCAAAAAAAATATTTTAAAAAAATATCCATTAAAAAATATTTATATCTATTTAATATTAAAAATTATACATATTTATTTAATTATTGAAAACTATTTTACTTTTCCTTTTTGTTTGTTATTTATGTTTCAATTAACTGAAAGCTATCAACAAATTGTGCTCAACAATTGCTTTGCTTTGTCAAGTGCTATAACATTTCAATATCTGCAATTTTTATGGGATCGGCCAAAGAAATTTGTGGTTACCTAAAGTTCTGTCCCATTTGTGGTCAATGCGGTTAGCCAGGCCCAGTGTTCGGCTTGAAGCCGCTCAGTTTGATGTGGACAATTGGAGTGGATATATAGATGAAACGTTTATGGGCATTTGATAGGCGAATGGCTTGTGTTTTGATCTTTATGGCATTCGACTATTAAGCAACTTAAGAGGGCTAAGAAAATGATTGGCAATGAATTTTTGTTGCCTTAGTAGATGCCTAGAGTATGAAGGTTTATAAAAAAGTTTTTTGAACTTTTCTACATAATATAATTTAAAGTTATAAGAATCTAAATTTAATAAATTTCACACTGAATATTTTATATAAATAATATATATTTCGTAGAGTTTTCAGAAACAGCTGCCTGTTTTCTCTTTTTTGGTCATTTTTGCGCGCCTGCCATCTGCCGAGTTGGGAGCCTTTTGAAAATGCAGCCACTTGTTAGATACACATTACACATACGCACTGTGCGCACATTATTTTCAACAAGTCATGTTTATCGATTCGTGTTGCTCGAGCTGCTGTTGCTTGAGCCAAAAGCTAAAAGCCAAAAGTGTTAAGCATATAAATTTCATAAACTACAACCAAGTAAAGTGCAAAAAAACAACTTGATTACATTTGAAGCTTTGCCTAGTAAAGTGTTGACATTTTTTTTTTTTTTAAAGTTGTTCAGCTACAGTTGGCAAATGTGCGAGTGTATGTGTGTATGTGTGTATGTGTGTGTGTGTGTGTGTGTGTGTGTGTGTGTGTGTGTGTGTGTGTGTGTGTGTGTGTGTGTGTGTGTGTGTTGCTACTGCTGTTTCTTTTAGCTGGCTATGACTGTTATTTCTTCTACTTCTACTGTGTGTGTGTGTGTGAGCCCAGCTGTGCAATTGTTGACACCCACTGCTGAGAGCCGCAGCAGCCGGCGCGCTCCATTTGCCTTGCTGCTGCTGCTGCTGGCGGCTGTTTTCCACTGTTAGTCGCCTCTGGGCATCTCTTGAGTTCATTAACCCTTGTGGTTATGTCTGTAGTAGCAACGTATATATATATATATAAATATAAAATTATATATATATATATATATATATATATATATATATATATATATATATATATATATGTATAATTTTATGCGACACTGAGCGAGCGAAAGCCCACTAAAAATTTAAAGAGTCGCTAACTTTCTAAACTTTTTGAACTTGCGACCAGCTCGTTCAATAGTCTCTCATAATATAAATAATAATAATAATAATAATTATAATAGAAAAAGTCAAGCAGCAAAAGTTGAGCCAAAACTCGACCACTTCACTGTGGAAGTTTTTTGTTTTGACTCGTTTTATTGATTTTCTTCAACTTTTTTGCTACAGTTTTTGGCTGCGCTTTAAGTTTGTCTTGGCTGCGTTAATTTAGCCTCTTTGTTTTTTAATTTCTTCTATTGAACATTTTCCCAGAGAGTTGAGAAATGTGCGCGTCGAGCGAAACTTTGCTAAATTGCACTCATAGTTTGGCAGTTTTTTTTTTTTTTTTTCGTATTTTGTTGCATTCGCCGCTCGATGTACACAAAAATGTAAATTACAAACTTTGCAATTAATTGGCAAGTTTGATGAAGAGGTGAACGTGCCTTGGGTTGCTGATAAATATTTACCATAATAAAGAATTTTCTTTTAAGTTTTTCCTAATTAGTACTCAGATATCTAGCGAAACTTGCGGCTGCAGCAGCAGCTATGCGGTTTATGCTTGATAGGTGAAAATTTTTAACAAAGTTTTTAATTGTAATTTGAGCTTCACTTGAGGCTGAAAACTAGTTTTGATTTGTAATTTGTGACAGAGCATAATCTGAAGGGAAGGGAAAGAGAGAGAGAGAGAGAGAGAGAGAGAGAGAGAGAGAGAGAGAGAGAGAGAGAGAGAGAGAGGTAAAGGGGGGCATACATGTTCGCCAAATGACAACAACAACTAGAATTCAGTGAGTAGCACTCGAGCTGCTGCTGCTGCTGCTGGCATTGCCTGTTCGCCTTTTTGTTTTGCTCTGTTTAGTTTTTGCTTTTTGCTCTGTGTCTTATTGATACCCTGTAGTTGTGGATACTTATATAAAGTCATATATATGCATTAATTATTTATTAAGAAGAAATCCCCTGTATCATAGGCCTTTTCTTCTTAGCCCGCTCTTTCTCAATGCTTTCCTTTTTGTCTAATTTTTTGTCACTTCCCCGACAATATTTGCCTTGAACTCTCTAGAACTTATGAAAATCGCAGAGGAAGGTATTTTGCTTTTGAAAACCCGTGAGTGATCTTAGCAGCGTGCAGGGAATTGTCTAGTTCAGTATTGCTTATTAAAGTGCTTTTGTTATTTATCTCGCTTGCGCTTTTTTTTCTTTGCATTCGCAACGAGGGCAAGCCGCACACACACCCACACCCACACCCACACACTCACGCACCCCGCATGCCCGCTCACACATACATATGTAAATAATCTCTCACATATATTACTTACATACAAGAAACAGGACAACGTGTGACAAGTGCAGGCGTCCCTCAACCAAAAAATGAAAAAAAAAAGGAAGAAAGAAAAGGGAAAGACTTTAAATAGATGCACACATAAATTGCGCTCTATATATTTATGCGCCGGCATATATGCAAATGCGTTCTTCGTGCCACAAAATAAAAAAAAAAGACAACAGGAGAAACTGCCACTGGGGCAGCTACTGGGCACAGGTTGGTGGGGATGGGGTAGATGCAGTGCTGCATCTTTGTAATTTGCTTATTATCGTTGCTGTCTCTCTCGCTTCTGCCAGTTGCCACCATGAAGCATTGTTGTCGCTGCCATTAAAAAGGAAATTTGAAAATAAATACAATTTTGTTGCACTTTATGATTGGAAAAAGCGTTTCCCTTGACAATTTGTTGCCTGCCATTAGACAGATTAAATCTAAGATCAAGCTAAAGAACAATAGCAGCAAAGAGTCGAGCCGAACAGCATGATTGCAATTGAGTCTCTACGCTCAGAATTAGCACAATATTGATTTCAGCAAACCCAATCAAGAACTCTGCGTAAATAATGTCAAACGCAGAGTCTAACCAGCAAAAGTATTTGTCATGCCCAGCAGCTGTTGTGCCTGCCTGCCTGCTTGCCTGCTTGCCCGATAAATTCTATACGCTACTCATATATATATACATATATCTATATATACACCCACTTCGTGGCCCATTGCACGGCTCACTGCGCTTTGCTATTTGCACGCCTACAGATGAAGCAACTTTTGAACTAAATCCACCCTAAAGCTCAATATACCTGACTGAGATCTCACACACACACACATGCACACACACGCACACACACTCGTGCATATACAATACACACACAACATCAAAATAGGCAATTGGAATGGGCAACGTCTGTTTTATAATTTTCACAGACGCCGCACACTTCATAAAAAGGCAGCGCATGTGGCCATTATTTATGTATATTTTCACCTACATTTATTTTATTTATACATACGAAGCACAACAGAGACACACAGAAGGATGCTGTGAGAGTAGTGATGAGGCAATGCCTTAGAGAGTATCAGTTTGTTCCTATATACACGACTATATAGTAGTAGACAACAAAATAAGTATATGTGTTGTTGCTGTATGTGTGCTTGTCTACTTTGTATTGGTAGTTAGCAATGAGGGCGGCATTAAGCGGCCTTCTTGAGTCTATGTGTAGCTGTGTGTGTGTGTGTGTGTGTGTGTGTGTGCTGTATCTCTAGGCGTTTGCTCGGCACCTTGTGCGACTTAATAAAGCGAGAAAAAAACAAAATAAAAGACGACATGTTGACGCTGCAGCACCAGCAAATAAATATAAGAAACAATGTATTTGCAGACAGTACGCGACTTAAAGATACTCTGGCTTATTAACTTACTAGAGAAGCAGAGAGACAAAGTGAGAAATGTGTAAAAAGAGGCCGTTTGAGTAGCTTCATTCAATATCCGAAGAATCAAAGAAATCAAGAAAGAAAGTAAATGTGACTGGAGCAGCATATAGAAATAGAAAGTCTAAGTTATGTAGGGTATCTATAGGCCGTTGAGTATGCTGTTGCGGTATGTTCAGTCAATGTATACAGAACCAAAGAAAGAGAAAGGGAAAATGTAACTAAATTATATTCTGCTTTATGTAATTACTGGAAAAGCAACAGAACACTGGAAACCAGAGAGTATCCAACTATCTAGATATGCTGGAATCTTAATAAATAACAAAATGAGAAAGATCAAGCTGTAGAAAGTCTTGAAAGTTCCTGTGAGTAATTTGATGTAACCCGTAGAGCTAAGCAGGGTATCTATAGGTCGTTGATTATGCCTGGCTAGTAGGCGGACGCTTCTAGAATCTTTCATCACTCCTAATAGAATCAAAGAGAGACAAAGAGCCAGCTCGAGCCATATAAACAATTCGCGCTTTGCCCCTGAACCTCGTGGCGTATGAGTAATACGTGGCCATGCAGCAAGAGTGTGCGCTAAATGAATGTACATTAAATTAAGTGTGTTTATATTATGGCTATTGCATTTGCATACATTACATACGAAATTTAATAAAGAAAAGTAAACAAAAAATATAAATAATAAAGAAGAAACAACTTTGCATTTGCCCTATTAATAAATATATATTAATGCAAATATATATATAAAAAATATATTATATTTATATTTTTATTTTTTCAAATTCAATTGCAATTTAAATAGCTGCTTAGTCAATCGTTACCCTGCATATGCCCTTATCAAATTTGTAACCCTTTTCTTAAGCAATATGTGACGCAAATCCCCTTGAAGTCTTGCCAAAATGATGTATATAATATGTTTAGCTAAAGCTGATTTAAAGCATAGCTATCTTAATACATCGACAGTTTTTTTTTCGTTTTGTTTTTGTTTGTGTTTTTGCCTCTGCTGTTTCTGGGTAAGCGCATTTATGTTGCGCCTTTGCTCCAGTCAGGTCTCATCATCATCATCATCAGCAGGATCTGAAAACTTGTGCTGCTCTCCCTCTCTCCCTCCCTCTCTCTCTCTCTCTCTCTCTCTCTCTCTCTCTCTCTCTTGCTGGTTGGTCTCTTGCCATTTTCGTCTTTCTTTCCATCTTGTTTTCGTTTTTTTTTTTTTGTATTTGTTTCGTATTTTCGCCCACAATTCACACAGCTGACTTTTTGTTTTGTCGCCTCTGCACACACTTGCCAGACACTTATATATACGAGTCTCTATATATATAGCTATATCTATATAAATGTATATATATATATATATATGTTTATGTATATCACATATATAACAACCAAAAGTCTGCGCTCTTTGGCTTTTTGCGCTTGAGTGTTGTGTTTTTGCTTTCGTCAGCTACGCCAGCTATTGACAGGCTGCTCCTCGCTCAGCTCGCAGCTCCTTCATGGTGCTCAATCCCTTGCGCTGCTTTTCGCTTTCAGCATAAAGTGGCTAGAGAGCAGCAAAAATAAAAGCAGAAAGAACAAAATAAAAACAATTTAAAAATGTTGTTACTGCGTGTTTAAAGCTCATAATTATCACGCGTTGCACATGGCGTATACGTGTTGTGCTCTGTTATTAATGAAAATTTATGCCTTTGCTGCTGATAATTGCACATTTGCTGCTGCTTTTTAGTACTATGAAAATTTATTGTTTTTATGCATGTTTATTATTGTTAAATATATTTTAAATTTTATATTTTTTTCTTTCTGTTCCAAAAAGATTCGTAACTCAAATTGTACAAAAAATTCTCTGCTTGCAGCGCTTTAACGACTTTATCAAATTAATACAGTCAACAACAAATACACCAATTGCATCATCAATAATTTATTAACAGCAACAAGAACATTTGCATAAAACGCTCAAACGTCGCGGAAACTTTTGAAAATTTTATAAACCTAAAAAATTAAAACAAATATATTTAAAAAAAAAATCAGGAATTAATGTAGTGCCTAATGCCTAATGTGTAATATTAACATATAAATCGATAAAGAAATATCTGGAATATAATTACAAAATAACGGTATATACATACATATATATATATAAAATATATTTATTGATAAATTAACAAAGCAAATAAGTAGAGCCAACAAAGTAAAGTCAAACAGCTTTATTTAAACAGCAAATATATAAAATCAATTTTGACTGCAAATTGAAGCACGAGTGAAGAAAACATTTGCCTCGAATCGAAATTGTAAACAAAATAGTGTAAACAAATAAAAAATCCTACAAAATATATATTTGGGTGAGTAATGTATACAAATTTACATATAATTAAATTGAGTTGGGGCTAATGGGAGAGATGTTATGGAAGTAGAAATCTAAATGCAGCTAGAAATTATGCAATATAAATGCGGCTGGTATGTAAACAAGCCAGGCATAGAATGGCTATGAGTTCATGTTGCTCTTTTATTTCATACGATTTTAAACGACTTTATGTACGCCAAACCTATTGATATTGGGAAACTCGGGGTATATTAGACCGAAGAAGCTGTGGCTGACCATTCACGTTCTACAGCAGCTATAGTTAGGCCTATCTAGCTGTGTACATCTGTCTGTCAGCTTGTCTAGCTGTTTGTCTTTTTGTCTGTTTGTAATAGGGAAATAATACAAATACGTTCACTTTGATTCAATTCATGAATTGAACTAATTTATTTACCAAAATCCTAATCCTACATGATAATCTTAAAACTACTTCAGGTCGTTGAAAGGGTCATATGTCCACCAGCCGCACGTCAGTCGTTTTAGGATAGCTCCTAGTCATTCACTTGTTGTTGTTGAATAAACCTAAAGTTTAAGTTATATGTGACCTATTAGTCCATGTTACTTATTAACTGCATCATTCAAAGCGCTTTTCATTTAGTTCTTTAGCAAATCCATTTCCTAATTACTCATTTATAAATGCTGCCGATCTCTGTAGTTAAGTCGCATCCCATCAACGCAGTTTATTTGCCATTTGCCAGGGATTACATACATACATTTATATATATGTATATATATATATATATATGGAGTAGAGAAAGAAACTTTTGTGTGGCTGCTTCTTTAGCTCATGTAGCCGGCGGCAACAAATTTTAGCCCCATTCCCTGGTGCAGCACCTGCAGCACCTCCGCCATTTCCGTTCGTTTCCGCTTCGCCCACAAACAAAACGTAGCCGCAAATGTCACATGCAAATTCAGTTTTCCCTTGTAACGGAAATGCAAGCGAAAAAGTAGCAGCAGCAGCAGCAGCAGCAGCAGCAGCAGTAGTAGCGGCAAAGATTTTTATACATAACTTTTTATGTTGCTCATTGTTGAGACTTTGAGGCGGAAAAGAATAAAATACGCCCCATAGGCAATGAGTCTGTGCACAAGTGTGTTAGTGTGTGTGTGTATATGTGTTTACATTTGCGCCATTTTATTTCATTTTCATTTGCAATTTTCTTTTGCGTGTGCACATTTCCTGTGCGACATAGTCGTGACTTTTGCACTGAGCTGACTGACTGACTGAGTGGACTGACAGACTGGTTGGCTGGCTGGCTGGTTGGGTTGACTGCTCTGACTCGTTGCTTCTTTTTACATTTCTAATTACACGCTCATTTTCAACTTGAAACGGAAGCCGCTGTGCCACCGAGTAGCTGCTGTAATGATGCTGCAGGAGCCAAACACATCTACCTACCTAGCGAGCCATCTACTACATCATCTTGCTCTGTCTTGTAAACATGGTCGGTCGCTTATGCCGTTTAGTTTTATGCGCCTGGCAGACTTTATGACTTAAGCTTAATGCGTGTCACTCTCGATTCCCCCAGCGCGCCACTGATAAGCGCAAATTTCTTGGCAAATTATTTCACATGCTAGTTTTTCCCTCTTCTTCGCCTCCCTCTTCTTCTTTTATGATTGTGCTGTAATTAGTGTTGCCTTCTGGCTCGGACAGTGTAGTTTATGTGACTGGACCACCAGCATGGCAGCTTGGGAATGTTTTTGGCTATTAACCGTTAGCGGCTCATGCTATTATTTTTATTGTTGCGCACGTTCATGGTAACAAACACACAGGGTGTTCTAGATGGATATGTTAAGCATAGGGAGAGAAATCTTGTAGTGTCTGATGCGTGAAGCAAGGCAAAGAATGAAATTTAATGATGAAGTATCTATAAATTGAAGTAAAACTTATTTATAGTACAGCAAAAAGCTAGAGACTTAAATTGTGTTTAAATAATATTGATAAAAGAAAACATGGATGAGATTTGGTAAAGTTTTGTAGATATATAGTCAGAGAAAGTTATGGATATTTTTGCAGAAAGTTAAGTTAAACTATAAAAAAAATAAAAAACTTCCCAAGAATTAGTATCAAACACAAAAGTCAATTCAGTTTTGATGTGGTTATGTAAACTTAAAGTAGGGCAATGACTTTTCATACATATTTCAAGTCTAACCCAACCTGTACCCAACCCATATGCCCACATAAAACTCTAATTTTACTATTACGCCAAAAGCAAGTGGTCGGCACCCTTTACTAATTGCAGCTGCCTCAATGCTTTAGACTGCATTTTGATAAAGCTCCGGGGCTTTTTGGCAATCGGCTTGACCTGCGACTTTGGTGACTGTTGCAATATTTGTTGTGCTGTTTGCTATTGTTGTTGTTGTTGTTGTTGCTGGTGTTGTACTTTCCTGGAGCCAAAGTAATTAAATCAATGTGCAGGGCTGTAGGGCAAGCGGTTGGGTCTGGTGGCGCGTTTTAATTTCCATATTACGTGCGGCGATAGAATTTATCATCGGGGCACAAGCACAAGCACAACACACACACACACACACACATACACACACGTAGACATTTGGCCATGCAAAGCTAAACTAAATAAATTGCATAATCCACAAAACAAATTGGAAAATGCAAACCGAACCCAAACAATGAGCACACAATGTGCACAAGAAACAACCAGAGCCAGAGCCAGAACCGGACCCAGAGCCAAAGCCCACAAAACCCAAACCCAATGCAAACAACAGTGCCTGGTCATTAATATGGCCTACCAATGGATTTGCTGTTGTTGTTCTTGTTGTTGTTGTTGTTGTTGCTGTTGTTTTGTATTATAGTTGTCCACAAATATTTATGCCAAATAACTCAACTTTTGCTAATTGCATATTTGGTGTTCATTAGGGTCAAACAACATTTAGTAGAAGGAGCGTGGATATAGACTCAATTCGGCTCGATTCGGCTAATGTGTGGCGTTTGTTTAATTCCTGCAAATTCGAATACATATGCAAACGAATTGTAAATGTAATGAAAAGTAAATATATAAAGGAAATTACATCTTTTTTTTTTTTTTTGGATGGCTGCTTGCACAACCTTACATATATTTTCAATTTTTCTTCATTTGTCTGGTAAATGAAACCGAAATCTGCTGCCACCAACAAAGAGATGAAAAATCTGAAAAGTGAAACATATTGAACTTTGAATGCTCTAGAGATGCATTTTTGATATAATTTGAAAATTTAATGATATTTAATTTGTGTTGTAATATAAAACAATTTTAAATTTTTTATTTGATTTTTTTATTTTTCTAAAATATTTTACTGAATACGAAATTCTTTTAAATTTTAGAAAAAATAAATAAAATTGTTAAAAGTATAAAATCAAAATATTTAAAAAATACACATATCAGATTTGGAATTATATATATTTTTTATATTGTATATATATATTTTGTATTTTATATATATATTTTATATCAAATCACTTTATTACTTATAAATTAAATTATTTAAATAGCAAATGAAACTTAAAAAATTTCTAATAAATTTAAATTAGCTAAAAAATTGTATCCAAATAACTACAAGTTTCGACAAGCCTTGCCCAACAATTAACTTACCTTTAATCAAAAAGCAAAATGTGCTCAGATGAAAACCAACCAAAAAGAGGAAGAGAAAAAAAAATGAAAAATAAGTTGGGGCCCATGCAACAATCACTCTTAAATACTTGCCACTGACGTTGCGCGCATATTGAAAATTCGTTACAATGATATCCTCGGGCGGCTTAAACAAAAAAAAAACAAAAAAAAAAAAGAAAGAAAACAATAACAAATTACTTTTTTAATGCCTGCCCAGTACACACGCAGTGTGTGGTATGTGTGTGTGTGTGTGTGTGTGTGTGTGTGTGTGTGTGTGTGTGTGTATGTATGTGTGTGGGTGTTCGACAAAAGATTTTGCTTGTTTCGGTCTGGGAAAACATTTTTCCATATTAAACCATCAGCCCTGCGGATGAAGCTACCTGCTGAAAATCGATTAAGCTTTTGGGTATAACTGATTGTTTGTTGGCTGTGGGACTCATCGGGGTTGCCTGCCGACTGTCGACTCGGCTGTTGATTGAAAAGTTGGCGTAACGGGAGTATGCGGCTGGCTCCAACAAAAGCGAGCAGCTAAAGCCGATGCTGCCGCTGCTGTCGCTGCTGCTGCTGCTGCTGCTGCTGTTGATGCTTTAACGTGCAGACAATAACCAACATGTTTATGTTTATACGCTGGGGAATTTGCGAGTCTCTCCCCAGAAAACCCTCCTTCCACCCAAACCCACATAAAAAAAAAAAAAACCAAACTTGAACTCCATTTCGTTGGCTGTCTCTGTTTTCTTTGCTTGTTGTATCCAAATGCTTTTTGCCAGCATTTTTGCTCTCGCCATTTGCCTTTTAAGCATTCCTCACCCGCAATCGCATTCGCATTCGCATTCGCATTTCTGTTTAGCTGTTTCAAGGACGCGCTACTTTGATGAGCTAACCACGCTCAGACCCACGCACAACAACTACACTTGGAAGTGGGCTTCAGCAGTTAGTTATTCAATATTTTGCGCGTGTATAAAATTACTAAAAGGGTTTCTTTATCTTTGCTCCATTTCTATATATATATACATACATATATATATATTTATATATATTATTTCTATGATGCTTGGCTTGGTTTATGTGAGCAGCTGTAAAAACATGATGGGCAGAACTTAATGTGCATATCGTTAAATTCATATAACCTTTATGTGTATGTGTATACATAGATGCTAGCTGAAAATGTTAATGGCTGAGAGAGAAATATATATATGTATATATATATATATATGTCTGTGTAGATATTTCATAAAAGAAAAGATGAAGGTTTTGATGAAGGCTTTGTCTTAAATTTAATTTTTTATAGCAAGCAAGACACCAGGCAAATCTTTAGAGTTAAATGCTGAGGTAACGAGCGTTGTTTATTTTAAAGCTTTGTATTTATAATTTTGAGACTTGCTTATGATGGATGAATTGAAATTGTGAGAGAAGATAATGTGTATTTGGACATATAGATAAGATAACTGTTGTACAAGCTTATCCTTATCTATAAGCATAAATAGATGTGAGTTTTCTATTAGGTATAGATCCACCAAAGAGACCTGAGCTCAGCCAACCACTTTAACCAACTGTCCATTGGCATATGCCTATAACATCTCTAAGCAGTTGACCGCCCCCAACTTTGGCTAGTCACATTAGCAAGCAACGCTTGTCGACTCTATTATAATCATATTGTTGTGAACTGGGCATTGAGTGCACTCGAATCGCCTAAGAGTATATACGCATTATGCCACAATAAGCAGTTTACGGTAAACTGCCACAACAGGCGGCACACACATGGCCCGTGCCTTGGCAGGCTGCAGACTGCAGCTGCAACTGAAGCTGTGTAGCTGTGGCCGCAAGCCAATTTATGAGCGTAACCATGCAGTGCACGAAACGCGTGCCCATTTAGGTTGCTAGCAGACTCCTGCCACATACACATGGCAAGCACACATATAAGTCATTTTTTTTCTATCTCTCTCTCTCTCTCTCCACGCTGCATATGTTTATCGCTTGTCGTTTATTGAATACAAAATGCATTTATTTTTTTTTGATACAGATTTTCTTCTCGTTTTTTAAAGAATTATTGCGAGATTTATGAGCGATTTTGATTGGCGTGGGTATAAAGTAAAATATATTGGCTCACGTCACAGCGTAACAAGTTTTGCCACCATGTCGTAGTATGCTTGATAAACAAAAAAGGGCAGACACGTTGCGCATTCGCCATGTATGCCATGCATGGAGCATGGAGCGTATGGGTAGTGGTGGTGGCCGAGGTGTTGGCTTTTATCTCTGGCACTAGCGCAGCAACTAACATCACATTCGTGTTTATCGCTTAAATTGCCGAAGCATCTTACAGATACAAAAGCGTTACGTGTACGTGGCCGAGGCGAACGGAAATCAATAGAATGTGTTTAATAAGCTGAAACTGTGCTTAGATAACACGTCTATGAGCGACGTTTTTATTGTTGTAGACAAAGCGGAGGAAGACAAAGATTGGGTCGGTGTCGAGTTGGGGCAAGTGTCACTTGTATCTCGTTGCTGCTAGGCGACACGTGCTCTGCATTTTAATATAATCTACTCGCTTGCCGTTTAATCAGCTTTACAGTTTATACCTTTTATAGGTAGTCGCATCTAATTTGAGTAGCGCTTTAGTCGTTCCCTCTGATAATATTAAGCTAATGCCTTAAATCTGCCAACGGCACTCGAATCTATATAGTTAGATGTTTATATATATGTATATAGTTGTGGGTCTATATGCTCTTTACTTTATATATATATATATATATTTTTTTTTTTTTGACAAGCTTTCATTGACTCAAGCAAATTGTTGTTTGGCCTTTTCTTCGTATCTTTTGTCGTCGTTGGCCACTAACCCAGACAACATGGCCCAGGGGCGGCAACTGATCGACCACAAGTCCAGCGGACCTTGGCTTGGCCTCTATTAGTAGCCTGTCATTCTTGTCTTTATAGTTGTTGTCTTTTTTTCTTCATTTTATTATAATATGTATGGTGCGCTCTTGCTCTTGCTCTTGCTCTTGCTCTTGCTTAGCTTTTTCATTGCTTTTTCTAATATTTTTTTTTAGTGGCTCCATTCTCAGTTAGTTTTTGTACTTTTGGGCGAGTGTGTGTGTGCGTGTGTGTGCGGCGTTGACCTTCCATTGTTATTTGACATTTGGTGGGCACTTCTAAAGTGTGGTCAGCGCTTTGCTTAGCTCCGCAGCAATTTGAAAGTTATTAAGGCACTGCAATTTATGACGGCGACTGAGCATAAAGCTATAAAATGATGATAGTTCAAATATTTTTTTTTCTTTTTAATAAAAATAAAAATATTATTAATAAATTTTTGGTAGTTTATTTTATGCTTGAATTGGTTTTATTGCAGAAGAATCTTTAAATCTTTAAATCTTTTAAATCTATAAATATTTGTATGTGGCAAGGAAAGAAGAAGAAATTATGTTAGGAATGGGGTACTGATTTAGCGGTCTCTAGAGGAATTGAGGGCTAAACAGTTTTTCAGAAACAAATCAAAGCTAAAGTTCTGTCAGAATTTCTTCAGTATCTAAGCTCAATACGCAGCTTATCTGCAAAAAGGTTTAAGCTGCGCATTGTCCGAGTGAATATACATATATACTAAAATACTTTTTCACATAGAGACATGTGTGTACGTATATGACGAGCATTTAGTCATGTATACATTCTAGGAATCTATAAAGATGGGGCTTATTTCAAACAGGAATCTATCTGAGAAATCAAGCTTTAAACAAATGTTTAGCTTAAAACATTATTTAAGTAATTTCCACTTATTTTCATTAAGTATTTCAAGAGATGCCCTTTTTAAAATAATAATTTTTACTTAAAGACATAAAGTAGAAGGACTCTCCTTCCTCTTGCCATTGCATCAAGGCAATTTGTGGTCGGCTTACACATTTTTCACTTAACACACTAGTAGCACATACATGTACATACGCACATATGTATGTAGACTCCCACTCACATGATGCTTATGCCGCTTAGAGCGCTCTTTCATCATTCTTAAAAACGAAAATATTTATTTATAGAAAAATGTTAATGCCTGCCGGCGAATTTTATGCG